>CM062818.1:1496971172-1497421471 GCA_031772625.1 Pinus tabuliformis | reverse complement strand
AAGCAACCAGAAAAGATAGTGACAGAAGCTAGTGTGGACTTACTCAAGAAGTTTGATGCAACTCTCAAAGATTTGGCCGACTCTTTCCTTCACAGGATAGCGGCCAGAGAACAGATTCTTCCCTATACAGACGTTGTGCGATGGGCGATTGAAGAAATCCCCATCTTGGATAAAACTTTTAATACCAGAGATGGGAGGATTTTCGGATCATTCAAGCCAGATGATCTAAGGCAAATGTATCATTTGCCCGAGCCAGAGAAAATATATAACAAGGCCTTCCTGGAGAAGTTTGCAAGCGAGAATGAGATCGAATCTGAACCTATCAAGGATTGGAGGAAAAATCCCAACAAGCACAAGCACGAATCCTCGGTAAGTACTCGGTCGATTCTTTGGCTTCTCCTTATTTTTATGCGGGGATTATGATGTGTAGGCTGTGGGGATTGCATGATTCTACCAATTTTACCATTGAAATGGTTCCTTTAATGGAGGCAGCAGTAAACAGTTGGATTATGGATTGGGCTACTATTCTTTCGGATAAATTAGCAGTAGCTGTTCGTGATTTTAGATCTCAGACTGTTGTTTCAGAAATGAAATGCCCCCGTTCTACTATAGTGCATATATCTTAGACACCCTTTGTTTCAATTCCGAATTTCCTATTCTCGGGTGGAGGTGGACTGCACAGGAACCTTCACCCATTCATATATATCATCAAAAATTGTGGAAGTCTTCTTATAAACACCACCTGTATCAAATCTGTAATGGTTTTATGGTGCCCATTTATTATTCCATTTTTGATAAACCCATTTCAAAAATTTTCTATCAAGCTTCCTTTGATTTACCAGCAGTAGCAAGTTGGCTTGGAGAAGAAAATTTCACCTGTATCAGAGTTTTCGGCAGTGAAGCCGACCCACATGTTCTTCCTCTATATGTTCCAGATAAGTTGCTAGCAAGGGAAGTTGCATATCAAATCATGGATGAGGGTACTACACAGACTCTCAAAAGAGAAAAGAAGAAAGGATGGCCATCTTTTCCCTTCAGATGTGGCGTTTATACTTTGCATGATCTTAAAAATGCAGAAAAGGAAGCCACGAAGCTTCAGTCTTTAACTCTGGCCACGATCCCAAACAGACCATACGACCCAAAAAAGACTGCTTACACTGCATTAGAACAGGCCAAATTAACAAGGTTTGAGCATCAGGAAAATATGTTTGATGACCTATTCGTTGCCTCCGAATCAATAGGTCATGCTAAAGAACTCGCTAGGATGCGATATAATGATGAGGGATTAACTGAGTTCAATAAACTCAGAGAACAGAGGTTGCAAACTCTGCCTCTGGATTTACTAGCAACAACCCCAGCGACATCATCAAGCGGACCTGTTCAGGAACAGTTCAAGCAACAGGCAGAAAGACAGAGAAAAGAACAGGCGGAGAGGCTAAAGAAAGAACAAGACGAGAAACAGCAGAGAACACAAATGGAACAAGAGAGAGAGAAAGAAGAAAGAACTAGAGGAAAAGCAGAAGAGGGAACAAGAAGAAAAACAGAGGAGAGAAAAAGAGGAGCAGCAGAGGAAAGAGCAGGAAAAAGAACGGAGCGAGTCCCATGCAGAAAAACAGAAACAAACCACTGATGTCAATATAGACACTACCATAGACCCCAAATTATTTCAAGAATGGCAGCAATTTCATTCCATCATCAGTGGATTGGAATGTTCAAAAGATGGGGACACTTCTAAGACAACTGATACACATGATGTTACCTCTCCTAAGATTCTAAGTGGAACCAGCGGCCCACCAAGTTCTAAGGAAGTTGAAGTTATTCCAAAAGACCCTCTAACCAGATTATTCTACAGATAGAAGATATTCCGCCATTGGATGTTTTCTACAGCCCAAGGCACAGGGCAGTTGTAAAGCGATCAAGGAAGAGACGAAGGATTGATCAACCTTCTATCTTCCAAGAACAAACGGTCACGGGTAATGTAGTATGCAAGGAGGAATTGGATCCCTCCGATGACTTAACAAAGCTATCACAGTATGTGGGCGCTTATTCGGCGGCAAAAAATTGACAAAGCATCGGAGGTGAGCCTTCTATTGAAGAATAAGGACCAAGAAATCTTTGCGTTACAAGCAGAATTGGTTGAAACAAAGCAAAGGGCAGCACAAGCAGAAGAACAGTTGCTGGCGCAACAGCAAGAGAACAATCAGTTGACTCAGCAATTGCAAGCGGAAAGGCAAAGGATTGATCAGGGTGCGATCCAGAAACAAAAAGAATTGTCGGAGGCGTTGGAAAATTTGAGAGTGGCGAATGAGCAAATGATAAAGACCAAAGATGAGCAAATTGCTCAAATGTCATCGCAGCTGGAAAAGATGAAGGGTGCATCGCAGGTAAAAGAGTTTAAATCAGAGGCATTATTGATAAACAATGCGTTGATATCTCAGGTTAGACTCTTATGTCAATAGATCACTCAAGCTGAGCCACTGTGTGAGCTAATTACAACAATAAATCAGCAGGTAGAAAAGGCCAGGACTGAACTAGATCAAGCGGACGAGGCCATTACTACATATCTTGACTGGCAAGATACTGATTTAGGAAAAGCAGCAAAATTGCCCAGGATCATAGAAACACATAAAGATATACTTTTCACAGAATGGCACACTCAAGTGATGAAAGCAGAAAGGGCGGCTTCAAGATGTAAATCAACCGCCAACAATCTAGTGGATCTAGTCAATAACACTCTTTACCTGGCCAATATGATTTCTCAATGTACACCGGGAAAGATGACAACTACAAATACATTAGAGCAAACATGCTACCCTGAATTAGAGGAAAAAGGAAGATTAATCGCTGGAGTTAAAAGCTTAACCTCAGATGCATATTGGCTCTTTTTAATCAAGCCACATACACAGAGATCTGCCCTAAAGTGCCTTACAGACGCAATCGGGTGTATAATTCCCGATATCCAAGATGCCACCTACGCTGCACAACTCAGTTCGTGCCTCAACAAACCCCCGGAAGTTGAGCCAATGCTTGCAATAAATCAGCTCAGATTCAAAGGAAAGCAGCCGACTTAATGAGTCACCCTCCCGCTTGCCAGATCGCCAGCCAAAACAGGATCAAGAGTTATTGATACCAGCTTAGTAGGATTTCTGTTTAGTAGATATTTAAATTAGATTAGTATTTATAGACCCTTTCATTGTTTTGGAAAGGGTCGTAAAATTTTGTAACAGACTTAATAGGCTGAAGTTTGCACTACTATGCTTCAGTCGCTATTCTTTTATAAAATTGGACCAGTTGTTCTGAATTTGACATCAAATTTTTAATGCAATTGTGCACTATTGCCTTTGTTGAGGACGATTTCTGTGTTGGAGGAAGAACTGCTAATAGCGATTGATATTTGGGAATGTCCCGCAGCTCATATGGTACTTTTATCTACGTCTGAAGTCATTCCTTTTATATGAATTGTTATGTTATATATTCTTGCTATTGTTGAATACATGTATGCGCTGTAACAGCAAATCTCTATCTCAGTCCACTATTGGATGTTTTGCGATTTGCCTTTTCCTTTAATCATGTATGTAACAATGATATAAATGATAAAGTGTAGTAATTTCGCTGTTATCGCTTTGTGTAACTATTTATGCACAGCAATCTTGAATAATTTAATATCTATGTTTAGAGACAGAGTCATCTATATGCCTGTCTAAAAGCTCAGATCATCAAACGCTACACTTTAGAGATCGATAAAACCCCGGGGTAGATTATAGTTATTATATTCCTACCGATAGTTTTAGTTGTTTGCTTATCACTAGCATAATCTATAAGTCGCTCATCCATCCCATTTTATCTATTTTTGGGAAACTGGTCCCATTATCCCTAGTCGGAGCCACTATTCCAAACGAAAAAGGAGCTGTACTAAGGTCCAGACCGGGTGGTTTCCCCTATGTTGTTGCAGCGATTTTCGAGGCATCAACAGGACCCCATAAAGTGGGGTTACGGGTGCGCCTCAAACCCCCTGTGACCCCCCTCGCTACACAATCGGTGCAACGAAGGGGGTGCTTCGCCCCCCTCCCCCCCCTCTACCCCCCAGTTAACTATGTGGTTAGTCGTGGAAAGAATATAACACAACCCAACAATTCTTATGTTTTGTCATACACACATCATTGTTAGCCAACAATATATAAATAACATATTTACCCATTGCCTTGGCATATCTGCAATAAGTACCTAAATGTGAGGCTATTGAAAACACAAAATTTCAAGTTAATATGCAATTCATAATCAAAATTCTACAAGAAACATACATTTTCACACAACAATGATCAATAGAAAACATTACACTTTGTAACAGAGTTTAAATATCATCCTTCTAGGACCATTTAGTCTAAACATGGCCACTCTAATACCACTCTGTAGCAATCCCTCACACCCCCTTAAAATCTCCACACTAAATGGGAGATGTTACTTTTAATTAACCCAAACTCCACGATCTCCTTATGAAGATGTGATTATAAAAATTATTCCTTTCCCAAAGTTAGAAGATTTAACTTTGGATATCACCATCACATCCAGCTCATTGAGAGTTTTCCGATCATATAAATGTTTTCTTAATCCAATCTCTAGATTGAAATTTATGCCCATTTGAAGTTTGGGCCCACTAACCCTTGCCACATCAATAAGGATATACCATGTTATCCCTGAAAAATTATCACCTAGACATTTTTAACTAGGTGGATTGAAAGATGCTATGTAGGATTAATTTTACCATAGTAAAATCAATTTCACCATAGGAAATAATTTATTAAACCTTTTTTATTTTTTCCACTGGAAAAATCCGTAATTTTTCATTAAGATTGGAAAAATTACATATTGTAGATGCTTTACGCATATGCGATTTCCACTGTGTGTATAACAATGTTCCATATTTACATAAATATATCGTGCAGAGCACTATGTAGTTCTTCGAGAAATAGTTCTGTCATATAAGACTGTTTACATTTTGCCATAAGGCACAAAATATGCAATTTCTGATAATCATAGATAAACACTGTCTGCATGACAACAAACAAAAATCCTTTCAGTAATTATGATTCTGGTGCATGCTGGTATTCTTGGTCTATGTATGGCCGATGAAAATATCTGTATTCATTCCGTCCCTTCACCTCTGCGATCTCCCATATGCCTCTGTCCATCAACGCGGCCTCCTTGGATAATTTGTCAGCATGGCCGTTATGTTCCCTGTAAATGTGGGAGCACGAGATGTTGTTAAAAGCTGCCTTGAAAACAAAAACTTCATTTAGGATGATGTTGAGTGTGTGTATGTGATAGTCGGATATGCCATTGAACCAATTTATTACAGTTTTTGAATCCCCAAAAATATTGATGCTGGTGCAATGGTGGTGTAGAGAAAAGTGGAGAAGATGTCGCAAGGTTATGAGCTCAGCAAAGTTATTTGTTCCTGTGCCCAGGCTCGATTTTACAGTGTAATAATGATGTTCATTCAAATGTAATATAAAACCTCCCCCACAACTTTGATGATTTGCAGCCCCATCAAAGAAGGCCCAAGGGATGTTTTTGTCAATGCAAGGGGGCAGATGAGGATGGCGTTCTTTTGGTGGTAGAGGGTCAGGGAGTTCCTTATAGGCAACAATGATAGCGGCTTCGATCAATGGCCAAATGATAGGTCTGTTCTAAAAAATAGAGTGATTTCGAGCCTTCCAAATCTGCCAGTTTACAAGAATCGGAAGGAGTATACATTTCGATCCCTTATGTTTTTGTGCCCAATTTTCCCAAGCCTCGATCAGGTCCGATCCTTCCCAATTTCCATTGAAAGAGAAGTGATTTGAGAGAGATCGCCATAATTCTAGTGTAGCATTGCATCTCAAAAAGAGATGCTCTGTGGATTCCGATGCGTCTTTGCACAACACGCACCAAGTTGGCCCATGTATTGCTCTGTGCATTAGGTATTCTCCTGTAGGTACCTTATTCCTCAATACGCACCAGAAAAAAGTTTTGATCTAGGCGGAGCTGATAGTTTCCAAATGCTTTGCCACCAGGTCGGGATATGGTTTGGTTTTTTGTGACTGCTGAGTGTGATATATCCGGCCTTTGGAGAATATTTTCCATTCTCTGCCTGACTCCAAACTAATTCATCTGGACCGTCTCTGATTCTTATATGAGATTCGGTTAGTGCAGTTCTGTAGTCTTGCCATTCCTGATGCCATCTGAGTGGCAGATTCATTTGATGCGCCGACTTCCATGCTTGATGAAAGATCCCGGAGTTTCCTTGATCAGCAACATGTGCGATTACATTAATGTCACGGGAGTGTAGGTACTGAATCAGATCATGTGATAGGGTATGCCTACCTTCGCTGCCAATCCATGGGTCCATCCCTATTCTAGCCAGAGATCCGTCGTTTATTCTCCAAACCAGGTTATCCCTGATTAGGCGCAATGAGAATAGCAAGGCCTTCCAAACAGTTGATATGCCTGTCCTATTCCAACTAGGGAGCCTTACCCAATCCAGAATATCTTGTGGCCAAATGTATTTATGGTATGATAAACGAGACCATAAGTTCTGGCTAGTTAGCAGCGACCAGCTCATTTTAGCTGCCATTGCTTTTGCAAATAATGGAAGATCCTTTAGGCCCCAGCCTCCCCACCTTTTTGGGAGTGCTATCTTCTGCCATCCAATCCAAGCAAAAATGCGCTTGTCCTGGCTTCCAGCCCAGAGGTATTTGTTACAAATTTGTTGAAGTCGAGCGAGAATATTTCTGGGAATCCAGGCAAGTGCCATCCAAAAGACTGGGGTTGCTTCCAGCACCGATTTAATGAGAACGAGGCGCCCAGCTCTGGATAGATATCTGTGACTCCAACAATTTAGCCTTTTCTCCAATTTGTTGACTAACCAGACCCAGTCTGCAATTCTTTGACTCGCAGGTTTTAGCCAGAATCCCAGATATTTTAGGCCCCTGTCCATAGGGTGAATGGAGAAAGGGAAGGCTTGATGAGCAATTTGAGCTTCGTTTACCGAGGATCTGGCGAAAGTGATCGTGGATTTTTGCTGGTTAACCATCATGCCAGTGGCCTTCATGAAGAGTTGGAGGATTCGGGAAAAGGATAGAGAGTCTCGGATGCTACCATCCAGTAGAATGAGGACATCATCCACAAAGAGTAGATGTGTAAGATAGCAATCATCTGTGATCTTGAGACCGCTGAGGGATCCCTCTCTTTTAGCAGATATGATTAGACGGCTCAAGCCCTCCATGACCATGAGGAATAATAGAGGGGAGAGAGGACATCCTTGTCGGAGTCCCCTTTCAGAGTGGAAGAAATGGGAGGCCGATCCATTGATGAGCACACTATAAGATGGGGTCATAATGCAGGCCATGATCCAGTTGATAAGAGATATTGGAAAACCCAGATGAATGAGTATCATTTTAATGTAAAGCCAGCTAACCCGATCAAAGGCTTTTGATAGATCAATCTTGAGGAGAATGCACTTTAAGTGTCTAGATCAAATAGAATGCAGGGCGTCTTGGGCAGAACCGATGGCTTCATGGATTTGTCTATCCTCCAGGAAAGAAAATTGCTGAGGGGCAATGTGTTTGGATAGGATGGGTCTAATATGATTGGAAATAATCTTAGAGATGATTTTGTAAATACAGTTACACAAGGAGATGGGACGGTAGTCATCGAAGGAGGAAGAGGAGTCAGTCTTGGGTATGAGGGCTATGAAAGTTGAGTTGATATCATGATATAAACAGTCCGATGCTCTGCTTTCCTCCACCACCCTCAGCAAGTATTGACCCAAGAGTTCAAAAAAGGTTAAGTAAAACTCAATGGACCATCCATCCGATCCAGGGATTTTATCTTTCTTGAACCATTTTAATGTGCCCTCCAATTCTTCCATGGTGACCGAAGCCGTAAGATCTTCAGCGTCTTCCTCATTTACATATCTAGGGAAATGATTTGCCACATTAATAATTTCAGCCAGGTTTGTTTCTGGTTGAGATTTGTATATGCTTCTGAAGTGATTAGTACCAAGCTGGGAGAGCTTATTGAATGATTCTGCAAGACCCCCCTCTAGTAGAGGCAGATTCCATATAGTATTTGAGACTTTCCTTCCTTTTGCATAGTTCTGAAAAAACTTTGAGTTTTCATCTCCAACTTTCAACCATATAGCTCTGCTTCTCAACTTGTTGGATTCCTCCCTTAGTCTGAGGATGATTTCTTTTTGGTTTTCCAGCTCAATCAATCGAGATTTTTCCTCCCCCGAGATGAATCTCAAATTCCGGTCATCCTATAGAGAGAAAAGCTCAGCTTCAATGTTGGTGAGCTGTTCAGATTCCTTTCTATTCTTTTCCTTTGCCCAATTGATGGTTAGATGCTTAAGCAAGGTGAGGTTATTACAAAAACCCTTTGCCAGGGAAGCCTCTCTGTCAATGGGATGTGCCTTCCAAAAGTAATTGACCAATTTTATGAAACCCTGATCTTGTATCTGATGAGCCCCAAATTTTGGTAACATTTTGGGCTCATTTGGCCTACTTACCTTGATCAACCCTTCAATTTTCATCACTTATGCATCATTTCTTAGTATATTCATGTTATTTGTAGGAAGGAGGGCAGTCACTATGCCTAGGTGGCTAATACATGTTTATTTCAGGTTTTTTGACATTAAATGGAGCAAAACCACGCAGATGAAGGCAAGGAGACAGCCAAGGTGGCATTGCGGTTTTGTAGGAAGGTTGTCCACAGCCTTGAATGACCTTCCTCGTGATCTCCACCCCAACTCCGAGCTCCAACACCTATCACCACCGAGCTAGAAGGCAGCCAACGGATTCTAAAGGAACAACAGTTTACTTTTAGTTGGTCAGCCAAGCCCCACTAATTTAGGAGGCTAGCTTGGCCCTCATAATGTATAAATATTGAGGCTGGAGCCTTCGATGGAGACTTTTGAACCTTTGTTGCAAATTCTGAAGTATGAGTTACAGCTCTGCTTTGCTCTTTGTATGCCATTTTTGGCATGTTGTTAGACTTTTGACTATGATATTTAATAAAAGGCAGGCAGATTTGAGTTCAATTCTGAGTTCTCAGAGGAGCTATAGCTCTCAGGTTTGGGCCCAACCTGAGAGCAATAGGCCTCCTTTCTTTGTATTGTTACTTGTCTTTCTCTCAACATTATATTTCTTGTCCTTTACATGCACTTAGAAACACAGTTTGTTGATTCAGATTTCTTGGTGTGGTTACATAGGTTAGTGTTATGAAAAAAGTTGCTTTCAGTAGTTTAGATTAGAGTAAGGAGATTAGAGTGATCAGAGCTCCAAAAAAGGGTTGATTGCACACTCACTTCCACCTCTGTTTAGAGATTGGGATTGCAGCCCGTGCCACCCACCAAAAACACAGTTTTACATGTTCATGCAAGCTTTAACGTAATATTTTCAGTTGTAGAAGTGTCCATGCATTCAAATCTTGTGGAATAACTCTTCGTTTCAGCACCATGCGCGATTTCCCTTTAACTTACATTGTTGTTCTTTGGTTTCTAATAAAACAATTAGAGTAGGTTGATGACATTTCGGTTATATTCAAGACAGAGGTGATTTGTTTCATTTACACTGTGCAGCACCACTCTACCATTTCCTTATTCTTCTCAGTCGTGCCTAAGCCATCTACTTACCTCCCAGCTAGATCATTTGCCCACCAACTCTTCTATCATCCACGTTGTTTTATCTTTTCGGCCTTCCATTGCCTCTACCCTCCTATCGACCAACCAGCTTTACACACCCCCTCTCCATCTCATCTCTCTGTCCATAAGCCATCACAAGCTCCCCTCTCATCCTCCCTATCTACCCATACAGCTCATTCACCCCTCCATCACCCAAAACTCCGATTGCAGAACATCTTGTAGAAGTTAGCAGACTTCCTGTAGAAATCCCGAGCTTCCTGTAGGATCCCCTGCAGACATCTTGTAGAAGCTTGCAAACATGGTTGCCAGGCATCTGAACGTTGTGAACTCCTGTGGAATGATGTTAGGGATCCCCTGGAACCTCTCAGAGTCCTCCTGACCTTTTCCAAGCCTTCCTCCCCTTGAACTACCCCTGCATAGTCAAGACCCAATAAGAAGCACAGTCATAATAACCCCAACAACCTGAGCAAAAATACAAAAACATGTTCTCTTCAGATGAAAGTAGTTTAAACACATGCATCTAATCCTAATAGGAGTAATGGAATCATTGTTAGAAGTTGCATTCCCACCATTGCATCGTAAGGATTAAGCTGGTCAAATTAGGGTTTACTAGGGTTTCTATGTTTTGTTGGCTTTCAGTTCATTCTTGCAAAGTAGGATAATTCCCTTTGAGATAGCTTTCGTTCATCACTTAAAAAGCTTCTTCTGCGAACATATAGAAGTTGGGTTGAGCCCTAGCAGACTTGTGCCAGCTGACCAAGTGACAGCTGCGACAAGAGCTAGTACTTGTGCATACAGCACCGTCACTTCCAAGTTTGTTACAAACTACCAGGTTGATAAAATTAGAGAAGGAAGCTCCAGGAGTTGTAGCATTATTGCTACAATACTGGAGCCCACCACCTTTTTGGCGCCATTGCCGGGGAAGCGTCAGAGTATTAGTAATTGTTGCTTTTATTCTATTTTCCTACTCTCGCCTTCTACCAAGTAGTTTATTTCATTTCCATTCTGCAAAAGTAGCATAGACATTTCCTGCTTTCATAGATTAACATTTCAATTCCACAATTTCAATTTTGCAAGCGTAGACTAGCATTTCCATTCTTGCAATTCCATTTGAGCAAAGTAGATTAGTTCTTTCCTGCTTTCATTTCAATTCTGCATTTTCATTTCAGCAAGATAGTTAGTTGTAGATCAATCTGTTTCAATTTTTGCAAGTACCAGAAAAAAAAAAAAAAAACAATCAAAAACAAAAAAGTATTTCCATTTCATGCCTCGTAGGAATCGAGATAAAACAGGAAAATTCTTACCCAACACCCCCACCACATCACTGAGTCACCCTTCTCTCTTCTTCGGTGACAGTGATCCAAAAGAACCTATAGGTGAACCTCCTAAGATATACGAAGATCCTATAGCAGAAGAAGAATTAGAGACCATCCCATCTGAAGCTATGGCTGACAATAGAGGAGAAGATGAGAGAATAGAAGGTGCCTTCCCCATCCGAGAAACCAATGGAGACATGAAAATGAAGAACATTAGCCCCTCCGCTTTACCTCACTTCCATGGACTGACTACTGAAGATCTTGATACCTTCCTGTTTGAGTTTGTTGTCCTTTGTTGAACCTATGACTATACTGAAGATGAGCAGAAGCTGAAACTCTTCCCTTCAACTCTTAAGGATGCAGCATTACGCTGGTTCATGGGCTTACCTGGGAATAGTATCACCACTTGGGCTCAGATGCAGCAAGCTTTCAATACCAAGTACCGGGACTACTGTAGGTCCAAGGAAACCAAGGGAGAAATCTTTCGGATGACCATGGGAAATGATGAGTCCTTAGAGGATTATGAGGAAAGGTTCCAACTTAGCTATAAACGGGCCAGGTGCACACTTGACCCTGAATCCCTCAAGTTGGTCTTGCTCCGAGGAGTCCCTGAAGACCTCTTAGATACCCTTCACATGTTAGCTAGAGGAGATATTTACCAACTGCCTTATGAGAACATAAAGACTGTGTTTAGAAACCACTCTAGGGCAGCCCGGAAACGAGGTAGAGGAAACCTCGTCTCAGTTGGTATCCCTTTCTCCAAACATGAGTTTGCAAATCAATTAGAGGATCTCAAAAGTGAGGTGAGACAGACCATTGCCATGCAACTTGACACGTTCAGGATCCAGCAGAAGAAGGAAGAAGCTGAGAGGGCCTTGGCTATCTTCTGCCCTAGATGTACAAGGAGACACCCTAAGAACGAATGCCCATTACATTCGGTTGAGGTATGTTTCATTTGTGAGGAGGACCATCCCAAAAATCAATGTCCAACTTTACCTGGTCTTAAAGCCATGTACCAAGGGACAGAAGCCCCCACTGAACCTCTCTATTTCCTCAACCAGAGGAGGCCACAAGGACCTAGACCTTACCAGCAGGGGATGCAAGGGTGTTATAGACATTTTTGTGCCTTACAGCTATAAGCATGAAATGTCCATAATCTAAGGGATCCAAAGTCCCTAAACATGTTGTTCCTACCCCTAGAGGAACAAGGCTAACAAACCACAGCAATTCACAGAAGTTCTCCACCAGAAACTGCTCAAAAAAAGTCAATTCAGGATCAATTCAGAGGCTCCACTAGCTGTCTGCGCTGAAATGCAGAGATTGCACTGGCTAGGTGCACTGCAACGCAGGTAGAAGCACTACCAGGGTGCGCTGAGCGGGAAGTGACAAATGGCAAGTTCATTCAACGAGGTGGAAAGACCCTGGAAGCTTCCAGAATCTTCTCCAATGACACTTGCCTCAAGGAATTCGACTAGTGATGAGTAAGAGGCTCTTAGTCTCCAAGTGGAAGCAAGAACTGACAGAGGGAGAGGACACTAGTCAGATCTCAAGCTGACTCATCCTCTCTCCAAACATCTATATATGGATCTCTCCTCCATGAGATCTGGAGGTTGGAATTTTGTTATTGCAAAGAATTGTTGTTGGTTTGAAACTGGAATCATTGGGTGCTTAATGCTTTGAAGGAAGGTGAAGATAGGAATTTCATTTGCTGGGAAGGAGATGCTGGATTGGAGCCCTCTTGGTTGTATCTCCTCCTAAACCTTGTTATTCATCAATAAAGATATCTTGGTTTCTCCTATATACTGATGTATCTTTGATGTATGATTGCATTAGTATGTTTAGTTTGTTTCTAATTCTGAACTAGTTATGAATATGAATCTATGTCTTTGTGTAGTGTTCTCTTCTTGTGATCTTGCAGGAACCTGTTGAAGCTGGGCGAGCGAGAAAGCAAGTAGCTGGGAACTCCCAAAGAGAAGAGAAACCGGATCGAGGGACAAACGGAAGACACCGGTTAGTCCATCCATCTCTCTTCATTCTTAATTCATAAAGGAAGAATACTAGAATAGATGTTTTTGTTTGTTGCTAAGGCATTGTCACACCTTAGGTGGATAGGATCGTCTTGCATAGGCATTTTTCCCCACAAAAAATTGGCAACTCTGCTGGGGAGATCTGTTTAGTCATTTTATTTGTGTCTCTATCATTTCTTGTTTCATAGACTCAACAGCAACAATCGAACTGCATCTGCTATTCTCAGATGCAAAGTAGACAACTGCTGCTTTGATCCAATGACTGGATTTGTCTATGATCTGAACAATGGACTCACAAATGATTTGATGATCCTTTTTGATAGATCTTATTCCTCCTTCAAAGCATCCCTTTGATTGTACCTTGCTTGTTGCTTTGATTTGGCTTGAAACCGTAGATTAATCAGCAAACTGTGACCCAGAACCCAGTGAGGAACTCTCGTTTCTCCTTCAGCGCAGACTCTGTGAAGAGGTTCTGCATTTCAACGCAGGTCCCGTGAAGGCTACCTACGCTAAATGTCAAAACCTCTGTGTTAGGGGTGCGTTGATCCAGTTAGGCCTTGTGCAGCTGGGGTTCTTTGCTTTGTTTTGCCTTGTTTTGATTTCTGATTTTTTGCAGCCTGTAACCAGCATAGGTACCTGTCTGATAACTCCTTTTCTCTGCTTAAATTCCACCTCCTTTTGTACAAAAAGAATGTGAGTGTTTTTATTTGTTTGTGGCGTCATTTACAGTTTTCCTTTGCAAGAGTGAAATAGTCATCCTGTAGCCCTTGATTTAGATCTATTGATTGTGATCTTAGGAGAGAGTTCATTGGCTATTTACAGTTGATTATACATTCATTTTTGCTTTTGGTTTGAGTTTGTCTCTTTTGAGCATCAAAACAAGTATTCATTTCGAAAATAGTTAAGTGTTGTAATCTCTTCTACCCTTTCTGATTTCGAAAAAGTAAACTTGTTTGTATTTGTCATTTAAAAGCAAATTCAAAGTTGTACAAAAAGCTTTCTTTTTAGGCATCAATATTAAGAGAGTGGAAAACAAACACCTGCATTGTGCATTTGCATCTTGATAGTTTGCATGCTTGATTTAGGAAAAGTGCCTTTAGAGTGTGTTGATTGCTCTTTGAGAAAAGATGGTGTCTTTCTTTTCCCTTTGTAGCTAGGATTTTCATTGTTGAAAAAGTGATAAAATTTGCTTATCATCTTTAGACTGCATTTAGGAATTGTATCATACATCTCGTGGTGATCCAAAAAGGCAAACTTCTAAGAAAGATAAACCTAAAATAAATTGAATGAACTTAACAACGCTTTGTAACTTAATGCACAACATAGAGGTCTAGGCTAGAGACGTGTTCCGGCGTCGTAAAGCCTGGTGACTGTCGATCTCGCTGATGGTGGGTGATTCCTCCTGAGGGACGATAGCGCCAGTACGGATTGTGCTTCCACGTACCGTCGAGTATATATTGGGATACCCCTATAGTCATAAACCTTTATCCTTAGGAAGCCGTGTCGGCTGCCCTACTGATCGCAATGCATTGAACACAGCATTCAGGAAGATCGACCGCCCGTACCTTAAAAAAGTATTCTGCGGTTTTGCGAAAAGTTTGGCACACCCTCTACTTAGAACTCCAGAGCAGTTCCTTTTGGCGTTTTTCAGACTCTATAACGGAAAAGTCCATCCGAGCATTTGTCACTTCGGGCTCGTTAAAACATCGAAGGAGACTAGAGTCATCTTTAGCTTTTTCTCGACTCTTTAAAATTGAAAAAGAAAGTTGTGTCTAAAGCGTCGTTAAAATTTATTTTAAACGGAACAATCACCCCTTCTTCCTGCGTTGATCTTTAGGTTGAGAAAATGGAACACACCAACCAAGGAATTCCCCTTGGTGGAAATCCTAGTCCCTTCTCCTCTTGGGGAGATGTTGGTGCGCCCCATATGGCCACATTGTCGCTTCCAGGACTGACAATTGGCTTGTCGGTCTGGCTCTTCTCAACCAATGTCGTTCAGAACACCACTATTCCTGAACAGTCGAATCAACAGTTAGACCAGACCAGAGTTACCCACCAGCCTTCTACTTCATCTAATTCTTCCTCTCCTCCTTCCTCTTCGCTTGACGGAACTGGTAAAACAAAAAACCAAGTTCCTAAGGAGAAGAAGGAAAAGAAGAAGAAAGAAAAGAAGAAGAAGGAGCCGAAAGCGACTGGGGGCAAACAAGTGGCGTCTGACAGAAATCCACACACAACACTGACTAGGCCTAAATCGCCATGTGTCATATGCAAGGGAGACCACTTCCACAGAGATTGTCCCTGCATCCCTCGGATACTAAGGGACTGGTCTCCCCGTTTGCACAATCCGGTAGCATCAACCTCTGACAGCCATGTTGAATGCATACCGTCAACTAGCGAGAGTGAAGTCCTTGGACAAAAAGGGAGAGCTAGATCTCCCTGTAGACTGTGCGAAGGCAACCACGCCATCCACCGTTGTCCCTTCTTAGACGAGGCTAAAAGAGTTTTGGAAGATCGCCCGATTCTACGAGCGCAACTTCCTCCTGGATATCAAAAACTCCTGCCAAGTCCTTCACTAGTTGAGAACCCGGTTGGCTCGCTCAGGTGGTCAGCCGAAGCACCTATCATTGAGGATGAACCATCTGAATCCATACCTGACGAAAGTCAAAAGGTTGAGGTGGCAGTTGACCCGGTTTTGCCTTCAGAAGCTCTATCTTTGAATGATACCATCACAGAGGAGAATAAAGATGACACCGTCCAAATTCTCTTCATCAACACAGGCTCCGACGAACAAGGGGGAAATTTGCCCATTCCTTTATCGCAGGAAGGAACTTCGTCAGAGTCATACCCGGCCGTCTATTCGATCCCACCACCAAGCAACCTAGTTATCTCGTTCGAATGGAACCAACTAGGCAGACCCCATTTGCCAGCAAGCATACCATTCAGAATTATCGTTCAAATATACAGAATGGTAATGGATGGCACCATCATTGATGAGGGGGCATCTGTGAGTATCCTTTCCTCTATTTCTTGGAAAGCGCTTGGTTCGCCAGCGCTTTTGCCTGAAATGAGAAATCTGACAGGTTTCGATAAAGGAACCAGTCGACCTTTAGGGATCCTCCCCAATGTGCCCATAACATTGAAAGGGAAGACCGTTCAAATGAACGTGATGGTCGTTCAAGGACCCTTGGATTATAACCTACTCCTTGGATGAGACTATATATATTGCATGGGAGCTATTGTCTCCTCACTCTTTAGAGTAATGTGTTTTCCGCACGAAGGAAGAGTGGTCAAGCTCGTGCACCAGCTTTCATTTCCCCGATCATGCATCACAAATAGTCATATACCGTCCTTAAATCGTCTCTTCACGCGAGAAATGTCTCAACCCACGGTCCGTCCTCCCGATGAGCGCGAGTAATTCGGAAGGATATGACTAGAACCCAGGGGGCATGCGTCCTGGTCTGCTTTAGCAGGAAACCTTTGGGTATAAGGTAGGTTTCCATGGGAGAATATGACTAGTCTGTACCCCACCCATGCTGGAAGAGGGTTATTCTAGAATAAGATTCTTTTGTCAAAGTTATGTGAGTTGACAGACAAAGTCTCTCACCTTTTTCTATTTCGGTAGATATCGCTGAAGAAGTGTTTTGTTTGAAAGATTAACGAGACAATCTTTGGGTAACCTGAAAGAGGTAGGCCTCTCCCGGTAAAAAAAATGTTATATTGGACTAAGAAGGGGTAACCTTGAAATCGTACTTTATGCCTGGGGGCATGCAAACCTTTTGGAGTGCAAGCAAGGGGCGGCTATTTATTTTTTAAATTTTTAGGTCTTCCCTTTAAACCTGTAGGTCTAACCCTTTAAACTCGTAGGATTAGTCGTTTCGGAACTTGCATAATGAAAGGATGCGGGGCATAGCTTTGGTAAGGCGCAAGCTCCATAAAAAATGGCATCTTACATGAGACATTCTTATCATATGACTGGATTAATCGAGCAGTTTTAGCACACAGTTCATGCTCGTTAAAAAATAAACGCAAGATCCGAGCAGTTTTAGCACATAGTTCATGCTCGTTAAAAAATAAACATAAGACTGAGCAGTGTTTTTCCGCGTTTAAGCTCATTAAAAAATGAACTATCTTCCGGTAAATAACCACCGTGAATGTAACATTATCAGCCATTAAAGCCTTGGTCATGTTTGCATCGTCACCTCCACTTTTCCATTGGCCGATCGTTCACCTCCATATGATTGTTTACCCATTTTGAGGAACAGTTGCAAAGAGTGATTTCACTAGCCATCCTTGTGACACTGCCGTGATTGGAAAATTCCAACCCATACCTGGAATCAACTGCTAACCCGTTTTATCACTCGTTCCTCAAAAGACGAGTCTT
Source organism: Pinus tabuliformis (assembly GCA_031772625.1). Classification (NCBI taxonomy): domain Eukaryota; kingdom Viridiplantae; phylum Streptophyta; class Pinopsida; order Pinales; family Pinaceae; genus Pinus; species Pinus tabuliformis. The sequence goes on along the minus strand of CM062818.1, from coordinate 1,497,404,065 downwards.
CTTTAAGCTCTTTTCATCTGACTCGTAAAATATGAAAAGATTGCTGAGTTTTGGCCTTCCAGCTCGTTAAAGCGACCGGAAGTGCTATCCCTCCTCTAGATTTTAATCTTTTTGGACCTGAGGGATTATTGCACAAAAAGATCGAGCGCTTGTTTTGTTCGGCTCGTTAAAACTATCGAAAACTCATCCCTTCTGTATTGTTTTATACTTTTTCGGACTTAAGGGATTAGATGACGAAAAAGGAATTTCGGAGTTGACTTTACGTACCTTTTCAGACTCTCTAAAAATGAAAAGGACCGAGTTATCTTTGTCGTTAGACTCGTTAAAAGCATTAAATAGCGACAAACTTGTCTTTAGACGAGAACGAGTTTCACTATCACTAGGCTCGTTAAAACATAGCGATGGGCTTGCCCGAAGGGCAAGTTATAGAACAAGCATATGTTATCCTCCTCAAGCTTGACAAAAATAAAGAGGTACTGGTCAGCAATGACTGGGGAAAAATTGGGAGAAACTGTTACACTAAAAAATGTCACCATGGCTATTTACAGTCGGTATGGCTCTATCAATAGTCATACTACCCTCTTGAGCAAGTCTTATGCCTCAGCTATTCATGTCAAACTCCAAGAAAGAGAGAAAGTCTTTATAAAACATGTTTATCTCTGGGTACGCAGGTTCTCTCAAGCCTTGCCTGCGGGTACGCACCTTTTGTTCATAAGATCTGCGTCCAAGGACGCTCTGTATCTAAAGGGGCAGGTGCGTCCCTCTGAAAAGGTTAAAATGCGCAAGTTTTATCTTCAAAAACTTACTTGTGGTCATTTCTAGAGCATTCTAGAAGGCTGTTTGATGTGTATTGAGCGCCTCCAGATGGTTCATGCACTCCTATCAAAGAGGAACTTATCCCATCAATAAGGGAGTGATCCCATCCAAAGAGGGGACTATCCCATTGATGGTGGACCTGATTAACTTCCTCTTGAGCACTATAAAAAGAGGCATTGAGCCAGAAGGACGAAGGTTGAAAGCTATAGATTTCTAAGGGTAAATGCTGCAGGAATTAGGACTCCCATTTAGAAGCTTGTGAGGAGAGATTGCCATCTTTAATTGTTCTATTTGGAAGTGGGTGAGCTTTGTCAAAGTAGAGGAAGACTCTTGTGGACCCTGGAAGGAGCTTGCGCAACACCAAGGCTCAGGTTGTAATGGTTCCTTTTGATTACCTTTAATGCAAATTGGTCCATTCTTCTCAATAACTTGTTGTTAATGGGTTATTTCATGTACTCCTTGGTCTATGTGTTGAATATGCTTTGTTTTATGTTATAATCAGGTGCTATTTAATTGTTTGACTGTTGGTGATTGCAGGTTTTGGAGAAAAGGAGGAGCTCATCCAGATCAACAAAGCTTGGACTTCTACAACAGCGTTTGGACAAAGGTAAGAACGAAACACTTGATTTCTCATATCATAATGTATGTTTAGAGAAGGATAGCTCCAGTTTGTTTTGTTTGTCATTAGAATGTCTTAGACTTCTAGGAAGGTCAGTTGTGTCCGCACCCTTGACTGATTCCGTGTGACAAATTGGCGACTCCGCTGGGGATAGATTCCATTGATGAGAAAAGTCTTTTCCTTTGTGTGAACTTTGCTTTGAGAAAATTGGTTTATTTTTCTGGTTTTGGCTCTGTGACTTTGTTTTTGGGTGGGTTAGCTTAGGGTTAGTTTCATTTTAGTTTTTCTTGAATTTTCCAGTGGGACGCACCCTCTGAGTATTGCACAGTGTGTCCCTGGACGCACTATCACTGTGTGCACAGTGCGGGCCCGCACCTGTCTTAACGGGTTGCCTGCGTCCCCTGCTAAAATTTGAGAAAATTCCATTTTTTGCATTTTTGCTCTTAGATTTTGCTTTTTCTTAGTTTTTACTGCCCAGATCCACTAGTTACCTGCCATAAATCTTCACCTAAGCTTGTTTCATTGGCATTCCTGCTTTAAGCTTTCATCAATTGGGTGTTTTGAGTCTCTTTTTTGAAAAATTCTTAATTTGATTTCCTTTGGTCATTACTTGGAGGTTTCACTCAGTCCTTTCACAATTTTTCATCTTTTTGCTTGTGTTTTTGCAAAAAAATTCCCCCCTCATTTGCCGGGGGGGGGGGGCTAAATTGTGTATGAGTGTTAATCGCCTTTGAGTGTTTTTATTTTATGATCTTTGGAACTCTCACCCAATTTTCTCGACTTGCACTTGATTGGTTCTGAGATTACATTAGAATCTTCTTGTGTTTGAGAATTCTCTTGCATAGATCACATTTGCATAATTAGAATTCTCATTTTTAGAATATGAATGAAAAATGTGCATAGATTACATTTGCATACTTTTCGAGTGAATTGTGCTTAGATTACCATTGCATAGTTTACATTCTGAAAAATCAATCGTAGATTTAGATCAGCTTTCTTTGATTTGAATTTACACAAAAATAAAGATAAAAAAAAATGGTTTGGAATTGATTTGCATTAGTTTTTCTTGATGAAATTAGTGCATTAGAGAATTTGTTATATTTTCTCTTAGTGATCAATTTTTTGCATTGTTGGAAGTGAATGGAAACTCTCTCCTTACTTTAGATAGGATTCATCGAATTGAAAGGATTACATTATCATATTCGATTGAATTCAGTTGAGTCGGGTCATCACACCATTGGTTTCGTATCCATTTACCCATTTGAGTAATAACAGCCTCAATAACACAGCGCTTAATTAAAATTCATCTAGTAATTTTTACATTTCTAGGGCTCTGAAACACCAACATAGCTTAGGCTAGTGTCTTGGAGTAGGTGAGTACTTAACTCTCCAAGACAGTAAAACCAAACAAGTAGTTGATCTTGTGATAGAATCAAATCCAATTGTTACATTTACACTCTGGAAAGCTCCTCTTAAAGGAGAAGCACGAGCTCGTGTCCGAACCAGTGAGGGGATCCATCCTCCCTCGTTGGGAAAGACGCCAGACACGCACGTATTACAAACGGTAAACCTCTGATTAACCATTGTCGAGGAGCCAGGGGTCACTTATCGGTAAACCTTGGATCACTGTCAAGGAGCCGGTAAGGGGATTGAGCTTGCTACTCTGCCCTTGCATGCTGTCGGAGTTTAGACTGTTCCCCCAGGTGTACTTGTGGCCGTTGGTAACCTTAGTGACCATAATCTTTAGGATTCTACCCAAGGTGACGGTGGAGGGAAGATCCCACTGTACCTGGAGCAGACGTCGGTTATACTCACTTGGATTTTCCGGGGGGTTCGCTTCACTTCGAGACGGTTAAAGTGGAGGAACTTGTGCCGGTCTATTCATTAAGCAGGTTGTCGGGGTAACTGTTCCACCCACTATTTCTGTACTGGATTCTGCGAGGTTGGGCTTAATCACCAACTAGTGTTTTCGGTCCGGAGAGCTTACTGTTTGTGTGTGGTTTGACTCCTAGATTTGATAGCGCGTGTTAATTTGTTTGTTTTTACTTTTAGAGACCATAGGTGTGAATTGTGAATTTTAATTGTTAGGTGTAAATTGTGAATTGTTAATTTTAGTTTAAAATTGTTAATAAAATTCACTGAAGTTGAATATAATGGCAAATGTTCCGGAATTTATCAACCTAGGAACCCCTCCTAATGAGAATCCTAGTACTTTTCCTTACTTTGGAAATGTTGGTCCTCCTTATATGGCAACTTTGTCATTACCTGGATTTACAATAGGATTACCGATATGGTTATTTTCAACTTCGTTGGCCCAAAGTACTCCAATTGTTCCACCTCAACCGGATGCTTCACCTCAACAGAGTTCACCATCTCAACATCACCAACCTTCTGTTGACCCTTTACCTTCTTCGCCTAATTTTTCTTCCTCCATTTCTTCCTCTTCGCCTGGTAAAAGCCTTGATGCTAGTAACCAGGAGGCTAAGAAGAAGAAGAAAGGGAAGAAGAAGAAGAAGAAGAAGAAGAAGCAAGATAAGAAAGAAGTCAACCAACCAACCATGGCTGTAAGTGTTGGTTGTGTTGAGGAAAATTCCGACATGCATCGTAAACCCAAATACCCTTGTAGGCTTTGTAAGGGTGACCACTTCCTTGTCAATTGTCCTGGTATTTCAACGGTCTTGGAGGTTTGGTCAGAAAAATCTCATCAACTTTCCGTTGATCCATCAACCAGTGATAGTCAGGTTCCTGGGAAAAAGGGTAAAGTTAGGTTTCCTTGTAAGTTATGCAAAGGGAGTCATCAAACTCACCTTTGCCCTCACATGGATGAAGCCTCAACATTGTTGGAAAACCTTACTGTTCCACAACAAGAATTTCCAATTGGTTACCGTAAACTTTCTCCCAACCTACCGTCAACTGACGGAGTGATTGATCTAAATTCAAGTACAGTCGATCACACTCTTCCATTGGAGAGTGAAACTCATTTCACCCAGGTTGATGATCAATTAGTTGATCAAGTGGTCGATTCAATTTCACATTCGGTCGATCACACTCTCCCTTTCGAGAGTAAACTTCATGCCGCTCAGGTTCTTCTTGTTACATCAGATTCTTCTATGCCGGGGGGCATTTCACCTGTTTCTACAGAACCCCCTCCAAGTACTGAGGTCTTTTCCTTTGATTGGACTAGACTGACAGAACCTCGTCTTCCTGCCTCCATCCCTTTCCAAATCATTGTCAAGGCTGGTGGTAGGGACATACATCATACTCAGGTAGATGAAGGTGCTTCTGTTAGTATTTTATCCTCAACTGTTTGGAAAGCTTTGGGTTCCCCTCAGCTTGCGCCTATTACGCAGAATCTAAAAGCTTTTAACATAACCATTAGTGAACCTTTAGGGATCCTTCCTAAGTTTTCTATTACCTTGGAAGGTAAAACTGTCTTTATAGATCTTATGGTAGTTCGAGGTCCCTTGGATTTCAATTTACTCCTTGGACGAGACTATGTTTATGCAATGAAAGCTGTCGTATCAACACTCTTTCGCGTGATGTCTTTCCCTCACAATGGCAGTATTGTGACTGTAGACCAGCTTTCATTCCCTAGTCTTGTTTCAACTACGAATAATATGACAGCCCTAAATGTTCCTGATTCTAAAGTGGTATCTACCCTGCCACGGGTTAATTATGTGACAACTGGTCCCATGTTTTCAGTTACCGATGTAAGTGAGCCTCTCACTGTTGATTTAGATCCCGTAATTGACATGGAAAACTCTATGGGATTACTTGAACACGATGTTCTTATCCCTTTTGAGTCCCTTGACATGTGTTCCTTCCAGAGAAGTATTCTTCCTTCTGATGAAGACCTCTTGGAAGCCATGATCAAGGTGTGTCCATTGACATGTTTTTCTTCTAGTTGGAAGCCATGATCAATGTTACGAGGAAAATTCCTTTTACTGTGTCGACCTCGTTAAAAAATGAATCAGTGAGTACGAGGATAGTTTGTTCCTCTCTCAACCTCGTTAAAAAATGAAATTGGATGGTACAAGGAAAGTTCCTTTTACTGTGTCGACCTCGTTAAAAAATGAATCAGTGAGTGTGAGGATAGTTCCTGTTACTGAGTCAACCTCATTAAAAAATGAATCAGGCATGAGGATAGTTCTTTTACTAAGTCAACCTCATTAAAAAATGAATCAGCTAGCTTTTAGGATAAGTAGGTATATTGTAGAAAGTAAGATTTTGAGGATAGTTCCTGTTACTGAGTCAACCTCGTTAAAAAATGCATCAGGTGCGAGGATAGTTTTTTCCTGTACCAACCTCGTTAAAAAATGAAACATGCTACATCGAGGAAAGTTCCTTTACTGTGTCGACCTCGTTAAAAAATGAATCAGTATGTACGAGGAAAGTTCCTTTTACTGTGTCGACCTCGTTAAAAAACGAAACAGTGTGCACGAGGAAAGTTCCTTTTACTGTGTCGACCTCGTTAAAAAATGAATCAGTGAGTGTGAGGATAGTTCCTGTTACTGAGTCAACCTCGTTAAAAAATGAATCAGGCATGAGGATAGTTCTTTTACTAAGTCAACCTCATTAAAAAATGAATCAGGTATGAGGATAGTTCTTTTCTTGTGTCAACCTCCTTAAAAATGAAACAACTCCCTTTTCAAGTTAAATATTGAAAGTAAACCTTCATTTCATCCAGCCGGTTGAATGCAATGAAGCCTGGGGGGCATGTACCTCACTTTGCATCATTATCCTGGGGGCATGCGAACTTCTTGAGCATAGTTCCTTGTCTTGTGTCAAGCTCGTTAAAAAATGAAACAAGGGTAGGTTAAGTAGGTAGAGTGTAGAGAGTAGTCATGAGCATAGTTCCTTGTCTTGTGTCAAGCTCATTAAAAAATGAATCAAGGATTTTAGAGCATAGTTCCTTGTCTTGTGTCAAGCTCGTTAAAAAATGAATCAAGGTTTTTAGAGTAAAGCTTTTGTTAGGTAGATTGTAGAGGGTAGTTTTGAGGATAGTTCTTTTCCTGTGTCAACCTCACTAAAAAATGAAACAACTCCCACAAGTCTTTCCAAGATCGTGAAAGTAAAGCTTCATTCCATCCACCTCATTGAATGCAATGAAGCTTGGGGGGCATGTACCTTGGTTTGCATCTTTATGCTGGGGGCATGTGAACTTATAACAAGCATAGTTTTTCGTTTCAAGCTTGCATAAACATGAAACTGAATCCGAGCATAGTTCTTTTCCTGTGTCAAGCTCGTTAAAAAATGAAACAAATCCTCCTCTACTTGAGTTGAGAGATTGACGAGATCTTATAAATGTTAAGTTTTTAGGTTAGTTATTTCAGTTTTTTGCATAATTTTCTTATAGTTTTAGGTCGAGTCTTTCAAATGATCTCGCGCTTGAACCTTCATTTCATCCACCATAGTTGAATGAAATGAAGCAGGGAGGCATGCACTCTAGCAGTTACGCTTAGGGGGCATCAAGCACAGTTTTATCTCTGTTTCAAGCTTGTGTAAAAATGAAACTACTTTGAAGCATAGTTTTTCTCTGTTTCAAGCTTTTGTAAAAATTAAACCTATCTCGAGTCAATTTTAGTTATTTTGAAGACTCGTTAAACTCATGAAAATACCGAGATTATTTTGCTATCTTTCATTCTCGTAAAACAAATGAAAATGCTGAGTTCTTTCCGTCTTTTCCTGCTCGTAAATTAAATTGAAAGTCGGCCACATGAGTACATTTTTATCCCTTTTTCGAACTCGTTAAAACTTACGAAAAAGTGAAAACCATGAGTACATTTTTATCATTTTTTCGAACTCGTTGAAACTTACGAAAAAGTGAAACCTCAGAGTCATCTTTTAAGCCCTTTTCTGACTCCTAAAAAATGAAAAGATTGCCGAGCGTTTCTTTTACACTCGTTAAAACGGAATTAAAAGACGATCCCCTTTTAGCTCTTTTCTGACCGTAAAATCAGGAAAAGATTGCCGGGTTTTTGTCGTTTCAAACTCGATACGGAAATAAAACGACGTGTCTTTGATCGCTTTTTACTTTTCAGGTCAGTGACACTAATTATGAAAGTACTCCTTGGTCGCAAGATCAAGCGGTTCCCCCAGGTATTATTTTATACTTTTTCGGGCTTGAGGGACACAAATTTACGAAAAAGTTCAACTTGGAGTTTCCTTAAGTTTTTCAGACTCTCTAAAATTGAAAAACGCCGAGTTTCTCCTATACTGGGCTCGTTAAACATTTCACAGTAAAGGACCTGTTCAATTACAAACAGGAACGAACCACTCCTTCCTAGGGTTCGAATCAAAACTGGGTTGGACTCATCCGAAGGATGAGCTTATAATCAAGCATATGTTATCCTCCTCAAGCTTGTTAAAAATAAATAGGTACTTGCCAAAAATGGTGGGGGAAAAGAGAGAAGAACGAGCCTATTTGTTACCTTTTGTCTCAAAAGAAACTTTATCGCCACTCTTGGACACGACACTTTTCATTCACCTGGGTTGGGAAATCTTTTACCTCACAGTCAATCAAACCACTTTTGAAAGTCTTCAACCGGGTTCCGGGGATTAACTTTGAGTTATTTAACACCAAACCATCTGTCGTGTCGTTATGTGTCCAAGAGGTCTGCAAACAAAACTTTCATCTGCAAAATACCTTGTCATCCATTTGACAATCCCTGAGTCAGTCCTTACAGCAATATTTCTTCAACTTGAACAATGATTTCATGTTGTGGGCTTGCCTGCAACGAGTCTCTTTCTATCGACATCAGCACATTATCTAGAGAGATGACTTAGAAATCGTCAGTGCCTTGAAGTCTACATGCATCAATGGCAGGTTTCTCGCCTTTGACGTCAGTTTACATCATTGACTTTCGATCGAAGGATTCCGTGAAATGTTCGACATCAACTCATTCATTCACATCTCATGGATTGTACTGGGTACTTTGAGAACCATTGACATTACTGGTGGTCTCTCTCACGCTTGTTAATAGTTTACATCATCGACTGGTAATCAAGTGGTTTCTACCATGTTCGAGATCGACTCATTTATTCGCATGGCTAGAATCGTACCAATTCGAGAAGTAGGAATGAAGACCCTGGATCAAATCTTTATCGTCCAGGCTGCGAGGAGTTTTGTATTCATTATCTAAGTAGACTAATCATAAACAGATGGCTGCGCCCATACTGTGTCTACAAAAGTCTATGATTATGATGTACTACAAGATCATTTCTGTATCAGAGTAGTTAGTTTGTTAGTTACAGTTTTTATCTGAGTATGGGAATTCCTACCTCAGTGATGATATAATCTTATCCATGTATTTTGTGTTGAAAATTGCAGGTTCCAACCAGGTTCTCCATGAGATAATCCTCGAAATGATAAAGCGCTTCACCCTTCCTAGATAATACAAAACCCTAATCTATTCCAGGCTTCGCACTTTAGGGGGCAATCTGTTACACTAAAAAATGTCACCATGGCTATTTACAGTCGGTATGGCTCTATCAACAGTCATACTACCCTCTTGAGCAAGTCTTATGCCTCAGCTATTCATGTCAAACTCCAAGAAAGAGAGAAAGTCTTTATAAAACATGTTTATCTCTGGGTACGCAGGTTCTCTCAAGCCTTGCCTGCGGGTACGCACCTTTTGTTCATAAGATCTGCGTCCAAGGACGCTCTGTATCTAAAGGGGCAGGTGCGTCCCTCTGAAAAGGTTAAAATGCGCAAGTTTTATCTTCAAAAACTTACTTGTGGCCATTTCTAGAGCATTCTAGAAGGCTGTTTGATGTGTATTGAGCGCCTCCAGATGGTTCATGCACTCCTATCAAAGAGGAACTTATCCCATCAATAAGGGAGTGATCCCATCCAAAGAGGGGACTATCCCATTGATGGTGGACCTGATTAACTTCCTCTTGAGCACTATAAAAAGAGGCATTGAGCCAGAAGGACGAAGGTTGAAAGCTATAGATTTCTAAGGGTAAATGCTGCAGGAATTAGGACTCCCATTTAGAAGCTTGTGAGGAGAGATTGCCATCTTTACTTTTTCTATTTGGAAGTGGGTGAGCTTTGTCAAAGTAGAGGAAGACTCTTGTGGACCCTGGAAGGAGCTTGCGCAACACCAAGGCTCAGGTTGTAATGGTTCCTTTTGATTACCTTTAATGCAAATTGGTCCATTCTTCTCAATAACTTGTTGTTAATGGGTTATTTCATGTACTCCTTGGTCTATGTGTTGAATATGCTTTGTTTTATGTTATAATCAGGTGCTATTTAATTGTTTGACTATTGGTGATTGCAGGTTTTGGAGAAAAGGAGGAGCTCATCCAGATCAACAAAGCTTGGACTTCTACAACAGCGTTTGGACAAAGGTAAGAACGAAACACTTGATTTCTCATATCATAATGTATGTTTAGAGAAGGATAGCTCCAGTTTGTTTTGTTTGTCATTAGAATGTCTTAGACTTCTAGGAAGGTCAGTTGTGTCCGCACCCTTGACTGATTCCGTGTCACAGAAACACAAGAAAAATTTGATGGTAGCAAGTCGCTCTTGAACATGACACTTTTCCTCCGTACCACAGTCGGGTTGGGTTGTTTCATTCACCGATCACATCACCATGGTCTCGCCATGCCATCCATATTTCGGGTAATGCTACCGATCCATCGCATAAGTGTCGCCATATGTTCAAGAGAAGTCGTTCAGAGAAGTCAACCGTGTCCCATCCACTTCCATAAATTATCCTTCATCCTTTGATGACCGCCACCCTGAATCATATATCATCAGATCGTTTTCACTTCCATCAAAATCATTTGCTCCGTTCCGTGTCACTGATGTGGGATACATTAAGGCCCTCCTTTGACGGATCACTTCTTGTCGACATCAACTCATTATCCAAGAAGTTGATCTAGGAACAACCCCTTCAGTACTTTGAAGCTTGCATGCCTCAATGGCAAGTTTCTCACTTTCGGCGACAGGTATACATCAATGACCTTCGACCGAAAGATTTTGCGTGGTTTTCGACGCCAAGTCCTTTATTCACACCACGTGAATTGTACTGCAGTACCTTTAGGGTCATTATCATTATCGATGATTCCTCTCGCGCTTGTTAACGGTTTACCTCATTGATCGGTAATCAAGCGATGTCTTTCCATGTTCGACTTCAGAACATTTCTCACATGGATCGACTTGTACTTAGAGTGAAGATCGAACGAGTTTGAAGACCCCGGATCTAGTTTCATCCATCCGGGCTGCGATATATATTGAGGAAAGATAAAGACATTGACATGTACATCATTGCAGAAGATAATCATCCTACCCAAAGGATGATAATTCCATCAAAATTATCAGTCTACCATCAGACGATTGTTTGTTCTATGTACAGAAAAATGAATTTATAAAGCTGAGCATGCGAATGCCCGCCTCAGCTAGATCATGAAAGCAGTATGAAAAATAATGTATTGTATTGTATTGTATTATAGGTCTCCTCCCAACAATGAAAGAACTTCAGATCCTCCTAATAAAGCATTTCGCCTGATAAACGACCTCATACTTTAGGGGGCAACTGTTATAGAAATTTTTGTGCCTTACAGCTATAAGCATGAAATGTCCATAATCTAAGGGATCCAAAGTCCCTAAACATGTTGTTCCTACCCCTAGAGGAACAAGGCTAACAAACCACATCAATTCACAGAAGTTCTCCACCAGAAACTGCTCAAAAACAAGTCAATTCAGGATCAATTCAGAGGCTCCACTAGCTGTCTGCGCTGAAATGCAGAGATTGCACTGGCTAGGTGCACTGCAACGCAGGTAGAAGCACTACCAGGGTGCGCTAAGCGGGAAGTGACAAATGGAAAGTTCATTCAACGAGGTGGAAAGACCCTGGAAGCTTCCAGAATCTTCTCCAATGACACTTGCCTCAAGGAATTCGACTAGTGATGAGTAAGAGGCTCTTAGTCTCCAAGTGGAAGAAAGAACTGACAGAGGGAGAGGACACTAGTCAGATCTCAAGCTGACTCATCCTCTCTCCAAACATCTATATATGGATCTCTCCTCCATGAGATCTGGAGGCTCGAATTTTGTTATTGCAAAGAATTGCTGTTGGTTTGAAACTGGAATCATTGGGTGCTTAATGCTTTGAAGGAAGGTGAAGATAGGAATTTCATTTGCTGGGAAGGAGATGCTGGATTGGAGCCCTCTTGGTTGTATCTCCTCCTGAACCTTGTTATTCATCAATAAAGCTATCTTGGTTTCTCCTATATACTGATGTATCTTTGATGTATGATTGCATTAGTATGTTTAGTTTGTTTCTAATCCTGAACTAGTTATGAATATGAATCTATGTCTTTGTGTAGTGTTCTCTTCTTGTGATCTTGCAGGAACCTGTTGAAGCTGGGCGAGCGAGAAAGCAAGTAGCTGGGAACTCCCAAAGAGAAGAGAAACCGGATCGAGGGACAAACGGAAGACACCAGTTAGTCCATCCATCTCTCTTCATTCTTAATTCATAAAGGAAGAATACTAGAATAGCTGTTTCTGTTTGTTGCTAAGGCATTGTCACACCTTAGGTGGATAGGATCGTCCTGCATAGGCATTTTTCCCCACAACAAAGGGGCACCCCAAGCTTATTATAGCCCCAACCAATCTACTCCTATGCCTTCCTGGGGTCCCCCTTCTCCAAGCCATCAAAGATGTACCGATATACAACAAATTGGTTAAGGAAAAGTGTTTCAAACACCTAGGCAGGAGAAAGAGGGATGCTTCAACCATCAATGTCTTAGGACAACTGTCTGACCTTATGTTAGGACAAGTCATCTGCCCAAAGTATCTAGATCCTGGGAGTCCTGTAGTAGATGTCCACATCAATGGCACCATCATACCTCACACCTTGATTGATTTGGTGGCTGCTATTAATGTGATGACCAAGGATACCATGCTCAAACTCAACCTTCAGGGTTCCTTGAGGAAGACCTCGACAGTCTTGCAACTAGCAGATTGCTCCACCGTGACTCCCGAAGGGATTGTGGAGGATGTCTTGGTCTCTGTTGACTCTTGGGAATACCCTGCAGATTTCTTGGTTCTGCAGCCAAAGGCAAAACTTACTGGATATCCTCTTATTTTGGGAAGACCTTGGTTAGCCACTGTAGATGCTTACATAAGTTTCCATGCAGGAAACATGACCATCAAAAATGGTCCGATGTCCAAGCATCTAGTCCTATACCCTCCCGCCCAACCCTCCTTAGAGCATGACTTACCACTTTGGTTGGAGGAAGGAGAAGAGGATGAGGTGTACTCAGCACCTTTGTGCACCTTGGACACCACTAGAAGAGACCCCCCAACCGAGGATGACTTGATTGAGACCTTGATCCAGAATCCACCTCCCAGTGCACTATCCTTAGAGAAATTGGTGGAGGATGCCCAAGCCAGCACCTTAGTGGACCTTTGTGCAACTAACCCTGTCACTCCCAGAGTCAAGAATGTGGAGTTCGGCCCTGAGAGACCGTTGAAGATCAGCTCCTCCCTATCTCCTTCCCAGGAAAAGGAGCTGTGTAGCCTGCTGGCTAGTCATCTAGATGCTTTTGCTTGGAGCTATAAGGAGATGAAAGGAGTCCATCCTTCGGTCTGTACCCATCACATTTACATCAAAGAGGATTGTAAACCGGTTAGGCAACCCCAGAGGAGAATGAATCCAGCCCTTAAGGACATTGTCAAGGAAGAATTGCAAAAACTGTTGGATGCCGGATTCATTTACCCCATCTCAGATAGTGAATGGGTGTCCCCTCTGGTGTTGGTTCCCAAGAAAAATGGGAAGTGGAGAATCTGTGTGGACTACCGAGAACTGAACAAAGCTACCAAGAAAGACCATTTCCCTCTACCTTTCATAGATCAAGTGTTGGATGGACTGGCAGGAAAGAAGTTCTTCTCTTTCCTAGATGGGTTTAGCGGGTACAACCAAATCCAAATTAGCCCGGAAGACCAAGATAAGACCACCTTTACTTGTCCTTGGGGTACCTTTGCCTACCGAGTTCTTCCCTTTGGGCTATGCAATGCTCCTGCCACCTTCCAGAGAGCTGTCTTGAGCATCTTCTCGGAGCTAGTCCATGATGCGGTGGAAATCTATATGGATGACTTCACTCCTTATGGGTCCAACTTCCAGGAAGCATTGTCCAATCTGGGAAAAGTCCTAACCAAATGCATTGAGATGAAACTGTCCCTTAGTCCTGAAAAATGTGAATTCTTGATGATTGAATGGACCGTGCTAGGCCATACTATTTCTTGCCAAGGGTTACAAGTGGATCCTAACAAAATTGCTCTCATCAAGAAGGTTCCACCTCCACAAAAGGTAAGGGATGTTCATAGTTTCTTAGGATTAGCAGGGTATTACAGGAGATTCATTAAAGACTTCAGAAAGCTAGCCTCGCCATTGTTTGGGCTGTTGGCAAAAGATGTGGAGTTTAAATGGACTGACGATTGTCAGAGGGCTCTGAATGAATTAAAGGACAAGTTGGTGTCTGCCCCAATCTTGAGAGGTCCAAACTGGGCCCTACCGTTCCACATCCACACTGATGCCTCAAAAAAAGCCATAGGGGTAGCCTTGGGACAATTTGAACAAAAACTTCCATATGCCATTTACTTTGTTAGCGAAAACTTATCCAAAGCTGAACTGAATTACACTGTAACGGAGAAAGAATTCTTGGCTGTGGTCCATGCACTGAACAAGTACCAACATTATATCACTGGCTATCAAACATTTGTACATACGGATCATGCTGCAATTAGATATTTAATGAATAAACCAGATGTGAATGCTCGTATTATTAGATGGTTACTTCTTTTGCAGCAGTTTGATTTGACCATTGATGACAAACCAGGTAAAGAAAATGTTGTTGCTGACTTTTTATCTAGATTGGATTTATCTGCAGATGAGGATGGAACATTAGATGACTAGATGCCTGATGAACATCTGTTTGCTATTTCAGTACTCTCTCCATGGTTTGCTGATATAGAAAACTACCTTGTTTCAGCACAGTTCCCTCCGCACCTATCTTCAAGAGAGAAGAGCAGAATCATCAGAAAAAGTGCCTCATTTACTTGGATCGGGGGCAACCTGTTCAAGCTTGGCCCTGATCAGATCTTAAGGCGTTGTGTAAAGGAGGAGGAAGTCTTTGATATCCTCCTCACCTGTCATGATAGGCCTTGTGGAGGACATTTTGCAGCAAAGAGGACTGCCTTCAAAATCCTGCAGGCAGGCTACTATTGGCCCACACTTAATCAAGATGTCAGAAGGTATATCAGCCAATGTGACCAATGCCAAAGAATGGGGAAACCGACTCAAAGGGATGAGATGCCTCTCCAACCTCAAGTGACTCTTGAGCCATTTGAGAAGTGGGGTATGGACTTTGTGGGTCCAATCAACCCTCCTTCGAGGCAAAGGTCTTACATCATTGTATGCACTGACTACCTGACAAAGTGGGCAGAAACTAAGGCAATCAAAGCAGCAACAGAAGAAAAGGTGGCTGAGTTCTTAAGAGAGAACATCTTCTACAAATTTAGCTACCCAAGAGAGCTGGTCACCGATCAAGGGAGCCAGTTCACATCCAACCTAATTGAAGACCTACTAGCTCATCACAAAATCAAGCATAGGACTTCCACCCCCTATCATCCTCAGGAAAATGGGCAAGTGGAAGTCACCAACAAATCATTGGAAGGGATTTTGACTAAGGTGGTGAGCAACAGTAGGAAAGATTGGGCAGATCGCTTGGTTGAGGCCACATGGGCTTACAACACCACCTGGAAGACCACAACCGGCTTCACACCTTATGAGCTGGTCTATGGGAAGAAAGCTTTGCCGTCCATTGAATTTGAATACAACACTTTGAGGATGGCAGCTCAGCTGGACCTAGATCTCAGCCAACCTCAAGTGACTCTTGAGCCATTTGAGAAGTGGGGTATGGACTTTGTGGGTCCAATCAACCCTCCTTCGAGGCAAAGGTCTTACATCATTGTATGCACTGACTACCTGACAAAGTGGGTAGAAACTAAGGCAATCAAAGCAGCAACAGAAGAAAAGGTGGCTGAGTTCTTAAGAGAGAACATCTTCTACAAATTTAGCTACCCAAGAGAGCTGGTCACCGATCAAGGGAGCCAGTTTTACAACTGAATGGACTGGACGAGCACCGAATGCAGGCCCTCCTTCACTCAGAAGTGGTTCAACTTCAGAGAAAGGTGTGGCATGACCAACACCTCAATGACAAGCAATTCCAGCCAGGAGATTGGGCACTGTTGTATGACTCCAGGCACAAAGATTTCAAGGGAAAGCTGAGAACCAGATGGCTGGGGCCCTATGCAGTGGAAAAATGTCATGACAATGGATCTGTTCTTATTCGGACCATTGATGAGGAAGCCATCCCCATGCTTGTCAATGGGCATCGACTAAATATCTACAGGAAACCTCTCTCAAGACAAGAGTTCATTAAAACTATGGAGAAGTCAGTGCTGGTCATAGAGAAGGGTTCTGCCTCTGCTTTGGGCATACCCTGAAAGATCTAAAAAAAAAAAAAGTAATAAAGATCCTTGGGTGAAAACCTTTCTGAGGCTCCCAAGGCAGGTGGTAGGGGTGAAAACCTCATTGAGGCGCCCCTATTGTCTTTCAAAAAAAAAAAAAAAGAGATTTGAAAAAGATCCTTGAGTGAAAACCTCTCTGAGGCGCTTAAGGCAGATGGCAAGGGTGAAAACCTCATTGAGGCGCCCCTGTTATCTTTCAAAAAAAAAAAAGAGAAAAAAAAGAAAAAAACAATAAGCAAAAGAAGACAGGGACAACAAGTTATAATGTGGAAATGCATGCAGGTTGCAGGTGTTCTATGAAGGAGAGGAGGTCTCTCAACTCAAAGTCAAGGATCCTTATCATGCTGCCAGGAGACCTCACCAGCACCTCCTCCAAGAATACTCATCTTCTCCAAGGTATGGGCACGATTTCATCACAGCTTAGTCTTCTACAGGAAGTTACAGACTTTCTACAGGAAGTACAGACTTTCTACAGGAAATTCTGTATTTCTACAGGAAACTTCCTGTAGAAGTTTTGGACGGCCCATAACTGATCATATGAGGAGATCTAACGACCAAGGTTCGGCATGGACGCATGCAAGCTACCAGTTTCTCCCTCACACACTGCTGTCACCTCTTTCTACCACCCCTGTCAACATGCACTGAAGATACCTGCACATTCAAAGAAGATCATTGAGTTATCAAGGGAAAGCAATTTTTAAATGAAAAGACGCTAAGATGCCATGCCATACCCATCCCAGCTATCCATGAGCTCTGTGAGCGTGATCGTGAGGCCACTGTCTTCGTCGTGTAGCATGCACCCGAGGAGGAAGAACTGCTACAGGACATCCTGCAGGAGTCCCGTAGCAGTTAAGCCAGCTAGAGTGCACACCATTCAAGCACCTGCAACATGCAATGAAAACGCAAGCACATGCAACCGAATCATAAGATTCATCGTCAGCGGCCTGTGAACCTACGAGCCTGTGCAATCAAGTAGCAGCAAACAAATCGAGTCATCGTCGTCCAAGAGCCTGAGAAATCGTGTCGCGGCCGCACAGGTAAGTGCCTCGACCCTTTCTTACGTCGAATTGCATGAATTTTACTTTGAAAATGTTTGCAAGTGTGAAGTGAATGGGTTGAGCGGTTGTATGGCCAATCGACTGGCCACGTCGACCAGTTAGATGGTCTAGTCGGATGGTAAACGGTGGTCGTGGCAAAAGGAACGGGCAGTGCACACGTGGGAGCCATCCAGTAGGGGAGAAATAAGTTGTAACAGAAATGACGGCGGTGGATCTGCGGGGAATGATGCGGTAGTAAGGGAACTTGCAGAAGAATGATGGAGTGACGTCGTCCAACGGTCCGGCAGGGACAACTCACCCCCGCGCCACGGATTCCGCCGGATTCAAATCTAATCGGCTAGATTGCCACCCCATGCATTTATCATTCGCCGTTTGAAAGTCGAGTGAGCATCCGGATTCCTCTGAAGCTTGACACTCCAAGTCTTCGGCTGTTCGAACGCCTGTTAAGCAGCACCAGGAGCGCAGACCCACTGCAGTATCCTCTAGAATTCGTGCGCTGCTTCTACAGGAAAGCTGTTTCTACAGGAAATTGGGTTCCTCACGTCAAAAGGTGGCAGATTAAAAAGGTAAGCCTGAAACCTTCCATGCAATTGGTTTTGAGGGTGGCAGAATCGACGTCTACAGTCTGGTCGTAAAATTTTTTTTGCAAAGTATTGTCTGTCGTTGCATGAATTGTCATTCTACAGGATGTCAGTATAATTAAGCTGTGTTAAGGTCCTCGGGAGATAAGTTTCGTGAATTGTATGCATGACAGAGGCGTAATTCTATGCTCTATCCCAGTAGGCCAATTTTCTTCCGCATTCGCCACCTCCAGCTAATGCAGCAGTTTTTCACCATGCCGGGTGGGTTCATTAGAAGGGAACCAACCGATTCAACAAAGTTAAGAGAGAATCCTGAGGTGGTGGAGCTATTCACGCAAGCGCAATGGATGTCGTTCTGCGACAAGTTGCAAGGCTATGACGATGAGGTGGCAGAGGATTTTTTGCAAGCTCTGAAACCGAAATCCAAAACATTGGCCACCGTTAACTTCAGGGGTTTGAGTCTCAGACTCACCCCACAATTCATCAGCCGAGTTACTGAGCTCCCAATGGGATTACCATGGGATAAAGAAGAAAGGAAATTGGGCCAACAGGCTAAGAAAGAATTCTTTCCACCAGAGGAGGAATTCTCAGAAGATAAAAATGGGGTTCGTAGAACCAGTTTGCTGCCACTGTGGAGTGAAGTTAGCCTCCAGATTATGAAATACATCACCTGCGAAGGTCGTTTTAGCATTGTATACGGGTACCATTTTCGGTTACTCACGGAATTAAGGCACCAGATGGACCTACCTGTAGAAAACAAACTGAGTATCCCCTACTTTCTACTACAGTCTATGATTGAATGTGCCACTAAGCTGAAAGAAGGCACACGAGACCAGGTAGCCCACCATGGACTCATTAAACTCCTCGTGGAGGATGCGCTCCACACATACAAGGTTCCTCTCTCATGGGAAGCCTTCAGAAATTTGACCAAGGATGGTGACATAAAGATGTTGACCGAGGAGCTCAGTTCATCTAGCAGTGAGGAGAAAGAGTCAGTGCCCGCAGGGAAGAAAGAAAAAGGCTAGAAGACCACGACCACGGAGCAGAAGAAAAAGCAAGAGAAGAAACAAGAGAAAAAGGGTGCCAAAGAGAAGGATGACACACCCATTTTGACGGCTAGAGAGAAAAGATTACAAAGCAGAGTGGACAAGGCTGAGCAGGTCCACATCAGCAAAGGCACCTCGTCAGCACCCGCAACCAAGTCAAAAAGTAAAACACCCTCAGCAAAGCAATCTAAAGTGGTGCCACCTGTCTCTACTGGAAAACCGAAACCGGCTTCTACAGGAAGGCCGAAATTAGCTGAAAAAGGGCCTTCTACAGGAAGCCCGAAATTAACTAAAACAGGGTCTTCTATAGGAAGCCCTGAAAAAGCGAAACCCAAGGAGAAGAAAGCTGACATTCTTGCAAGGGAGGCAGTAGCTGTGCTGGCTGCCCTCAGCACACCTCCCAAGCCAAAGGAGAAGAGAAAGAGGGAGACCCCTATATATTTTAAAGCTAGGAGAAGTGTGAGAATAAAGACGGGCAAGCCACAGCCTCCGTCCAGCAGCCCAATCACTATAGATGATGCCCCTACTTCGCCCAAGGAGAGGTCCCCCTCACGGATATCAGTCACCTATGAGAGGGGGAGCCCGAAGGAAACTACTTGGAAAGAAAGGTTAGACCAATTGACTACAAAAGCTCGGCTACAGGATGCTGAGGATGCTCTACAGGAAACCTTAGCCAGGCTTAAAGAAACAGAGAGAATGGAAGGAGAAGCACCCTTATCACCACCAAGGGAGGGAAAAGTAGAACCACCAAGAGAAGTAGAAAAAGAGCACATTCCAGAGCCTAGACCTCAGCCAAGTCTGAGTTCATATTACAACTTCTTAGAGGCTGGCAAAATTATACCTCGGAAATTCACTGTGCCACTGTTCTTTGCATTGGAGGAAGAGAGAGTACGTACGCACACGTGGATGAAAATAGCCAAGTCAAAGGGTGTGGCGGACATAGGCCCCTTGCAAGAGCAACTTAAGGAGGCCAGGAGTGAATTAGCCATGGCTAAGCACGTGGCAAATTGCCAAAGAGTGTTCCTACAGGAAGAAAACGAAAAGCTTAGATTGTAGCTACAGGAGCTGAGGACAGGAACAGGTACACCCTCCAATGACACCACAGCAGAACAGAAAGGCAAAAATGAACTACAAACCGATATTGGGGAGCCAACCTTGCATCTACAGGAAGCAGAACAACAAGCACAAATTGAGGTGCAAGCTCTCAGACAACAGCTGCAGTAGAAAGAGGCACAATTGGCCTGCATGGCCAGTCGGGCCATGGATGCTATACAATGCAGACAGCCGGCCAAATCCTATGGCCTGTACCTGAAAGACCAATGGCTACAATTTCAAATCAATACCTTGGTGCAAAGAGGTATCTCTCAGCTCCAAGACCTGCAGCAATTCACTGAAGTATGCAGTACTAGTTCATCAGAGGATAAGGCCAAATTAGCGAAGTTCTACCTCCATAATTTGGCCCTGCCTAATGTAATTTCATGGGATCCCAATACGGCCTTAGGAGATATGCAATTAATGGCATTTGCCTCATGGTTGAACCATGAGGAAAAAAGAGCAGCAGAAGCCAAAGCGGTCATGAACCGGGAGTTGAATGAGCCATTGCTAATTCGAGCAGAACCAGGGGATCCAGTTGCATTAATCTCAGCACACCAGCACTTGTCCACTGACCCTCAAGCTTCATTGAGATATATGGATCAGTAGGCCCAAGCCATAGCGCATTTTTAGGACATGGAGAGACTGTTAGGAGACAACGTTGTCCAAGCTTGCACCCGCAGATGGAATACATTGGCCCACAGTCTGAAAATCAGAGAGTATCATACCCCAACTCGGATGAGGGAAGCTCTAGTACGAGTGGCCCTCTATAAGAAATCCATGCAAAACCTCCAGGCCAGCTGGATTGGCCTCAAACTAAGCCCACCACTGCTGCTAGGATTAATGGAGGGAAGCACAGAGAAGGATGATAATGAACAATGGGAAGAGGTGAACAGAAAGGCTGGGTTTCATATCAGCAAGGAGGACACTACTACAGAGGCTTGGGATGTAAGGGTGGCAGTAAAGGCAATGAAGGATGAGGAGTTGGACTAGTTGCTCAAGGATGAGCAAATATTTTAGCTGGGGGGTGATGATGAGCCCCAAATTTTGGTAACATTTTGGGCTCATTTGGCCTACTTACCTTGCTCAACCCTTCATTTTTCATCACTTATGCATCATTTCTTAGTATATTCATGTTATTTGTAGGAAGGAGGGCAGTCACTATGCCTAGGTGGCTAATACATGTTTATTTCAGGTTTTTTGACTTTAAATGGAGAAAAACCACGCAGATGAAGGCAAGGAGACAGCCAAGGTGGCATTGCGGTTTTGTAGGAAGGTTGTCCACAGCCTTGAATGACCTTCCTCGTGATCTCCACCCCAACTCCGAGCTCCAACAGCTATCACCACCGAGCTAGAAGGCAGCCAACGGATTCTAAAGGAACAACAGTTTACTTTTAGTTGGTCAGCCAAGCCCCACTAATTTAGGAGGCCAGCTTGGCCCTCATAATGTATAAATATTAAGGTTGTAGCCTTCGACGGAGACTTTTGAACCTTTGTTGCAAATTCTGAAGTACGAGCTACAGCTCTGCTTTGCTCTTTGTAAGCCATTTTTGGCATGTTGTTAGACTTTTGACTATGATCTTTAATAAAAGGCAGGCAGATTTGAGTTCAATTCTGAGTTCTTAGAGGAGCTATAGCTCTCAGGTTTGGGCCCAACCTGAGAGAAATATGCCTCCTTTCTTTGTATTGTTACTTGTCTTTCTCTCAACATTATATTTCTTGTCCTTTACATGAACTTAGAAACACAGTTTGCTGATTCAGATTTCTTGGTGTGGTTACATAGGTTAGTGTTATGAAAAAATTTGCTTTCAATAGTTTAGATTAGAGTAAGGAGATTAGAGTGATCAGATCTCCAAAAAAGGGTTGATTGCACACTCACTTCCACCTCTGTTTAGAGATTGGGATTGCAGCCCGTGCCACCCACCAAAAACACAGTTTTACATGTTCATTCAAGCTTTAATGTAATATTTTCAGTTGTAGAAGTGTCCATGCATTCAGATCTTGTGGAATAACTCTTCGTTTTAGCGCCATGCACGATTTCCCTTTAACTTACATTGTTTTTCTTTGGTTTCTAATAAAACAGTTAGAGTAGGTTGATGACATTTCGGTTATATTCAAGACAGAGGTGATTTGTTTCATTTACATTGCGCAACACCACTCTACCATTTCCTTATTCTTCTCAGCCGTGCCTAAGCCATCTACTTACCTCCCTGCTAGATCATTTGCCCACCAACTCTTCTATCATCCACGCTGTTTTATCTTTTCGGCCTTCCATTGCCTCTACCCTCCTATCGACCAACCAGCTTTACACACCCCCTCTCCATCTCATCTCTCTGTCCATAAGCCATCACAAGCTCCCCTCTCATCCTCCCTATCTACCCATACAGCTCATTCACCCCTCCATCACCCAAAACTCCGATTGCAGAATATCCTGTAGAAGTTAGCAGACTTCTTGTAGAAATCCCAAGCTTCCTGTAGGATCCCCTGCAGACATCCTGTAGAAGCTTGCAAACACAGTTGCCAGGCATCTGAACGTTGTGAACTCCTGTGGAATGAAGTTAGGGATCCCCTGGAACCTCTCAGAGTCCTCCTGACCTTTTCCAACCCCTGCACAGTCAAGACCCAGTAAGAAGCACAGTCATAATAACCCCAACAACTTGAGCAAAAATACAAAAACATGTTCTCTTCAGATGAAAGTAGTTTAAACACATGCATCTCATCCCAATAGGAGTAATGGCATCATTGTTAGAAGTTGCATTCCCACCATTGCATCGTAAGGATTAAGTTGGTCAAAATAGGGTTTACTATGGTTTCTATGTTTTGTTGGCTTTCAGCTCATTCTTGCAAAGTAGGATAATTCCCTTTGAGATAGCATTCGTTCATCACTTAAAAAGCTTCTTCTGCAAACATATAGAAATTGGGTTGAGCCCTAGCGGACTTGTGCCAGCTGACTAAGTGACAGTTGCGACAAGAGCTAGTACTTGTGCATACAGCACCGTCGCTTCCAAGTTTGTTACGAACTACCAGGTTGATAAAATTAGAGAAGGAAGCTCTAGGAGTTGTAGCATTATTGCTACAATACTGGAGCCCACCAGTATCCATGTGTTATTGAATTTAAATGGGGCTTTTGGTTTCGGTCGTGGCCCAAATATCTCTAGATATATGGGGGAATGATCAGATATACCCCCTGAACCTACCCATTGCTTATAATGGTGAAATTGCTGAAGCAGAGGGCCCTTCATCAAGAATCTATCCAGTCTGCGAGCTAAAGCTACCGAGCCCACCCTTCTGTTCCTCCAAGTGGGGTGAGGCTTCTGCATGGGGACGTCAATGAAGTTTTTCTGATCCAAAATGTTCCTCATGAATTTTGTGATGGCATCCACCTGTGCCGAGGACCCCCATGATTCAATGAACCCCAAAGAAAAATTTAGATCCCCCCCCAGAATAGTGTGATCTTGGGCCAATAGTGAAAGATTAAGGAGATGCCTCCAAAAAGTCTCCCTCTGGTGACAGGGACCATAAACGTTCAAGATTATGAGAGATTTTCCAAGCTCCGATGAAAAGATATCAATACCCAAGAACCCCAGTCCACCCCAAGCTGCATCAATTCTGATGGTTCTGAGATTGTAGCCGATAGCCAAACCCCCTGATCATCCAATAGCATCGGTTGCCATGAATTTCCATTTTGGGGCTAGGGCTTGTAAGGAGAGGGTAACGTTCTTAGCCAGACCTAGAGTCTCCTGAAGTAGAATAATGTCAGGTTGTTCTACCTCGAAGAGCCTCTGTAGGGCTAGTTTTTTGGGGGGACTAGCCAAACCCCTGCAATTGAAAGATAAGCATTTCATGGGGGAACACTTCTCGGGGTTGGAATTGCTCTAAGGACCCCTTCAAGTGTAGATTGACGACCTGATGCTACCTCTGCCCCAGCCCGTCTGATAGCTTTTGAGAGTTCGGTTTTCCTGCCTCTGGTGGTCATAGGTCCCGTCCCTGATTGGATGATACCCAACCCCACCTGACTACCTGGTAGATCAGCTTTGTGCGCACGGGATCGAAGTGCATAAGGATGGGAGGTTGATTTACGGGGAGATGACTGCGAGGTAAATGAGGAAGAGGGTGGAAAGGAAGGCTGAACCGAAGAAATAGTCGGGGGAGGGAATGATATGATGTAGTGTGCAGATGATACATGAGCTTTTGATGTAACCAAAATCGATGAAGTATCAAGTGAATAGGGAGATAGGGTTAGAGAGGTACCCGAGACCTGAGCAGCCCTTGCTGCTGCTCGAGCCCTGGTCATCGGCGGGGAGGACGATCCGAATCCATTCTTTCCTGATTTCTGCAGAGTAGCTTGAGGAGAGACCTGTGAGACAAGAGGGGACCCTGAGGCTATCGCGTTATAACAGGGGAGGCACCTCTGGATGGGATTGGAGTAATCTTAGGTGACTCCTCCTATTTTTTATTGAGCGGACAATCCTTGAACAGGTGCCCCACCTGATGGCATCGATTGTAGCGAAACGGGACACCTTCGTAGTCCAGGATCTGTATTCTGTTGTATTTGCCCCAATGCAGTGTGATCTTTTCTTCCAACCCTTCTCGTGTGTCCAGGTGAACGAGCACACGAGCAAGTGTATGCTTCTTTGATTCCACAAACGTGCGGTCATGGTCCAGGTATGTGCCAAGCGCATTACCAATCCTTATGAGTACATCCTCGTTCCAGTATTGTAGCGGTAAACCCGGCAATCGAACCCACAGGGGTCCCGCCCCAATCTGTTCACGCTCAGGGTCAAAAAGGGGACTCCACCTCTTGAGCCAGACTGGTGCCATTTCGATGTGCCAATACTTTGCCAGAACCAAGTCCGTGTAGATTTCTTTTTCGAAATGAAGAGAGAACCATCCACGGGGGAGAACATGGACATCCGGCAATTCTTTTAGCAGACCACCCCAGATCTCCTTTACCCATAGCGTCAATCTATTGGCTGAGTATGCCCACCCTCGCACATGTCCTACCAGGATGGTACGAGCCATAACTGCCACTTCCCCGATGGCTGATTTTTCTCGAAACCTTATGTTAATGTCCTTTGACGTCACCTTGATGCACCTGGATTTCCGCTTCTTGGTGCGAGGAGCCAAGGGATGATCCACAAGGGGTTCTGTGTCCCCTCAGGAGATGTGGATTTTGTGGCTTTTACTTGAACCGCCGAGGTTTCAAAACAGCCGGACGACCGAAACCCAGACACAGGGGGTGCTTGTGATCCAGAAACAGGGGCCGCCACCGAAGGGGTTGGAAGAACTGTGGAGAGGGGCGGGTGCGGATCAAAGGATAGTTGTTGAGGCGTGAACGTAGATAGGATATGGAGGGTACCAGGTGACAGGGGAGGTGCTTCCAAACCCGGCGAGAAATCAGAAAACCGTACAGAGGCTGATGGTTCTGGTATATATTCGGACAAAGAGACCACGGGCGAGGTGTCTTGCGGAAAGGAGTCCGAATCCCCTGGAAATCGTGAAACTGACACTGAGAAGTTAGGGTTATAAAAAATGACCTGGTCTTCGAGCGGATCTGCGGAGTAGTCGACTAGGTCGGTCTCCATGTGACCTTCCATCTTTGCTAGCGGGAACGGAACGGACAACAGCGATGCGAGGACGGCGGGGAAAACGACGTGGGTGCAACAGTGCGAAACGGCGAGAAACGGTGAGAGACAGTATAACCCTCATGTGCCTGCGGTATCTACAGGTGCCCTAACCCTTGTTAACCGAGACCGGCGCGCTCCATCATGATCCCACCGGGTTCGCCAACATAATATATCATATATCTTCCTTACCTATATGAGTGGCTAGAATGTATTCAACTTTTGTAGTTAAGAGTGAAGCTACCATTAAACCTTTTTTATTAAATTGTTTTTGATTAAAATTATAAAACCACGTGAGAATAATTGAATAAATCATTATTTATTTAATTTTCTCTAAACATAATTATTTGTTTTTTATTTCTTAGCACATTTGACTAATTCACCATGGAATGATTAAATAAATCACTATTTAGTTATTATTTCATATTCTTATTTTTGGAATAATTGTTAAGCCATTATTTAATAAATATTTCAATTTCACACTTTTCTTAATTCTCACAAAAAAATTAATAAATCATTTTATTTGTTAATTACTTTAACCATTTTCTAAATAAATATATTTGATCATTTTGAATATATTTCCCCTCTCCAGAAAAATATAATAAAGTATTCCTAATGGTTAGATTTTGATTTGGTCCATAATATTTTATTCTTTTCCAATTCCTAATTTAGCTCAATATTTTTTTATAAATAAGAAGGTTTTTAATTCATTCTTCACCATCATCATTATCATCATCACCATTATCATCTCATGCCATTTGAGCTCCCCCTTGATTTCTATCTTGCCTTTTGGTTTTTTCTACATATTTGAGAGAGAATAACTAGATCGTTGAAGCACAAAGACATCAAAAGGACCCATCCCATGGAGGGGGATTTATAGATCAATTTTGTAAATCTTCTCCACTAGGTGTTTCAATAAAAATATAATTTATTTGAAGTCTTCTATTGGGTTTTTACACTTCTCTTTTTTGCTACTATATGTTTTAGTCTTGCATTAGATATTTTCTTGTAGGGTTTTATCATGTTTTATTACAAATCTAAACCATACAAGTATCCACATCTTGTTGTTAGGGTCACTTGTCACCAGTCACTTAAGTGAAGCATTTTTATTATACTTTCCAAAAATATTTACACTAACAAGTGGCGACTCCACTGAGTCTTTAGCTACACGGTCGTCAACAAATGACAACACCGTTGGTGTAGTAATTCAGATCCTTGGTGATTGTCATTTCAGTTCTCTTCAATGTTTTTTCCAGCTATTTTTAGCCTCATAATTTGTATTTTTAGATCTCCTTTGTTTTCTAGAAAAATTTTAGTTTCTATTGATTTTCTGCATTTTTTCACAAGTCACATGCACTAGCTAAGCAAGAGACTACACAATCAGGGCGAGATCTATTGGGAAACAGTTGTGGGAGAAAAATACACCTTTCATCCTCTTTTTTAGCATTCTGCAACACAAATTTCAGGCAATTTTTTAATTCTAGCACACTTTTCAGGGCAGTTTCTGCATTTTGTCACTTTTCAAAATTTTCCAGATTTTTCGACTGTGTTACATGTGTATTAGGAAGGGTTTCTATTCTTTCTTAAGTCACCCCTAGGCCTAGATTCTCTTAGTAATTTATCATTGAGGAAGGAAAAATCCCCCTAGTGTTTAGAGTACACCTCCATCATTTAGGAAGAGATTTGCGAAGTTGAGGAGTCTAGGGTACAACACTTTCAGCCTCTGATTTCTAAGGTTTTTTCCATTATTTAGAACCCTTTTGGATAGGTTTCTTCATCATTTTACTCCCTTTAGAGCTTGGTGTTTCCTTTCCCTTAGGATCACCTTTTGTGTCCTAGTTTTTGGAGCTTCTTTCCTATCCATTTTCAACATATTCACCTCTAATTTTTGCTAATTGTATGCACCATTTTTCAGTAGCCTTGTGCCTTTAGATTCCAATCCTTTAAACATTAGATCTTTTGGCCATAAGTGTGTCTTTGAGTAGCTTGTTTTCCACCTCTTTTTTAGCTACTTGATAGCCTTCTTGGGTGGGGGTTTGTGTTTTCATTTTGCTGTCCATTTTTAGCATTATTTACAATTTTTCAACACTTTATTTTTAGCAGCACATGGCATCATAAAACATGCTCAACTAACTCATCCACTTGACACATTATTTCTCACACTCACACCCTAAGTTAATGTGATCTTGGTTAACACCACCAAGCCAAGACTTGAAATGTTACACATTAATAATTCAACACACATAGATTAATCCCACTTGGATACCATGGCCAAAACAATTTGTGTAGTTAGGTGTAGGATCAGTGGGATAGGATTCCAATAATAGCCACCGATCACTTATATTGAGACATAAAAGTTTGAATATTAGGGAGCTTAAAATCCTTCAACATCCCATGGTCCAAAGCTGGAGTGCGTTAGAAACCTGATTTAGAGGGGGTTAAGATAGGTCATCGTGTGGGTGATTCTCCTAAGGCGACCCAACTCGTGGCAGGGAATCTCGTGCATTGGTTGATCACCAAGAAGCTCAAGACTTTACCACCCTTGTGGGACGAAGGTAACCATAGTGACCAATGATAGGAAAACACCCTATAGGACTACCTGTGGGCAACAATCGGTTATCTACCCCACATTTCTCTAGACAACTTTGATTACACAGATTAAATTCCATCAAGTAATAAGTCTTTTGGAAGGCCATTTGAAACAATATATTTAGGACTTGTTTAAGGATTTAGATTACCTATAACCTAGAGGTCATTTTTTCTTTTATAGGATCTGCTTTGCTTGAATTATATTAACAAGTTAATATAGTTAGTTTACACGTGGCACCAATGCACTAGGTGTTTCTTGTTGTTTGTTGATTTTTCTCTGCTATCATTACCTTTTATCCTATTGTGTCATCATTTTCTTGACATCAATGCGCCCCCTAGGAATTTGTTGCGGATACTTCGCGGCCTTCACCCCCAATTTCCTTTAGGATATATTACTCCTCCCCATCGAGTTAGAGTTCATCCTCCTAGTCATCCATTGAGTCCTGATTCTGACTTTGGTTCTATTGATTCTTCTAGTTTTTCCTTTGATTCTGCGTCTTCCTGTTAGAAAACATTTTGTCACTGTCCATGTACTCCCCATTCCTCGATCCTGAGGACCTCTACAGTGACCCTCACATGTTTCCCTGCTATGAAGAACATGTCCCTACATCCCTCTTCATCTGCAGAACATTTCCCTCTTACATCATTTTCGAAGAATCTTCCTTCCAACTCAGTTTTCAAGAACGGCACTAGTGCTCAGTTCCTTCCCTGCGCTGATTTGCAGAGTTTAAAACTAGTACTGGTGAAAAATGGTGCAAGTGAGACATTAATCACCCACGTCTACCCTGTTTTGGTAAGTTTTTAAAAATGGAGTTGAAGCTTCCAGATCTAGAAGCTTCATGAATGGAAGTCTGGTAAATGGTTGAGCAAGATAGAGCCGAGAGAGATTGTTTGGGCTCCTTTCCCCTATTAAAATGGAACAAAGAAAGATGGATAAGGCTTCTCCCACCATAAGAGGATCCACTTCCCCTCTATCAAAGCTATATAAACTCCTCATTTCACACCCTCAGCTAGCTAATGAAAGTGTTGAAATAATCTGCAAAGCTTGAGAGCCATATTGAGAACCTTAGCCTTATAGTTTGTGTGTGAAGGGAGAATAAGATTATAGTGTTTAGTTTGGAGCAAAGGGAAATATTCCTTGAACTTCCATTGTTTTGAGGGTGAATCATGAGATGCTTGTAGTGGTGCTGGAACCCAAACATGCTAAAGGGAACCTGCAACGTCAAGGCTTCGGTTGTATTTCTCTTTGAAGTTTTTATTAATACAACTAATGGTTTATTTCCTATATCATGTGTAATATTACATTTGATAGCTTAAAACTCCTTGACCTTTTAAGAAGATTGAATTCAATTTTATGCTATCATGTTTGTTTTTGTCTCTTTCATGTTTGTTTCAGGTATTTGAACGAAAGGAAGCTGGAGCAAGGAAGGAAGATCAACATCAAGTGGACTATCGCTATAATAGATAGGCCTTCTTATTCGATTTTAATCTTAGGAAATTTACATTAGATTGTCTTGTTTGCGGTTAGACCCACTCTTGGGCTAGAGGGATACCTTCGTGCACAGAGGATATTTACCTACTCCACAAATTGGTGACCATACTAGGGAGCCATCCCTCTCTTTGTATTGTTTGCATTTCATGATTTTTGTTGACTTTTGTTGTATCACTCTTTCTTTTTGGTTTTCTATGCTTTACACTATATGTTGCCTGGATTCTTGAATTTAGAGTGACAGGTTTGGTTTTGATTTCTAATTTTTTTTCTTTGAAATCCTCGATCATCGATGTTTTTTTTTTTACAGTTGTGCCTACCAGCATGAGTTACTCTTAAATAGTCGTGTCGTACCCCTTTGTGGCGCTTGTTGTCAGTTAGGCAGTCGCGTCGATTCCTGTAGGTTAAAATCAGGGTTTCTCCTTAATCGTTGCCAGTGTGTCTTGTCCTCTTAAGTCTTGTTTCTTGGCTTGTTTTCCTGTATTCTCCTTGGCTAGAAAGATTCGTTAGCTTGATTTGTTTTCTTGATTGGTTTGAGTGTGCCTTACTTGATTTTTTGAGTTTTTGGATGGTTTGTGTCCCTAGGGCATCTAGATCATCATCCATTCAGTTGTTTGACTACTCATCAAGTCAAGTTGTTGGTTAGTTGCTCCATGCATTTCATGTTTTAGTCCTTGCATTGCTTTGTTTTCAATTGAACAAGTAAAAAGTTTTGTTTTCTCTTCTCTTGATTGAACGTCTCTTTGCAAGCATAGATTACATTACTTGTTTTGTTTCAATTGAGTCTTTGCATACATGGTTTGAGAGGAGTTCTTCTTGTCTTGCTTGGTATATGATTGATGTTGGTTGTTTGAAAAAAAATTCATTGAAATGTTTATGTGAAAAAATCGTTTTTATCATTCCATTTGAAAAAATACATCATTCTAGTTTGCTAAATAGATATGTTGCATTAAGTGGCATCATTGAAAGCTAGAATTCCATCATCCTGAGCATTTGAAATGAAATGAACTTCTTTTACTATTGAAATGACTAGTTGAAGTGCATTTGATAGGAAGGATAGGAAGTGGAAAGAATTTTCATTATTTTGTTTTGAAAGTGAAATAGTGAAGGGTCATCTTGCTTTCAATTGCTTGTTTGTTACATTGATTGTTTTCTCTACCCTCAATTAGTCTAAACATTCATCGAATTGAAAGGGTTTTGTCTCATATAGTTGCATATAGGAGTCAAGTGACATCGATAGGGCCTGAAAACTGAGACTTAATTTCAAGATAAACCTTTAAAATATATTCAATTAACCTACAGTGCATTTGAAACCAAATGCTCACATTAAGAGGTCTAGGCTAGAGACGTGTTCCAACATCTTTAAACCTCGCAGCTGTCATTCACTTTGGCACTAGACAACTCTACTACAGACTTGTGCTCCTCGTACTGTCGTGTATATAAAGGGAGACCCCACTAGGTTTGCAATCCTTTATCTGTAGGAAGAAGAGTTTTCTGCCCTATAAACATGATACACCAAACATAGCATTCGGGGAGATTACCTGCCCGTACTTCTCGGTTCAATGGGAGGTATTCTGTAGTTCACGGTTACCTAATAATCCTTTTGCCTAGATTATCATGAGTTGTCATTTTGGTATTTTGGACTCTTTAAATTTAAAAGATCATCGAGCACTTGTCCTTTCGAGCTCGTTGAAACCGAAAGTGACTAGAGTAATCTTTGCCTTTTTCTCAACTCTTAAAACATGAAAAGGCATCAGTCTGTTTCAGCGTCTTAAATTTTTTTTTGTCCATGATCACATAACATTCCTGATAATCTTATTCTAGACTACATCATGAGTATATCTTTAATATATTTTAAAGAAGTGCTAAAATTAATATCTTTTCTCTTGTTGTTTGAGACAAAGCCATCGTGGCAAAACCGTCAGGTTCACATAGTTCCTCTTCCACTCCTCCATCTGAAAGATTATTTGAGGAGCCTCTCCCTGAACTCCCACAGTCACTTGAGGATCAAGGCGTTGAACTTGGGATTGTTCTGAGTGTTCAACCTTTGTCATCTCGTCCTCCTCCATCAAATACTGGGTCACCTTACGAATCTGGCCTGGAATCTCTGGATAATCCTGTCCAGACTCCCAAGAGTCTGCCAACTCCTGAAGGTCAGCAAGGACTAGTTGTTTACCCTTTGAATCCTTTGTTCGATCCTATTGTGATATCACCGCAACATCCGTACAGTCTATATGATCAACCTAGTACTCCTTTGGAATTATCTCCTCGAACATCTTTGGTTGTCTGTCGTTGTTTGTTTCCACCCATGGAATCAGAAGGTGGGATCCCAGTCTCCTCTCTGGGTCACTCGAAGGTTTCTGCTTCACACAATCCTCACGTAGTTGATGAGTAGGGATATCCATTCCCTCCAAAAGGTTTCCCTTATATGGGAAGCATTCCGACTGGCGTAAACCATGGGTATAGCAAGCCTTTATGTCGCATGGTTATACTTCTCTAGACCAGTTGGTTTCGGGCACTCCCAATGCCTCATCATTGTATCACAACTGTATTTGGTCTTCTGGCGTTATGCCTACCTTAGGTCCATTTGTTTAGAACCCAACCTCTTGACCAATTGTGTAAACTATGGTCACGTTAGTTCTGGTGCAACCCACCATTCCGACTCCACTTGTTTCATCGTTTCAACCGAATCTTTTGGTTCAACCGACAGTCCCAATTCAAGTCTTCATAAGTTCTTCTATCCCTCCAGTAAATGGACAGGGTGTGCCACCACCTGGGGGGAAATATCCGAATATCTCCATGATGTTTGGCACAACCAATGTGAGTGGCTCACAAACTCACATGGTTGGAATGAATCAACCCTCTTACGGTGCTATTATGAACCATGTTGGTCCATTTGGATTGAGTAATGTCCAATACTAGTAGTTGAACCCTATTTGTCCATTTGGGTCAAGTAACGTCTAGTACCAATAGCCATATGTGGCTCAGGTTCCATTCCAACCTTCTTATGTCCCATATGGTTCACAAGTGATGGTAAATTCACCTTACATCTCTCAATAGGGGCCCTATGTTTAGCCTGGTCCATCTGATGTGCCTGGTGGATATGTCTAGATCCAATTCGTGAACTTTCAGTACCCTCAGGGTGTCACCCCAGGAACTATCCAGGTACCCTTGCAGTAATAAGGGAAACCCTCGCAGTAGCAGGGGCAACCTTCGCAGCAGCAAGGGCCATCTTTGTAGTAGCAAGGGTAGGTAGTGTAGCAGTAAGGACAACTCCAACAACTATAGGGGAAACCCTTGCAACAGTCGCAACAAACTTGCAGCCACAGAGACATCTTTTTCACCAATATTCCCAACCTATGTCCTCGTAAGGTCAACCTTTGCAGCCGCAGGGACAACCTTTACAATAGCAAAGCCAACCTTTGCAGCAACAAGGTCAACCCAGGTAGTAGCAATCCTTGTATTCATATCAGAAAGGTCATCCTTTACAAGGTCAAGGTCAAGTCCTATAGCAGTAGGCTCAAAATCCTTATGTCCAAGGACAACAAGTTCAAAATCCTTATGTCTAGGGGCAACAAGTACAAAATCCTTATGTCCAGGGGCAACAGGTTCAAAATCCTTATGTCCAAGGGTAGTAGGTGCAAAATCCGTATGTCCAAGGTCAACATGCTCAACAACCTTTTAACTTGTATGTTTCTTATCAGCAGCCTATGGTAGGACAGTATCAAGGCTACCTAGGGCAGAATCCTCCCTACAGGCAAGGTAACCTATAGTGGGGGGAAAATCAGATGCCACACTGTGGGTGCAAAATCCTTATCAACAAGGATGGGTTCTATACTCCGAGCCTACTAAGAGGCCCCAAATTCCTTTTAATACACAATTTCCATTCTTGACCAAATTGGAGCTGCCATATGTTTCTAGACTCATGAATGATCCCATTCTTCATTCGCCATACTGGCCTCCAGTTTCGTCCAAGATTCCAAGAAATTGTTTGAAGTTTGAGGGAAAAGTGAAGAGAATCCACAAGCCCACATGATGACATATCACCTCTATTGCTCCTGCAATTCGTACGTTGATGATTCCATTCGTCTCTTACTTTTTAAACGAACTCTCACGGGTGCTGCAGCCAAGTGGTACATCGAATTGCCTCGAGGTACCTATAATGACTTCAACACTCTCTCTATGGCTTTCCTCACTCATTTCTAGTTGTTGGTTTGCTATGAAACTGGCACCCATATTCTTACATCATTTAAGCAAGACACTACGACCCATATCTTCGATCACATCCATGAATGGAGGCGTCGGTGTCGCCTGATCAAGTTTGAAATTGCTGATCAGTTGTTGACAGAATGGTTTACCAAATAATTCGTCAACAAAATTTCTGAGGACATAGCTATGGGTGGGTGTGTTACTGAGGAGCAAGCCATCACTCGTGCCTAGTATTTAGACCTCATATACTCGCAATCTGGCATGTTATATGATATGTTACCTGATGCTCCAAGATCATCATAAGATCTAACAGCATCAAAGTCTCTGCCTACCCCACCTACTGATGGAGTGATTGGTTCTGTGTCTCAGACCCCCACAAAATATTCTTCCAAGCAAAAGGCAGTCTCAAACACTGGTTCCAATGATCCCTCTCGAAATTCACCTAGTTGTGGTAAAACCTCTGAGGTTCACGTTGTCCATTCTACCACAACGGACAAATCCTCTAAGGGTAAAAACAAGGCCAAAGTTGATGCCCCAAAACAAGGCCCTCCTAAGTCGCCTGTTGGCGATGCTTCTCAAATAAAGCCCAAGCATCCATGCCTCATCTGCGAGGAGGATCACTACACTAAATATTGTCCCCGTCGATCTGAAGTTAATCGCTTGCTCAAAGGGACCTTGACTATCTTAAAAGAGCCTTTTCCATCCCAGAGGAGCCAAATGGTTGACCAACCTTAGTCTTCCACTTCCACAGGTTCCCAAGTGTGCATGATGAATATGCCTATACATGTGGCTACCAGATCCAAAGATTATCAAACACCTACTCTGACGGCGGGGAAGGAGAAAGAAAGTACCCCATCCCCCTCTATCCCGTCTACCTCCAGTCCTCTCCATATAGAGCGACCCAATCTAGATTCCGCTATTCGATAACCCTCTCGAGGTGTGCTATGAAAATCCTCATACAATCCAAATGATCAAGCTGCTCAGAGTTATAACATTGTTGAGGATTTGGCTCAAGCACCATCATCTATGTATGCTCTTGAGGTCCTCCAAAGTTTTCCTTCTCTGCGGAAAGCGTTGCTGTCAGCTATTGGAGGTAATGATCCATCTAATTCCAACTTAAATTTGTTTTGATCTGGAAAACCATTTTCCGTGCTTACCTCATCAAATTTCCTTTCTCATTCAATTGACTATTAATGAGTAGACCATTCATAGGACCACCATTGATGAAGGTGCTTCCACCTGCATCATTTCTGTCTCTTGTTGGAAGGAAATTGGATCTCCTAGCCTAAACCAATCACCTAACAAATTAGAAGCCTTTGATAGACATGATTATCGACCTTTCGGTGTCCTCCCTAATCTTGCCATAACTTTGGAAGGCAAGACAGTCTATGTCGAAGTAGAAATTGTTGATGGAAATATTAACTATAATATTCTACTCAGACGGAGTTGGACCCATGCCATGCATGTTGTAGCATCCTCTCTATTCTGCATGCTCCATTTTCTACATCAAGGGAAGATCATCACGGTCGACCAGTTGTCTTTCTTTTCCTCTTCTTCCTTAGATATCAATGTTCCTTACGTGAAGCATGTCGATGCTCCATATGAGAGTGTGGGGGCTGGACTTTTCAAAGATCTCTCCTTGATGGTTATTTTTCCTCTCCCACCTCTGCATGTTGCCTCAGTTAAGTCTGATCCTTGGGTCATTCCCTCTCTTGATCTCATTGATACATGGGGTGATGTCATGCCGTTAAGACCTACCGAGATCAATGATGTGGAGATTGTTTTGGCTTCAGCTTCGGTACCTACTGATCATACTATTTCAAGTACATTTCTTGACGTGTATTATCAATCCCTGTGGCTTGGTTCTTCAAATTATCCCGATCCCTTGACCGAGACGTTTCCTTCTGACGAAAATATCATGGAAATTATGTCTCTTGAAGAAGCACCATGGAATGATACTCATCATC
This sequence comes from Pinus tabuliformis, assembly GCA_031772625.1. Lineage (NCBI taxonomy): Eukaryota > Viridiplantae > Streptophyta > Pinopsida > Pinales > Pinaceae > Pinus > Pinus tabuliformis. Next base: position 1,497,368,436 of record CM062818.1, on the reverse strand, counting down.
GTTCCTCATTCTTGCCTAGCCCAACAGTCATGTCTACTTGTCTTGAGAAGTTATCTTCTTGTTTCCCAACCCAACCACTTCAGACGCCTATCATGACCCATGAAGTTTGGTCGGAAGGGAACATGGGTAATATTACCCCAACGCTGCCTATTAACATTTTAGTTTATCCTGACATTGTCAAGATCTTTCAACTGGGGGCACCTTTTTCTCATCATGAGTTTAGGTTTGCCTTGTCTCCTCGAGTTTCTACCATTGACCCATTATCACAATGGGGTTTTCATCTTACGACTCGTAACCCTCACTCCCCCGGGGGGCATGGGGGCATAGCCTTTTATGAGTTTTACTCTATTATTTGGCTGAGTCGATGCTTACATGTCATGTCAATGGTAAAACTCCAGTTTTCCTCTCTGTTGATTGATTACCCGAGTCTAGCAATGGACTCCGTAAAAAAGTATTATGCATGACTCATCTCACATGGTTACTTTTTTACATAAGTGTGTTATTCATTTTTGGTCAGTTCTATTTGGTGTGTTTTTCAAACAGCTTTCCTGCTTATTATGTCTTCACCTGCTTTGTAGATGTCTATGAATCCTTATGTCAGTTTTGTTGATGGTGCTTGTCATAGTACCCGGAATCTATCCTCCGCAGCATGGGCTATTTACACCCTCAATGGTAAGTTGATTGATTTTCAAGGTATTTTTTTGGTTCAAACAACTAATAACATTGTTGAAGATAGTGCAGTTATCGAGCTCTTGTCAAAAGCCATTGCTCTTGACATTCGAGAAATGGTTGTTAACCTTGATCCACAACTTGTTGTTCTTCAGCTCAATGGGCAATATTCCATCAGAAACCCTAAGATATTAAGAATGTATTAATGTATTCATCTATTGGAAATAGATTTGGATTATATCACATATCATCACATTCCTAGACATATGAATACATTAACATATGCATTAGCTAATTATGTGTTAGACACACATTTACGCAATATATATATATATATATATATATATATATATATATATATATATATAAATTTTTAGTGTCATACATCAAAACCCAAAAAATAATATATGTGTTCCAAGTACATCCGTGGCTTGCAGGCCTCAAAACTGTAAATGTTAAAACTATGGACTACTCAACATTGTGCTCATGATAGCATGTTACTACTCATACTACGTGAGTCAGTAATCAGTGGATCCGATATGACACTCCTATTGTGTGCCACTGATAATGGTGTGGGATGTCCTCCATCTAGGCATTCTCTGGGATGCCTCTGATCAGGTTATCGAGATTGCACACAATCTCCTCCTCATTGTTCACTCCTTCCTTATAAGAAGCAATCTCAAACTATCGAGCAACGCGTCTAGCGATCAGGGACATCTCGGTTGGTTGCTCTGGTCCTACATCTTCAATTACAAAATAAAAGTGTCATGAATGCATATATTTTGAAAACAATAAAAAATCAAAAACAAAAAATTGTTTTGCTCACCTCCATCATCAAAATCATCCCCCTTTGGGAGCAACATGTCAGGATCATTGTGGAAGTCAGTCCCACTATATGGCCAATCCTTTGCCACAATCATCTGATGCCTCAACAAGAGGGCTTGTACGACATGTGTTGGCCCCCTCCAGTTCTAGGCATCAGTTCACTCCATCGGACCATCTATGGATCTCATGGCACTAGGGAGTTGACCTCTGCCAGCTGATAGTGGAATAGTCGGATCCGTTCTAAGAAGAAAGTCACTAGAATAGAACCATATCCCAATTGCCTCAGGTTTCCTACCTTGCATTTGGATAATTGTCACTTCATATTTACCTTCATGGCTTCCACCTAGTTGAACACAGTAGGCACCGTGAAGTCTATTACATACTGGAACTTAAACTTGTTGGACTCCTACAATGCGTGAGCCCCAACTACCTTGTTAATGGTTAAGAGTAGTACCTTCAGTAAAAGGTCATTTATGGTCATGATCTTGTAGAGCTATAACTAGGGTCTCTCACACCACCAATTATTCCACATTATTAAGTCAATCCGGGATCGTTTTGTTCTTTCAAGGAGTAACTCAATCCGAGGCTGTTCTGCCCAAGTAGTGCTCGGTAGTATAGCGTTCTAATGACTTGAAAGGAAACAAACACTAAGCTGTAACTAAACTAATTCAGGAAATGAAATCACACAAGGCAAATGATCAGTCAAGGGTACGGAACCAATAACCCTTCCCTTTAGAAATTGATAAAGAAAGAAAAGCAAAGCATGGGCTTATAGGTCAGGGAGTTAGGCAGCGTCTTGCTGGGCTCACGACAGCCTTAGGCCTGCTATCACGCGAAAGCAATAAAGGCAGATTGGCGAAAGTAAACTGGAACATCAGTAATGAAATGGAACAGCAGTAAAGAAATGGAATAGCAGTAATGAAATGGGACAACAAACTATCATAAACATGAAACGTCAATCATATAAAATGGAACAACAAACCCAAATGGAACAGCAACCCAAATGGAACAGCAAACCCAAATGGAACAGCAAACCCAAAAGTATGTACACGGTCTATACTACTGTAGCGATCCGAGAGCAATGTATGATGCGACTATGTTTCTGAACAAAGTGATATTATGTTCAAGTCTCACAAGTACTTATTTCATATGAATCCAATAATGATAACATTCATACCCGTAACTTGCTGTAGAAATGAATGCAATTCGAATAGATTCAGTTTGTGTAATACAGAGACGTGAATTAAAGAACTTATTCAGATTCAAATATTAATTAAGAAGCATAGTCTATCATAGCAAAGATATATCGGATTACTGTAATGAAAGAAATAAGCAAACCACACAAATCACCGTATGATACAACAGCGAGTGACCGTCGGAGCTGGGCCCTTGGCTACGATGGTACACTGCTTAGAGTTACTTCAGATACAGGGACGAAGTGAACACCAAGTCCTTTATATTGATTGCATTAACAAAAGTATACAAAATCAGATCTTACAAAAGCTCAGTGATCAAAATCGTTCTGAGTTTTTAATTATAATAACAGTCATCCCCCCACGCTCGATGGCGTGGTACCTTTATATAACATAAATGACGGAGATGTCTAGATACAAAAGATAAGCTTTAAAGCAGCGATCCCTCAGGATCGAAGATCCTGAGGGATTCGCTAATCGTTCAGGTCTCCTCTTTCCTTCTTGCGTTCTCCGTCACGGTATCCTGCGCTCTTTTCCTGGATTATTCGGCTCCAATTTTACTTGATCTTGTCCGCATCCGGTTCCCTGTCGATGAGGCAACAGTTACTTTCCTTGCGCTTCTCGTTTTTACTCGATAATCCCCTATTTCCGCGTCCTTCTGCATAGAAAACATCGGTTATTAGTGATTGAGCTTCGTTTGTCCATTTTCACACAATTTACCAAAACCCTTATGTTTTTAGGCTCAATATGCAGAAAAGATTAGAAATAGTATTGAAAAACCACTAGATTACTTATCTAAAAGCATACCTTCCAGGTGCTCCACACACCCCCCTGCTTACCCTGTTTCATGTCCTCATGAAAACGTTGTAATTGACATGCAGGGCTGTGAGAGAGTAGGCCGAAGAAGGGATCTCTCGAAGAGGCCGACAACCATGATTAGCAACTAGATGGTAAAAGAACTGGTCTAACTGATCTGCAGGCATCTCATATAGAGCCTGATATCCAGGTGCAGGATGCCAAACAATTGGGCCGCGAAACCGATACCCCAACCAAAATGGGCCTGCTCGCAGAATCCGTTCCCCATAGAGACTCAATCGACTGGCAGCCAATTCAAAGTTCTCAAAGTTAAAGGGTTCCCTGAGCTGGATGTTTGGGTTAGAGGTTCGGTATCGAAACTTTGCAGCATGGAAGGCCTGGTGTTTAATAGTCAGGAAATACTCCAGACCATTTCGGATCAAGTCTCCATGCATGGGACCTAATATCTTCATGACACCTGGGATCCTCATCATACTCCTATGCTCTCTCCATAATGCTGTTGGGTCCCTAGGTTCAGCTTGTACCCAAAGGTCTAAACTATTTTCTTGCCTCTGAAAGATGTTGTAATCTTTAAACCATTTTAACTGATTCACCCCAAATGAGATAAAGGCTTGAAATTGTATATCGCCAACGAAAGGGCCAGGATTCAAATCAGTTTCCTGGTCTAAGACAAGATTGTGCAAGTAGAATTCACATAATAATCTTTGAACTTTAACTCCATAGTGCTTGCAGCAATCTATAAAATCATTAACAGTGTTGATATGGATGGGTGCCCCTGCCCTAACAGCTTTTATTTTTAATCTCAAATAACGTTCGAGCAAAAACAAAGCATAATTTTTAGCAGGGGCTCTACAAGTCAAAACATCAGTATACAAGGAACACAAGGTGTCCATCTGCTTAACAACACTATCTAGTCGACGAGTTACCTTAGCAACCTTTTCCTGCTCCTTCTGCCATCCTTCAAAGGCCTGGCTTTCAGACCGACTGATGTTTCAAAGTTGTTGTTGGAGCTCCTTGTATCTTTCCTTAGGGACCGTCTGTTCTCGTAACTGCTCAGCCTCTTGCTGGGCTTCCTTCATCATTTTATGCAAGGTTCTGGTTTTCGGGTCTTTCTTCCAGGCAGCCGTAGAAGCTGGAAGTTTAACCTGGACCTTCCTATTGCGTTGTTTCGAATTTAGGACCCGAATTACACCCGAGGGGGGTGCTTCCGTTTGAACCTCCTTGCTATCCGTCTCCTTTTTGATGCGAACAAAGGGTTGGTACGGTCTTCCTACCCCCGGAACCTCTTGCTGTTCCATTGGAATGTCCATTCGTTCCTCTGGGCCAGATGGAACAGCAGTTTCTATTGGAACAGCACCCTGTTCCTCATTATCATTCGGAACAGCGGACTGTTCCTCCACAGTAGGTCTCCTGATGGGGTTTCGTCCATCAAAACGAACCCTAACCCTCGGGGTTCTTGCTGCCGTGGTCCTTTTCCTTTGCCTTGCGGTTTTTTGTATTCTCAGACTGGCTTTCAACATTCTGATTTGTTGCCGAAGTCTGGCTATCGTGCCCAACATCCTCTGGTGCTTCTTCTTCAATTTTGCAATTTCCCTAGCCTCGGCAGAGGGTTTGGCCTTTAATTTTACTCCTTCTTCCTCTCCCGGAACATCTTCCGGTGCCCTGGGGACAGATTGTCCCGAATTGATGTCTTCTGCTTCATTACCGGGCAGGTTTTCTGCCCCTGCTTCTTCTGCATGCCCTTTTTCAGGTAACTCTTCTTCTGTGGGACCATCAGGGATGCCTCCTGGACTGGAGGCTTGGCCGTATTCTCCCATGTTGGCCAGAACTGCTGCCAATTCCTCTTCTCCTGGATGGTCTTGCAACGGGCTACCCATGGATTGTGAATTTTCTTCCTCAATTCCTTCTTCTGGCTGGTTAGTTCCAGCCTCTAATTGCTCAGCATTTCCTTCGGGTAATTCACCTTCCTCTTCCGAAGGTTCGTCCTTGATTTCGATTGGTTGGGTCGCAATTTTCTGAATCTTTTCCAACCTTCCCCTTATTCGAACCAATCGAGCTGACTTCCTGGGCCTTTCAGGTAGGTTGGGAGTGCCAACAGGTTCTCTAGGTTTCTCTGGTCATTCCGGCGTATCGGAGGATCGCTTCCGTTTCGACACAACATGTTTTTCTGCCGCCGACTTCTTACGTTTCTCTGATTGTTCCGGCGTGCTAGAGGACTGCTTTCGTTTTGAAACAACATGTTTTTCTGCTGCTGGCTCCTTGTGTTCTTCTGAACGTTCCAGTGTGCTGGAGGTTCGAGGTAAAGCCAGTCCCATTTCGACTGTTTCAACCAATTCCTCCCAAGTGTCTTGCTGTTGGGCAAGACTGTGGCTTATTATTAGCCGAATCGGTCCGTGGTGGCTAACAACCGTCTCTGTGTGCTGAGCTTTCTTCAAACTTCGAGCCGCATCATGTAATAATGAATTTAAAAAGGCAGGGAGATTTACAGAGCATTTTCCCTTCAAAACAGCTAGAAGTTTTAAGTGACGAGCCCTTACCACATCTTTTCTCCCCTCGCAGGTGATATAGCTCTGCACTATTTTTGCCAGCTTGGTCCAGGGTTCCCCTAGTGTCGTCGGCAGAACTCCTTTCCCTTTGACTGTCAGACTTTGGCCTTCGCTTTGGAAAATTTCCATTGCTTTCTGCAGTCTTTCCTTCTTCAGCTCCCATCTGGGTCCTGAGGTTTCTGCAATGATGTCCTCCGTGACTTCTATCTGCTTCCCTCCGACTATAGAGTGGTTTTCCTGCAGATTTTGCAGGAATTCCAACGCTACAGCCTCGTTCGATTCTTGCAGGCGGTTGAAGTAATTCAACCATCCTGCATTTTCCAGAATTTCGCGGGCAGCATCAGACGCTATCAGCTTGTGCGGTTCACTTCGGATTGTTTTCCCGCCCATAGCTTACTCTCAGAAATGAACTCGGGAATGGAACAGCAACTGTCCGCAGTATTTATCGAACAGAGAGGATACTCGATGCTATTTTAGGAAGGATTTTCGCAGAGCATGCAGCAAAGAGAAAGATCGTGGATGGCAGTCCGTAGAATGAGATCATCATACCGTTAAATCGTGTTATTATTTTTCCCGAATGATGTGCAGCCACGTAACCATTGGAGTAATGAGGTCACCTCCCCCCCCGCGGTCTGATAGGCTGCCCCCAGCTGTCAAAGAGAGGAGCAGCAGCCAGTCGGGAGTCAAATCATAAAGTACAGCAGGTGGAAATTATGCCATGTTGTAAAGGACAATGAAGTACCGAAACCGAGGCAGAAAAATGGATCGCTTTTAAGATAAGCCAGTGTGATATAATGAGGAACCGAGGGCTGGACGTCTGTCAACTGTACCAAGTCTCCAGTAGTCATTGTCGATTCCGTTGCCATGATTGGTGATAATGCTCATGCGATAATTATATCAGGGTGTGACATATGATACATGCGAAGGAAATAAAAGACAAGCAGACTTAATATCATACCTGTTGGTGTAAATATTACAACTCCAATGCCATTAACAGAGCTCTGCTGCCAACAGGTGTTCATAACCTTGGCAAAGTTGTTTATCTCACCCTCTGGAACCATTATCCTTTGTGTATCTACTGAAGAGTGCTTTGTCAAAATGCAGGCCATTATGCTGGCTTGGTGACCAGATAACCATAATGCCATTCACAAGGTAGGCACGAAACGTGGTCAGGCCGGCTCGTGATGAGACCTCCTGTTCCAAGGTTTGCTTGTTATTTTACCTTTGGACCATATCCCTGGTGTGGTGGCCATAATGGGTATGCCACTTCGCTTCCATCCTTATGATCATGGTAGGCTGGCTTTGAATGAGACCCCCTATCCTGCATTTGACGATTTCATATCTTTATTTTTATTTTTTCTTTTGTTCTTCTTTTGCAGCACACTTCTTTTTTCTTTGTTCAATTACACATAAGGGTGGTTCCGCACTCCTTAAGAGCGGGGAATGGTGGAAGAAGTCTTACAATCCCAACAGACAGATATAAATGTTTGCTCATATTCCTCAATGATGATCAAGGAAGTTTTTAGGGAAATCGACATGATAAAAAATTGCCAAACCATGGTTCGGGAACAAGATAATGACAGTAAAGACGAAAGTTAATGTCGCTCCTCTTGTCTTCTTATATCTGCTGACTGTTTAAAACAATAGCGATTTATGATATGCAGGTTTCGGTATAACATGCTTTTATGTTCATTGCATAATGTCATTGCTATATCTAAAGGATTTAGGAGAGCATAATCGCAAAACGTCCAAATAGAAGCAGAAAGGTTCTGATGGTGTCTTCTCTACACTGAGCATGTGGGTGACTCGTCTTGTGGAAAATAGCGGAATTAACCACATTCTGCATCTTGAAAAAAGAAATATGCGAGTGCTGTTCCTTTTCGCAAAGGAACAGCAAAGCACAAAGAGTGTTGTTCCTTTTCGCAAAGGAACAGCAAAAATCCACACGGGCTGTTCCTTTTCGCAAAGGAACAGCAAAAATCCACACGGGCTGTTCCTTTTTGCAAAGGAACAACAAAAATCCACACGGGCTGTTCCTTTTCGCAAAGGAACAGCAAAAATCCACACGGGCTGTTCCTTTTCGCAAAGGAACAGCAAAGCCCAAAAAGTGTTGTTCCTTTTCGTAAAGGAACAGCAAAACCAAAAAGTGCTGTTCCTTTTCGCAAAGGAACAGCAGAACAAAAAGTGCTGTCCCTTTTTGCAAAGGAACAGCAGAACCAAAAAGTGTTGTTCCTTTTCGCAAAGGAACAGCAAAAATTCCAAAACGCCAAAGTGCTGTTCCTTTTTGCAAAGGAACAGCAAAAATTCCAAAACACAAACGTGCTGTTCCTTTTCGCAAAGGAACAGCAAAAATTCCAAAAGACAAACGTGCTGTTCCTTTTCGCAAAGGAACGACAAAATAAAAAGTGCTGTTCCTTTTCGCAAAGGAACAACAAAGCAAAAAGTGTTGTTCCTTTTCGCAAAGGAACAGCAAAAACAACAAGTGCTGTTCCTTTTTACAAAGGAACAGCAAAACACCAAAAGTGCTGTTCCTTTTAAAAAGGAACAGCAAAATCAAACGGGTGTTGTTCCTTTTAAAAAGGAACAGCAAAATCAAACCAGTGCTGTGCGAAATAAGGTAATCAAAATACTGCAAAAAAAAGATGAAAAGAACATATGTACAGGATGTTATGTACAAATTACAAAAAACAAATTGCTTAAGTTATGGGTGAGGAAGATTTCACTTCCTCTCCTAGGATCTCCAAATCAGTATCTTGCTGAAGCTGTTGACAAAAGGATTCCCGAGTAAGGGGTCTTCGATAGAGACGAACTCGGTGGCCATTTACTTTGAACGTATGTCCAGAACCGTCAATCGTGATCAGAGTGAGGGTCCCATTGTCGTGCACCTTCTGGATCTCATATGGTCCTAGCCAGCGAGTCTGGAGTTTCCCTGGGAAGTCCTGGAATCGAGAATCGTATAACAGAGCCCAGTCTCCTTCATGGAAGACTTTATTCTTTATAAGTGCATCGTGCCACTTAGCTCGCTGCTGTTGGATTAATGCTGTGTTTTGTAATGCAGAGAGCCTAATCTCATCCAATTCGTTGATTTGTCGTAGTCGATTGATCTGTGCCTCATTCAAATCTAGGCCGACCTCTTGTGCAGTTCGTAGTGTTTGGATCTCAAATTCGAAAGGAAAGATTGGTTGTTTCCCAAACACCAATTGATAAGGTGAATAGCCTGTCGTACTTCTCCATGTGGTTCTATAAGCCCACAGTGCTTCAGGTAGCCGAGCAGCCCAATCACGCCTGTGTGATGCGATGGTCTTGGTTAAGATTGACTCAATTATGTTGTTACTGTTTTCTACTTGTCCATTTGCCTGTGGATGGTAGGGGGTAGTAATCTTATGTTGGATATGATAATTGTTAAGTGTTGCAGCTAGTTTGTTTCCAACAAATTGTGGTCCACCATCTGTAATCACTTCTCTTGGAAGTCCATAACGTACAAACAAATGGAACAAAAATTGTATTACCGAATCTTCTGTAGCCCTAGCTAATGATTCAGCCTCAACCCATTTAGTAACATAGTCTGTTGCTACCAAGATGTATGTCCTTTGGTTTGAGGGTGGATTAATGGGTCCGACGAAATCGAGAGCCCATCGTTCAAATGGCTCAATAACCAGTTGTGGTCTCAGAGGCATTTCATCAGCTTGACCAGGTTTTCTTGCTCGCTGGCAGCTATCACAGGCCTGCACAAATTTTTTCGCGTCCTTAAAGATTGTAGGCCAATAGTACCCTACCTGTAGTATCTTATGTGTTGTTCTCTTGTCGGCAAAGTGCCCCCCGCATGGTCCACTGTGACAAGCCTTTAAGATGTCTAGGATCTCATCCTCTCGAATACACCTTCTGATTTGCATGTCTGCCCCTGTATGGAATAAATGGTCTCCAATCCACGAAAATCATGTGCTTTTTTGAACAATTTGTTTTCATTCCTGAGGGGTTAGGTGTTTTGGTAACTTACCCACTGCAAGGTAATTGGCGACGTCAGCATACCAGGGTGTGCGAACGGCAATGGCAAACAGATGTTCGTCAGGGAATTGATCTTCCACGGCTGCTGCTTCGCTTGATTTGGGTATTCTTGAGAGGAAGTCGGCTACAAGGTTCTCCTTGCCGGGTCGATCCTTAATTGTGATGTCAAACTCCTGCAACAGGATCAACCATCGAGTTACTCTAGCATTTGTGACAGGTTTGTTTGCTAGATATTTAATAGCAGAATGATCTGTATATAACACAACAGGGTAACCTGTAATATAATGCCTAAATTGATTAACAGCATGAATTACAGCCAGAAATTCCTTTTCAGTAACAGTATAATTGAGTTCGGCAGAGGATAAATTCTTGCTAATATAGTAAATAGCGTATGGCATCTTATCCTCTTCTTGTCCTAGGACTGCACCGATTGCTGTATCCGAGGCGTCCGATGAGATCTGGAATGGCAGATTCCAGTTTGGTCCTCGAAGGACTGGCACTATTGACAACAACTTTTTCAATTCTCTAAAAGCCTGGTCGCATTTATCTGTCCACAAAAAATCGACATTACCTGTCAGAGCATATAGAGGTGCTGTAATTCGTGAATAATGTTCTATAAAGCGTCTGTAATATCCGGAAAATCCAAGGAAACTACGTACCTCTGTTTGAGTAGTGGGGGTAGGGATGAGCAAAAGAATCTGAATTTTAGCAGGGTCTACCTGGATACCAGCTGCTGAAATGTAGTGCCCTAGGATGATTCCTTCCGTCATCATCATGTAGCACTTCTCGTGGCTCAGGCAGAGTCTGGTAGCAATGCAGCGTTGTAAAAATTTTTCCAGGGTATCCAGAGCTGGATCAAATTCATCCCCATACGGTGTGAAGTCGTCCATATACACCTCAAGTCCATCGTTTATTAGATCTGCAAAAATACTGAGAATAGCCCTTTGAAATGTAGCAGGGGCGTTACATAGGCCGAAGGGTAATACACGATAGGCAAACGTTCCCCAAGGGCACGTAAAGATAGTTTTATCCTGGTCTTCAGGGGCAATTTGGATTTGGTTATATCCATTGAAGCCATCCAAAAAGGAGAAAAATTTCTTCCCTGCTAACGTGTCCAATACTTGATCTATAAATGGGAGGGGAAAGTGGTCCTTTTGTGTAGCCTTGTTTAACTCCCTGTAATCGACGCAGATCCTCCATTTTCCGTTTTTCTTTGGTACCACCACAAGGGGAGAGACCCATTTACTGTCAGAGATAGGGTAAATAAAGTTAACATCTAAGAGCTTCTGAAGTTCATCTTTCACTATCTCTTTTAGGTGCGGGTTGAGTCTCCTTTGTGGCTGACGGACAGGTCTTGCATCTTTCTCTATATAGATGTGATGGGTGCATAATTGAGGATCAATCCCCTTCATGTCGGGGTAATCCCACGCAAATGCATCTTTGTATTTTTGTAACAGATTAACAAGTTTTATCTCTTGATCTGGTGTAAGATTGGCGTTAATATTCAGAGTTTTACCAGGAACAATTTCCACTACTTTAGTATTAGCAACAACAGTTACTGGTATTGTCTGATCATGCGGATCTTTTAAGGGATCTTCTTCTAGCTCATTGTCAAATGCTGCCTCTATCATAAGACACTGCATATGTTTTCTAGCTTCAGTTTGACTAATAAAATTGTTAATGGCGTCGTCTTCTGTTTGATCCTTGAAGTCTAACGCCTTCTGTATGGTTAATGGAGATCTGATGTTGTTAGCGAGATATGATACAGGATAAGGGTTAGTTTTAATCATTGGCAGGCTTGGCTGAGCTGGAGGGTACAGAATTAAATTTTTGACATCGGGTCCTTTAGCTATAGTCATGTTTCCCTGCCGGCAGCCAATGTAGGCATCGGCAGTAGCAAGCCAGGGTCTGCCTAGGATTAACGGATGTCCATCTAGTCGGGTTTTAGGATTAATTACCAGGAAATCTGTGGGATACTCCCATGAATCTACGAAAACCATGACATCATTCAGAGTACCTTCTGGTCGAACTACAGATCGATCTGCCAATTCTAACAGAGTAGAGGTAGGTTCTACTGACGTAATGCCAAGCTTTTGGCAGGTGGAGGTTGTCAAAATGTTGATTGCAGCTCCCAGGTCGACTAGAGCGTTAGTCAGGGTTTGGCCATAGATTTGAATGGTCACAATTGGGTTCCTGGGATCTTCATATTTGATAGGTGTCTCCTTTCCTGATAATAGGTCGGATAAAGTACCAACTACTTGGACTCTAGGGTTAGTATTTGTATTCCTCCTTGATTTTTTGATGCATAATTCCTTTATGGTTTTCGCATATATAGGAATATCTTGTATAGCTTGGAGGAATGGAATCTTTATATACAGATTTTGTAATTCTCCCAGAATGTCAAAGTCTGGAGGTTGTATAGGTCGAGATATGACTAATCGTTCTGGGAAAGGAGGGGAGGATGTGCTTGCTTGTTTATTATTTTGTTCTTTGTTTTCATCCTCCCGTTGTGGGGGTTGTTCTACAGGTAACTGATTTTCAATATGAACCATTTTGTCTCCCTCTGTTTCTACTATTCGTCCCGATCTTAACTGAAGATCGTTGCACTCCCTTAGGTCAGACTCAATCTCTGATGTGTCTATGATTTGAATAGATTGGACTGGCCTATTATTAGGGTTGGGATTGGGTTGGGCTGGGAGTTGCGGTCTCAGATTAGACTGGGGATTTTGTGGTAAAGCTGGCAGAGTTGGTTGAGGGAGTGGTATTGATCCTGCTGGCTGATATGTCGGTCTTGGCCAGCTTGTCTGCCAGGATGAGCTTTGTGAAGTGGAAGGGGTCCACTGTGGAGGATAGGAACTATTCTACCAATATGGTGGAGGATAAGGGCAGTTTGGCCAACCAAATTGGGACATCCAAGGATTTGGAGTAGGAAACATTTGAGGTGACCAATTTGAAAACGGGGGTTGGGGCTGATTTTGCCACATGTTCTGTTGCTGAGTATTGAACTGCGGGGGTTGAAAAGAAGAGGAGGGGTCTGAAAACATACCTGTTTGCCTAAGCTGGCATTGACGACGCTGGTTAACAAAATATGCTGGTTCTGACTCCTATTCTGCTTCTTTGTATACTGCCTTCAAAACAGGCAGTGAAGGGCAGCTTTCGGTCAGGTGGTCCTTGGTACAGATAGCACATATTTGGACTGTATCCAGCGGGCATTCTTTGTGGCTGTGTTTCTTCCTGCATCGTGGGCAAAAGATGGCTAGATTCTGCTCTGTCTCGGCTTGCTTTTGTTTAGCCTGGACAATGTCAAGTTGTGTAGTTAGTGTTCCCAGGATATCAGTTTTAAAATTTTCTAGTAAATTTCCAAGTTCTACCCGTGTTACTCCCTCTGTTAATGTTCTGTTATCTCTGGGGAAGCGATCATATTCCACTGGTTTTATCCTCGTGCTGCATTTTGAGCTCCTGATACACAGATCAATGATATCAGCAAAATTTTCCTGATAAATGTCTCCTTTCCCCATGATGTTTAACGTTTCGATCCATTGCTCTCTCATACCTCTAATTAATGCAGTTTTCAACACGTTGTCAGGCAAAGGTAGTGATGCATAAGGGGATCTTTGCAAGTTATATTGGAAACGTTCCACATATTCTTCTAAGGTTTCGTTTGGTCTGGCTGACATTTGAAAGATTTCATCTTTTAGTTCCCTTGACCTACAGTAATCTTGGTATTTCTTTAAAAAGGCTTCTTTCATTTGATCCCAATTGTTAATAACCCCACCACCTAAGCCCATAAACCATCTCAACGCAGCCCCTTTTAATGTAGAGGGGAATAGTTTCAGTTTCTGGGGATCGGTGGTGTAATCGTATCCTCTAAATAGTACATCAAATTCGAACAAGAATGCGTCCAGATCTTCTGATGTGAGGCCATGAAATGTGGGAATATGCTAGAGAGGGATGGCTTTCATGGGCGCATTTGCTGCAGAATCTACTATCGGATATTGCAATGTGGAGGTCTGGGTGTTTGGCTGATTCTGCGCCATGGGATCAAATATATGCTAGTAATCTTCAGGAATTTCCAAGAGAGTGTTCCTTGGTTGAGGAGGGGTAGTCTTAACAGGGATTGTCTTGACACCACTCCCTTGATCAGGGATGATAATGGCCCCAACTGTCTGCGGTGAATGAATTCCTTCAACAAGGATTTTCGCAGCGCTTCCCTTGTCCGGGCTATTCAAAGGCTGGTTTAATTCAATAGGAGATCTAAGTTCCTCAATTTCCCCTGTTTCTCCTTCTCCTTCACAAAGGTTACTTTGGGTCCCTTCGTGCAATGGTCCAGGAGTCAAATTTTCAATTTCTTGAAAATCCTGCTCCTCTGTTCGACTGTGCACCTCAGCAAAAGCTTCGGATGGTGATCCCGAGGCCTGAAGGGAACTAGTAGGCTGTTTAGAATTAGCTTTCTTATATCCTACTGATGGTTGAGAGTCGGCTTTCTTGTAGATTTCGTCTATAAAGGTCGTTCGTCCAAGGGTCACCGGCCCCTTGGCTTTGGATGGAGGCTTTTGATCTTTTTCTAACTTTTTCTGCTTAGTCATGCACTCCAATTAAACTGCTAAATCCTATTTAACCAGCAATTCTACTAAGAGAGCGGATGGTGGAGCAGGGCTTTTACATGCTCCGTACGCAGGTTCTTACCTTCCGTTTTTAAAATCCAAGTCCCTCCTAGCAGATTTTCGCACTACTCTATAAAGGACAAATGGCTATTACCCCTTCCCCGGCAACGGCGCCAAAATGTAGAGCTATAACTAGGGTCTCTCACACCACCAATTATTCCACATTATTAAGTCAATCCGGGATCGTTTTGTTCTTTCAAGGAGTAACTCAATCCGAGGCTGTTCTGTCCAAGTAGTGCTCGGTAGTATAGCGTTCTAATGACTTGAAAGGAAACAAACACTAAGCTGTAACTAAACCAATTCAGGAAATGAAATCACACAAGGCAAATGATCAGTCAAGGGTACGGAACCAATAACCCTTCCCTTTAGAAACTGATAAAGAAAGAAAACCAAAGCATGGGCTTATAGGTCAGGGAGCTAGGCAGCGTCTTGCTGGGCTCACGACAGCCTTAGGCCTGCTATCACGCGAAAGCAATAAAGGCAGATTGGCGAAAGTAAACTGGAACAACAGTAATGAAATGGAACAGCAGTAAAGAAATGGAACAGCAGTAATGAAATGGGACAGCAAACTATCATAAACAGGAAACGTCAATCATATAAAATGGAACAGCAAACCCAAATGGAACAGCAACCCAAATGGAACAGCAAACCCAAATGGAACAGCAAACCCAAAAGTATGTACACGGTCTATACTACTGTAGCGATCCGAGAGCAATGTATGATGCGACTATGTTTCTGAACAAAGTGATATTATCTTCAAGTCTCACAAGTACTTATTTCATATGAATCCAATAATGATAACATTCATACCCGTAACTTGCTGTAGAAATGAATGCAATTCGAATAGATTCAGTTTGTGTAATACAGAGACGTGAATTAAAGAACTTATTCAGATTCAAATATTAATTAAGAAGCATAGTCTATCATAGCAAAGATATATCGGATTACTGTAATGAAAGAAATAAGCAAACCACACAAATCACCGTATGATACAACAGCGAGTGACCGTCAGAGCTGGGCCCTTGGCTACGATGGTACACTGCTTAGAGTTACTTCAGATACAGGGACGAAGTGAACACCAAGTCCTTTATATTGATTGCATTAACAAAAGTATACAAAATCATATCTTACAAAAGCTCAGTGATCAAAATCGTTCTGAGTTTTTAATTATAATAACAGTCATCCCCCCACGCTCGATGGCGTGGTACCTTTATATAACATAAATGACGGAGATGTCTAGATACAAAAGATAAGCTTTAAAGCAGCGATCCCTCAGGATCAAAGATCCTAAGGGATTCGCTAATCGTTCAGGTCTCCTCTTTCCTTCTTGCATTCTCCGTCACGGTATCCTGCGCTCTTTTCCTGGATTATTCGGCTCCAATTTTACTTGATCTTGTCCACATCCGGTTCCCTATCGACGGGGCAGCAGTTACTTTCCTTGCGCTTCTCGTTTTTACTCGATAATCCCCTATTTCCACGTCCTTCTGCATAGAAAACATCAGTTATTAGTGATTGAGCTTCGTTTGTCCATTTTCACACAATTTACCAAAACCCTTATGTTTTTAGGCTCAATATGTAGAAAAGATTAGAAATAGTATTGAAAAACCACTAGATTACTTATCAAAAAGCATACCTTCCAGGTGTTCCACAGATCTCAACCTTGCTACTTTTATACTTTAGGGCTTCTAGAAAATGTTCAGCAAGGAGTGCATTCACGCTCGCCCCAATGGGCCTGGCTCCATACAATTTGATTGGTTCCCCTCTATGGGACAGTCCAGTAATGAAGTAAATGTATGAAGTCTCTAGCTCTAGCTCTTGTTCCCGGATCACAAAGACTTCCTATCCATTGTCCCACAAATTGATCAAGTATTGTAGCAGCTTGGGTTGAGCCCGAAGGCCCGAAGTAAGAAAGAACTTAAGGAGCCCATAGTTCCTCAAAGCATCCAGGCAATTTTGATCTTCCAATGCCAATTCATCAACTCCTTCATGCTCATGTTATTTCCATTTGATTACCATCTTTCCTATTGTATTTTGCCTGCAAACACCATGAATTTACCCAAACATCAGCTTTTGCAAGAGGAAATTTGGATTCAAAGAAATACAATTGGGCGAAAATGGAAAAATTTTAATCCTCTATGCCAGCACGACTATTTTAAAAATAGTAGCGCCGATAGTGCAAGTTCCCATGGTATAAACCCTCGATCGACGTGATCCCGTGCCTGGATCTCGTGCCGATCGAGGACAATTTTTTTTGCTAAAAGTCCCTCAAAAAATATGAAAAATGGTTAAACGAAGGAAAAACAGGTATGAAAACCAAGCTGAGGGCTTCAGATCTTACTTGCAAAATACGGTTTGTCGATCAACTTCCTGGATCTGCTACAATCCGCTCTTGAATATTTAGGGCACAAATGAGTAAACTTGCTCCAAAAGAGGTAAATGGTAGAAAATGTTTTACTTTTTCCCTTTTTATAAACTTTTCATCATGTTTTAGGGTTTTAAAAGCATTTTTTCGCTATTTCTACCTTAGAAATAGATAATGTGTTTGCTTCTTGTGCAGCGACAGGTGATGGTTTGCTGATGATGCAAAACTAGAGTCATGTTTAAGCTCTTTTGTCAACTCGTAGAAACTCAAATGAAAAGATCGCCAAGTATTTTTCCCTTTTTGACTCATTAAAGAGAATAAAAATGTGGCGTCTACTTTAAGCTCTTTTCTGACTCTTAAAACATGAAAATATTGTCGAGTTCTTGTCATTTTGACCTCTTAAATTGGTTTCGAAACATCGTTTACCCAATATATGTTTACCCCTTTTTCGGTCTGGGATAAACTATTTACGAAAAATGTACTCCTTGGCTAGCATGGTAAAGAGGTTCTCTCAAGTATTGTTTTCTACCTTTCGGGCTCGAGAGACAACTTTGTGAAAAGGGACCGTTTGGAGTTTTCTTTTCCATGTTTTTTCAAACTCTTTAAACATGAAAAAGATATCGAGTTTCACCTTTTTCAGGCTCGTTAAAAGATTAAACCGCATCACATTAGTTACCATGACGAACATGAGCTTCTCCTTCCTAGGGCTCATTAATCTTACTAGGTCGGATTCATTCGAAGGATGGACTTTTAATACAAGCATATGCTATCCCCTTCAAGCTGGTGATAAAAAATAATTGGGGTACCTGCCAGAAATGGTGGGGGGAAATGGGAAATTTTTACCAGTTGTGTCGGCAGCTTGTCACTCTTGAACATGACACTCTTTTGCTTCGTGAGGGGTTGGGATATCCCCGCTTCATCATTGACCTTCCTAGGTTTGGACCACCATTTTTTGCCTTTCCAATTGATCACTGCCTCATCATCATGACCTCTGGTCCTATGGTCCAAAAGCTTCCAAAATTTGGAGTCGTGTCGCCCATATGTTCAAGAGTTAATCCTTCTGCATTTTACATTCATCCCTAGTTCTCTGTATCATTCATAGTCATTGTGTCCCTTGTCTCGTGGGGATACATCATTTCCCTCCTTCGACACAGTCACTTCCTATCGACTACAGCTCATTATCCAGGAAGTTGGTCAACAGATTCCCTCCCAGTACCTTAGAGCTTGCATGTCTTAATGGTAAGTTTTGCGCACTCGACGATAGGTTCACATCATTGGACTTTGATCAGGTGAATTCATGGGTGTTCAACCTTAGTTCCTTATTCACATTCCATGAATTGTGCTGCTAATACCTTGAGAGCCATTTTCATTATTGGTGGTTTCTCTCGCGCTTGTTAACAGTTCACATCATTGACTGGTAATCAAGCGATTTCCTAGAATGTTTGACATCAACACATCTATTCGCATGCTAGAATTTGTACTTTGATCGGGTCACTTTGAAGCGCAAGACCTTGGGCTCAGATTACACAAGCCCAGGTTGCAAGGTGATGTGACATGATCATGCTTATATACATGTCTCTTTCAGATGGATGGTTGCGACCATACCATGAGTCTCTTATATGTGATCCTTCTCATTATTGGATGGCTGCGACCATACCTTGGGTTTTAAATGATCCTTCTTACTGGATGGTTTTTCCCATACCTTGGATCCATTTACATGATATTCTTCTGGATGGCTGCATCCATACCATGATTCATGTATCAGATATTTCAGTGATATATATGTATCTATGCTTGCTTACAGGTTTTCCAGTGGCAGCCTCTGGTTCCATGCATCTACTCATAAATAATTTCACCCCTCACTCATGTTCGTCCTTCATGCTTTAGGGGGCATCTATTACACATCATTTTGTCACTATCCCTGTACTTCCCGTTCCTCGATCTTGGAGGACCTCTACAGTGACCCTCACATGTTTCCCTGTTGTTGGGCCTTAGTTTTGGTCTTATTTTTGCTCAAAGAAACTTACTTATCCATCTATTTTCCATCCATTTTCCCTTCATTTATCCCATTTTGATGTATATTTGATATCTATTCAGGTATTTAATTTTAATTTTTCAATTTCTAAAGTTTTTATGAAAATTTGGTTTTTAGTGCAAAATTGGCAGATTCAGAAATTCCCGTAATAGCTCTATGGTTGATATGGTTTCAGGACACTTGGGCACGAATGGAATGCATGGATGGAAAGCTTGGGAACTAGGAATAAGCCAGCAATGATTAGTTCGAACAGAACAAGCTTTATTAGGCCCATTTGGTGCTAGTAAACCATGACTAGTCATGTAGGAATCCCATAGAAATAGGGCAGTTTTGAGATTTCATAGGAATGGTCATCTTTCTTGGGATGGGGATAATGAATTCGACTTAGATAGGTGGATGAGAGTAGATGTGTTTGTTTGAGTAAATATAGATCAGTTTGTTCATGAGACTTCTTATTTAAAGCCAAAACTTTGATGGCTTATGTATTGATTTTGTGATATACTTTTAGGTTGTGACATCTTTGGATTGAGGAGTTAATTTGAAGACTTGTGTTATTATTATTTTGCTGTGCAATGCTATGGATGTGTGATTGATTTAAGCTTCTGATATCACCTCTCAAAGTGTTCAAGGCAAGGGTGGAGGGCCCCCATTCCAAGCTAAGTACACTTCCTTGTTAACTAGTTTCATTTCCTTGTAATCTGGTTGATTGTAGCACTAGTTTTTTAAAGCTTTATTTCAGTTTGCTTTATGGTTCATGCATAGTGATTGATTTCATTAGTTAATAGCTTATTCATCACTTTATTGAGTTGGAAAAACAGGTGTTCAGGTTGGGCATCCCTCCTGCTAAAATGATGAATCAAAACTAGTTTCTTTTGTTTGCATGCAAGTAGTTTTATTTTCATTAAGATTTGGATATTGAGATGAATGAATTATGATGGAATATCTTATGTGTCTCTTAAGTTAAGAGCTTCTTTCATTAATAATTTATCCATCTTAAGCTTTTGGTTTCGATCTCTGATTCATTAAGTGATAATTGAGGTGAAGGTGGACTTCTTGAGGTCAAGAACCCTTTGAATATTTCTCTCTTTTTAAGCTGATTGAATTAGAGTTATAAGATGTACTACTTTTAGCTTTTGAATAACTTATCTTTCAAGGTTTGATTATATCTTATCTTCACATATAGTGAACTTGCCTCAAAGCATAAACGACCTGGATTGATAAGAAATAATTGTGTTAATTTAGGTACATAAATTAGCTCAACACCTGCCATGAATAACATGCCCCTACATCCCTCTTCATTTGCAAAATAGCTCCCTCTTACATCATTTCCCAAGAATCTTCCTTCCAGCTCAGTTTTCAAGACTAGCGTTATTGCTCAATTCCTTCCCTGCGCATATTTGTAGAGTTTAAAACTAGGACTGGTGCCGAATGGTGCAACTGAGCCATTAATCATCTGCACCAAGCCTCTTTCGGCAAGTTTTTAAAAATGGAGTCGAAGCTTCCAGGTCTAGAAGCTTCATGAACGGAAGTATGGTAAATGGTTGAGAAAGATAGAGCTGAGAGAGACTATTTGGGCTCCTTTCCCCTTTTAAAATGGAACAAACCAAGAGGTATAAGGCTCTCCCACCATAAGAGGATCCACTTCCCCTCTATCATAGCTATATAAACTACTCATTTCACACCCTTGGCTAGCTAATGAAAGGGCTGAAATAATCTACAAATCTTGAGAGCCATATTGACAACTTTAGCCTTCTAGTTTGTGTGTGAAGGGAGAATAAGCTTATAGTGCTTGGTTTGGAGCAAAGGGAAAGAGTCCTTGAACTTCCATTATTTTGAGGGTGAATCATGAGATGCTTGTAATGGTGTTGGAACCTGAACATGCCAAAAGGAACTTGCAACGTCAAGGCTTCGGTTGTATTTCTCTTTGAAGTTTTTATTAATACAACTAATGGTTTATTTCCTATATCATGTGTAATATTACATTTGATAGCTTAAAACTCCTTGACTTTTTAAGTATATTGAATTCGATTTTATTCTATCATTTTTTTTGTTGTCTCTTGCATGTTTGTTTCAGGTATTTGAACAAAAGGAAGCTGGAGAAAGGAAGCAAGATCAACATCAAGTGGACTAGCACTATAAGAGGTAGGCCTTCCTATTAGATTTTAGTCTAAGGAAATTGACATTAGATTGTCTTGTTTGCGGCTAGACCCAATCTTGGGCTAGAGGGATCACCTTTGTCCGCAAAGGAGATTTACCTACTCCACACTTCCCAATCGCATACTGCCACCATGTTAGACACCAATGTGGGTGCGGGAAACCAAGTTGGTAACCAAGGTAACTCCATAGGCAGAACCTCTATCAGTATGGTCACTAACCTCCCATTGGTCCCCTATATGGTTGGTTTGAGCCTTCTTGATTTTAGATAGCTCATTAACGATCCTCTTCTCCATAACCCAAAATGGCCTCCTATGCCTTCCAAGCTTCCTTCTGACATCCCCAAGTTTGAAGGAAATCCTGGAGAAGACCCCACAAATCATGGTCGCTCATTTCATATGTGGTGTTCATCAAATTCAATCACTAAAGACTCCATTCATTTTCACCTCTTCCATTGCACCCTTACTGAAGTTGCTACCAAGTGGTATGTGGACCAATTGCATGCCTCCCATTCCAATTTCGTGACTCTCGCCAAATATTTTCTATCCTACTTCCAGTTACTTCTCTATTATGACACTAGTATTGAACCCTTGACTTCTTTCCAATAGACTTCTATCACCTGCCTATCTGAACATGTCCAAGAATGGCACGGAAGGAGGAGCATGTGTAGAGCCCCTGAATTCGAAGATCATTTCTATATGGATTGGTTTCTTAGAACTCTTTTGGCCCCCATAGGTAAATATTTTGCCTATCACTTCCCTTGGTTTGAGGAATAAGTGCTCCAAGTAGCTCTGAAATATGACTTGATCTACGCACAATCAGGATATGTTTATATTGTCCTTCCTAATTTGCCTCAGCCTGGTGTTGTTAATGCACTGGAGGCATATCGTGTCGCTAACGATATCGTTGGATCCATTTCACACCCTCAAACTCCACCATATGCTCTGCCTCCAATGAGTTATGGTCAACCCCGGGGAGGGCCAGTTCCTCCTACACCTATCCCCCTCCCAATCCTTCACATTGAAACATTTATCCAAGTCCCACCATGTCATATGCATATTCCCATCCACATTAGAAGATGTCATGGCCAGATGTTGCTTCACCTGTTTATCCTAATGTTTCCCCATCTCCTTACTTTCCTTATGCATTGCCTAGCGCTCCAGCCCCGCCAGCACCAGTGCCCAACCACCCATGCCTCCTCCACCTCGGCCATAACAACAAACACCTCCTCAAGGTCAAGTGTATGCTCAGTAGAGTGCCACCAATCCCCCAACCCGAAGAGACAGAATAAGGAGAAGGTTAATTGGAACCATCCATCTCAAGGTAATTAGGGCAACCAAGGTCCACCACCTAATGCCCCTCATGGAGACCAACCTAATCCCGCAACCTAGCAATAGGACAGACAACCCAAGGAAAACAAGGATCTTCGAACAAACAAACCTTGTGCTTATTGCAAAGTATTTGGACATTATACTCACAAGTGTCCCCTTTACCTCAGATGTGCCAAGTATGGGAATCTCAAGAAGCTACTTCTAGAGGACCTCAGCCCATTTCTCCACCTCTTCCCCCCCTACTTCATCACAACCAATTGTGCTTACAAATTGTTTTCCTCATAAAGGATATATATCTACCCAACCCACACAAGGTAATGAAGCCCCTCAACCTTCATAATCTAGCCCTAACAATTGTCAGATCCTCGTGATGAACTCTGATGAAGTCAACACCAAACAAGTTAACCTCTAGACTCAGTCACACCAATATGACAAGTCCCCTACAAAGTTAGCAACTGATTACCAACCTAAAGTTTCCATTGAGCCTCCGTCATCCCCAAATGTTTCCTTACAGATCCCTCTACCTTAAGTTGAGGTTCCCTCCAAGATCCCTAAACCAGGGATTGAAGAAAATATCACTTTGGGGGCACAATATACTTTGAAGCTTACACTGAGTTATTCAAGGAATTCTGTGGCCAAATTTCATTCTTTTCTGCCAAAAGAAGAGACCTATCGATTCTTCCAAGCGTGAGGTTGTCAAAGCTTAAATCGATAAGCTCAAGCAAGCTAGTTTTATTAACCCCATCAAATACACCACATGGGTATCCAATCTTGCTCTCATCCTAAAGAAGCCACCCCATTTTATTGTGGGTTATGGGGTGCTATTAACTCTCATGGAATTCGTTCTGATGCATAAAAGTTATTGAATTCATTTTCCACATATTCTCCATCGCTATCAATCTTGAGAACTTTAACTTTATTGTTAGTGTATTTCTCAACAAGTTCTTTAAATTCACAAAATTTAGCGAATGTTTGATATTTCTTCTACATGAAGAAAATCCATCACTTACGAGAAAAATAACGTAAAACTATTACATAATACCTATGCTTGGTCATGGAGGCTGTCGAGAACGGTCCACACACCTCTTATTGAAGTATTTCAAGGGTCACTTGCACTCGATTGTCCTTATCATGAAAGGTGTCTTTGGTGTACTTCCCCAATATACACCCTTTGTGTGTGTCTATCTACTTTAGAGTACCCTTGGGAAGTCTTGTATGAATTTGTTGCATGATCTTCAAATATCTATAGTTCAAGTGACCCAATCTTCTATGCCACAACTCACTGATGTCTTGGCTATGCACATTCTCTTCTTTTGTGCTCAAAGAAGCATAGTATTCTACATCAAATATTTAGAGTTTCTTCACCCGAACCTAGATCTGCTTCACTTGTCCTGAGGCTATGTGATAAAGGAAATATTTTCCTTTACTAAATATCACATCCTAGCCATGGTCCTCTAACATGGCAACTAAAACCAATTTTTTCTTCAAACTTAGAACATACATGAAATATTTTAATGTGAGAGGAGAACTAGACTCCCTCTGAAAGGTAATGATATCGATGATAGTCGTGGTATACCTCCCATCATATCCCATTTCGATGTGCATATGGAGATCTTTATCCTCCAAGTCATTGAACAATTATTTATTATCAATCATATGAAATGATGCGCCACTATCCAAGTACCAAACACTACCCATCATTGATGTCACCATGCAAGCAATGAGGGTGAAATACATCTCGAATTGTGAAGTAAGAGCTTCACCTACCACTCCTCCTGAGGGCTTCTTGTCGACCTTATTATGCGGACACTTCATGGCATAGTATCCCAGCTCGTGATAGTGAAAAAATTTAATATTTAACATGTCCTTCTTCTTTCCGCCCTGACTAGAATCTAATTTGGAATCGAATGACTTCCCTTTCCCTTTCTTCACCTTGCATCTAAGGCACATTTTCTCCTCATCATCATGCTTGCATGAGGATCCATCTCTGGTGTTCCCATGCATCTCTTCTTGCACCAAGTTAGACAAAAAACGCTCCCACTTTGGTAGCTTCTCCCTCCCATTTACTAAGTCTTCGTAGTTGTGCCAGCTCTTGGGAAGGCCTAGAAGTGCTAGGCTAACCAGGTCGTCTTCAACAACTATAACACTGACACTTCCAAACTCATCTTGACAATGGTTGAACTTGGTCAATTACTTTGGTATTGTGCCACCCTTCCTTAGGGGAATTTTGAGATCTAAAATGCGCCTCCTAAGAAAATTATAAGATAATAGTGGAAATAATAAAACAATATTATATTACATCATCAAATTTTAGGGGGAAAGAAAGAAAAAACTATTTTTTCAACTCGTATTTTCAACTTATCTCCCTATGGGTTTACTCAAATTTCGAGCAGAAACACTTATTGGATGAAAATTTTGATTCCTCATCTAAGGAGTACACATGTTGCATACTTTCGATCGACCCTACTACATGAAAAATGAGAAATACATGAAAAATGTGATGACAATCACATCTTTTCATGTATTTCTCATTTTTTGTATAGCATGGTCCATCAAAAGTATACAACATGGGTACTCCTTGGATGAGGAATTAAATTTTTCATCCAATGAGTATTCGAGCTCGAAATTTGAGTAAAACCTTAGGGAGATCAGTTGAAAATACGAGTTGAAAAAGTAGTTTTATTATTTTTTAATCTTTTTACTTTTTTACTCCAAAAATGGTGAATCATCCTCCATGGTTGACATCATCATCTGAATCCTATTGGTTCTTATAAAGTTTATTTTGGTTGTACATTTTTCTTATGAGGCCCATTTTAGACCTCAAAATTCCCCTAATGCTCCATCTTGATTTTCCTGAGCTTGTCCTTCAGTGCCAACTTCCTGTGATCACTGATGTTTTGAAATAGGTATGGCAAGGCCTTCCACATTGCATATGGAGTATCCTTACAATGGATTTCCAAGACAATATGATCTTGAACTCCTTGTAGGATAATCCTTCTCACCTTTGCAACACATTTTCTCCACTCTTCCAAATATTGAGCATCAGTTGTTGGGGGCTTATGAATATCTTTATCTATGAATTCCTTAAGCTCATTGTCTTCCAACACTACCTCCATCTTGTCCTTCCAAGAAATATAATTTGAACTACCCTCAAGGGCATATTCAAGTCTCAATCTATGGAGCAACATCCTTCTGGATCTGAAGTATGATACTACAAATTCGATTTCACCTGTGAAAGACAAAATCGTATTCTCCTCTTCTAGAGTAATGTTTGCTCTGATACCATGTAGAAATTCCTTGTAGATTCAAACTGCTAATTGTAATTTACTAAAACAATAGACTTGAATCTACACTTCTCATCAACAGAAATAATTAAACAATCACGAAATCATGAAGCGTACAAGAGAAAGAATTCAATCAACATATTACACAATGATTTCTTGGGGAAAGCCACAACTAAAAACCCCCGCTCTCTATATATTGCATTAGTCATAAAATATGAGAAGATTGCAATGCTTTTCTCAAGCTCGAGCAACCTTTTCACTATCTCGATCTGTCTCACAACTTGCTAGACAAGTCGAGGCCAATATTTAACCAATTTGTTTCTTGCCCAAGTCCCTATATCCTTGCATTGCTTCCTTAGGATTTAGCCCCTATTAATTAGGGAAATTCCCAGGGAAAATTTTAAGAACCCCCCTAAATTTATAAATATAATAAATGGGCGAATCTCCATGGTATATAGGAAAAATGGAAGGCGATTTTATCAATAATATAATATGTATATATATAATTTTTTGGCGAATCTCTCACCAGGCATGGCGAATATTTTACTCAATTATAAAAATCTTGTAAGATCTTGGCGAGTCTTTCACTAAACAATAAAACTTTGTAAAGTCCTAGTGAATCTTAGCATAGGCTACATGCTGGTTTAATTCCCCCATTTAAATAGGCTACATTCCAGGTGAATACCATGGGTCAATACCATGTGCCATTTTTATTTTTATTAATTCTAATATTAGGGTTAATAATGGTTTTTTGCATGGTATTAATAACAATCTAGTCCATGGTATTTGTCCCATAGTATTTTGGCCATAGGTTTCACCTAAATAGAACCCATTTTTTGAGTGTTCGTAAATATAAGGCGACTTATGGAGTAAATATAAAAAAATGTTTTATTTGTTTACCATACCTCTCGTTTATTTATATTTTTATTAATTTACCATACCTCTTTTACAAATATGGTATTTGGCCCATAGGATTCACTTAAATAAAACCTCTTTCTTGAGCCTTCATAAATAGAAGGAGGGTTATGGACTAAATATAAAAAGAGGTTTTATTTATTTAAGATACGTCTAGTTTATTCATATTTTTATTTATTTACCATACCTTTTGAGTAAGTATAAAAAGACGTTTTATTTATTTACCATACCTCCACTTTACTTATATTTTTATTTGTTTACACCCTTACATGTATATAAGGTGACTTATGGAGTAAATATAAAAAATGTTTTATTTATTTACCATACCTCTCATTTATTTATATTTTTATTAATTTACCATACCTCTTTTATAAATATGGTATTTGGCCCATAGGATTCACTTAAATAAAACCTATTCTTGAAAATGGGCGAATGGATTCACTTAAATAAAACCTATTCTTGAAAATGGGCGAATGGAAGGTTGTAAGTCCTAATTTCAAGGGCTAAATTTACATTTTTTACCCTCTCCCTTAAAATAAGGTGGGCTATTTGAGGTGATTTGTAAAAATGTACTATGATACAAAATATTCGCCCACTAAAAATTTAAAACCCCTTAATTTCCCCAAAGGGCGAACATTCGCCCCTAAAATTATCCTTGGAAATTCCTCAATTGGAATTGCGCAATCCTCATAGGCCTTCCTCTAAATGCATGCACCACCTGTACAATTATGATGATTATACAATTGATAATATACAGTCCCTGAACTCCAATATCAACTGGGTAACTCTCAGATCTGACATGCATGAGTTATTTATGAGTGAATCATTAGTTTACTAGTTGATCATTGCAGGTAGCATGACACTACATTGTAGGCAACACCATGCTACTAGACTTCCCACTAGTTCCTCCAACATTTGGAACTATTTTAACTGACTTTAACTCAGTTAAACTGAATTAATTAATTACAACTCAAAATAAACTCAACCAGGGATCCAATAATGTAGGAGACACTCTACATGACTTAAGTTAGAACCTCAACTTGAATTAATTAAGCCAACTAAGTCAAATCAACTTATTTAACCAATACAAGTTGTCATGAGATGTGGAATTATAATTTTATTCCTAATTTAATTCAAGGACAAAATTGAATCAGGATTTTCTTGTTGCATTTTCAACAACTCTCCCTGGCCAACTGAATCACAGGCACATAGAGGCCTCAATAAAACATAGGGAATGTTATCCCAAACACCAAACACAAGCTAGAGAAAATTTAATTCTCCCCGACAAATCCATGACCAATGTCAATTTCACACACTACATTCTCTTGCCTTATGCATTCATTGTTCTTTATTTTTATCATTGAGATATTTCTTGCTCAATGCCACTATGTAGTTTGTCTGCCCCCTTACATCTCCTCTTGTCTACCCTTGTCTCTTGTCAAGATTTGCTTCACATATTTTTTTCCATGCATGTTGACCACATCTATGGTTCCCTTGAGAACCAAGGCTACATGGTATCATCCTTCACTCAATAATCCCATTCCTAAATTCAATGCTTCCACCAACATTGCCATAAATCCATCATGGAGATAGGTCATGAGATAAATACAGTGGCTTCGGCTTACAAGAAACTCCTCATCCTCATACCTCTAAATCCTTGTCCACTTCCCTTATCTATTCAGTGTTTTACGATTCTACTTTATTTACATGAATTACAATTCATAGAAATATTTACAAGAGGGATAGCAAAAAAGGTTGTCACACAAAGAGTCAAAATTGAGAATCCCGGGATGTCCATTAGCTTGAAGTAATTTGAGATACTAAAAATATGTGCAGTAGAGGACCTTGATGAAATCCTTGAGAGAAATTTTTACTTCCATAGCACTAGAATAAACTTCATGCATGATGGACTTAAATTTAGAAGCTAAGGATAGGGGATAATTATCCTTTATTCCAAAATTGAAGAGATTCATCAAAAATTAAATCATCTTCAGCTTGAATGTGAATTATATAGATCTTTAAACTTCTTCAAATCACTCAAAGAATATTTTATAGATTTGATATGATGACTCACCTCTTCAATTACATAAGAAACAACCAAAGCATGAGCTTTCTTGTCTTTATTAATCCATATGGAAATATTCTTACCTACTGTAACTTTGGTAGGTTTGGTATCACTATCATAAACATCAATCCAAATATTATTGAAGATTAGGGTGTGCTCAATATTCCTTGACCATTCTTAATAGTTGTGTTTCCCAACAATGATCTGAAGTTATGAAGGGAATGACATGATATACATATTTATAACCAAACATAGAGATACAGTGAAACCCAAATTCTATTAATAAATGGAAAATGTTGAAACTATATAAATGCATAATCAAAACAAACTAGCCCGAATGGTGGTAGATTATCTCTAAGAAGAGATGTTATGGCTACGTTCCTTTGTTGAAATATGTTACAATGAGGCTCAAAGGAATTTTTATCATAAAAAAATCAATAAGAAATCCTAAACATCCAAAAAAATAATCTTAGGATATGAAGCCACAAAGGCTTATGGGACCTGATGGGGTAAGTTAGAACACCAACTTCTCGAGGTCATAAATTTAGCATACAATCTTCATTTGGTGTGCATGATAACTCGTTGGAAAGGTCTATTTGAGAAGTGAAATTCTCAACTTCCAAAATGGTCTATATTTATCGTTGGCTTGTTTCCCCAAAAAATGTCATTTAGGGCCTCAAAATGACTATGGAAGTTCAAGACCTAAAAATTGTAGAACAACTGCCTAATAGAAAATTGTGTTGTGAGCTTGTGGAATAGGTGGATGGCCACTGATATCCACTTCAATCATTCCTCCCCCTTAGGAAGAAATTTTATCCATTGCATTGAGTTCCTCCATTAGATGGAAAACTTCTGTTGAAATTTGGCCATAGTGAGACACTTGCCTTGGTGCAAGAGTTGGCTTGCTTTGACAACACGGTACAATTGGATCCTTTGTTGACGAGTACTCTTAATATGTGTCTCCACAATATAATAAATTATGGCATGTTCAATGAAATATGTGTTGAGATCTATCGGTTTCAACTTCAATGTGACTTAAACTTGTCCAACAATGGTGGAAAGTATGGTTGAAGGCAGCCCACATTAAACATTGGGTGCAAGTCAAGGAAGCGGGGAATACTTAGCTCAAACGTGTTGTGACCCATAGCCTTGGTGATGGTGTAAGGTCCATAGTGAGTGGTTGAAGCTTTAAATGGGAACCTACAAGGCATTCCTTCTACAAATGTAACCAAACCTTGTCTCCCACTTGAAACTTGTGAGGCACTTGGTGTTGATCATGGCATTGTTTGTACTTTGTATTGGTCTTTTGCAAGATATCATGGACCTACTAGCGGATCTGATAAATTATTTCAATAAAATTTGTAGCTTTGACAACTTCAAATTGAACATGTACATATTATTCTTGTGTAGTTGCAAGGGGAAGTGTGACATCAATGGGACCTAATGGTTGAAATCCTAAGCCCACCTAAACAGGGATGTGGCTAGTTGATTTATGGAGATCATTGTTGCAGTTGTTCAAAACATAGGGAATATTCTCATCCTATGTTCATGGATGCTTGGAGTTGTACATGCACAAAATGTGCAGGATCATCCTATTGACAACCTCTATATGGCCATTAGTCTGGGGGTGGAAGGTAGTTGATTTGATGATCTTGGTGTCCAACAAGGACCATAGGCTCGACCATAATTTTCTTGGGAACCTGTTATCCTAATCTGCTATGATGGTATACGAAATCGAAAAATGTACCCACACTCATTAAAATAATGTCTTTGTAGTGGCTTCTATTGTGATACTCTTCTTAATATAAATAAGAATAACCATCTTAGAAAATTTATCTTCTCCACACCAAAATTCCATGTTACCCAACTATAATGTGCCTTCCATATTAGCTTGGTACGTTTGCTTGAAGGAACACAAAGGTATTCCAAGTAGCACAAAAATGCATCCTAGAGGTGGAAGTATGGAACTTTCTTTCTTACCATCAACATTTGGTATGTGGCAGTATAGTCTGAATCATCATTGCATATTTGTTACCATCTAGAGGTATTGTTCCCATAAGAATTGAGAACAATGGTCAATGCCACAACCAGAGGCCAAATAAGGTAGTTTACGACATGATTGGTGCTAACCTTCTTGTACTTGATGTTCAAATGAAATTGTTGGAGGTATGTGGACGATTTCTGATGGCGGTAATTACATAACTTCCCTTATTCATACATAAATTGAAGAGGCCTATGATCCTTGTGGATGATCATCTCCTTCCCCAAAATATAATGTTTCCATTGCCAGTAGGTCTGCATGATGGAATACATCTCCTTATCATTGGTGGGGTATCTCTGGATAGTATCATAGAGTGTTTCACTATGATAGACCACTAGATGTCCTTACGAAATAAGGATTGCACAAAATAATAGTTGGAGCCATTTGTCTCAATCTCAAATGGTTGTTGTAGGTATGGTAGGGAGAGGACTGGCGTAGAGAAAAGGAAGTGTTTTAGTTCATCGAATGCCTTTTGTTACGACTCATACCAAAAAAGCGTTACCTTTTCTTAGCCCTTATTCTCTTGAATTAAGGGCCAAATGATATATGATAACCCCAACATGAATATTCAATAGAAGTTAGCAAGGCCCAAGAAGTTACGAAGCTATGTTAGAGTCACTGGGATGGCCAATCTTGAAATACTTGGATATTTATTGGATCCACATGCATGCCTTGCCCATAAATAATGTAGCGTACACATTGTGCCTTTTTCATGTAGAAGGAGCATTTTTTTTGTTGTCTCGGAGTGTGAAGGACTTTTCAAATATGATGCAAGTGTTATACCCAACTCTTGCTAAAGATGAGGATATCATCTAGATATACAACCACAAAAGAGTTAGTGAAAGGATGCAAGATATCATCCATCAGTCTCATGAAAGTTTCTTGGACATTCATCAAACCAAGAGGAATGACCAACCATTCAAAAATACCCCCGTGGACTGGAAAGCAGTTTTCCAAAGATTAGTTGGATTGTGACATGGTGGTGTCAGACTTCAAATCAATCTTAATGAAGTACTTGGCCCCCTTGAGTTATTCAAGAAGGTCATCAATCAGGGAATTAGGTGCCAATTCGTAACTGTGATTTTTTCTAGGGTCTGATAATCAATGCATATTCATTGGGTCCCATATTTCTTATGTGATTGTACAATTGGGCTCAAAGTCAGTCATTGGCGATCATCAAGAAGAACACATTAAGCCTTGAAGAAGATTTGAATTGAATGCTTTTAATATATGTAAATGGATCACAAGCACCAATGGACAAGAATCATTGTAGGAAAGAAGAGGAATTTCTATGGTGAGTGATTTTTGCAAGAGTTCAACAAAATTTTGTGGAAGGGAGATTTAATTCCCTATGGAGATCTAGCTAACTCTAGTAGAGAAGTCATGGATAATTATGGAAACAAAGGTTATACATGTAGCAGAGGCACAATGACAAGCTAACATGGATATGGTCAAGTCATTCATACCTTGTATTGGTAAGATGTAGGATAGAACCCAAAATCAGTGCCAAGTTTGACGACACATATGTAGACCATGCTTGTCAGATTACTAAAAGGCTTACAGAGTGGATGAGGGGACCCATTGAAATATTAGTCACATTCACCATGGAACTAGATAGAGACATAGGGATGATTATTAGTTATTTCATATCCTCACAAGTTGAGTTAGTTGGGTTCAGACCTTATCTTGCTCATTTGAAATTGTATTACAACAAAAAAGGTGGGATTGGATAGACCGTGAACAAAGCCATATAATCACATTGCAATGAATTGAATTGATAGGAATTGGAGGCATGCACACTTATACATGGTGGATGGTAGAATACATCATAGACACATTGTGTTGGCCACATCAAGTAATACATTGCACAAGCTACTCACGTAATAACCGTAAGTTTAGTCCTTGTATCTTATGGAAATACATTTTATTGGTGTAAAATAGTTTCCATGAGAAATATAAGGCTGGATTGTTGCATGATTGGTTGGACTGGTCATATGAGAGTGGTTTTGGTTGTTTAATCTGGATAAACAAGTTTTCCCTTGGTCGGCTCTCACATGGAATGAGGCCACCTCATGAATATATAAACCACGAGATCATGAGCCAAATAGTAATGAGGTGAAATGATGTGGTTCTAGTGGTAGGAGTGTGGTTGTGAAAATGTTTCATCTAACAGAATTTCCTTTTCTAGTTGCATTCAATATGTTGGTCGAATGATTTGGTTCTAGCCACATACATAGTGCACCAAGGGCTTTAAGACAAGAAAATTAAATTAGTTTGTATAAATTAATCCAATGTTTTGTTTCAAAAAATACGGGGATATGGTCATTATGATTCAGAAATATTACGATTCAGATTGAAGATTGTCATTTTTTGGTTTCAGTGCAATACATTTATGTTCAGTACTAAGAAGCTCTATTATGGTTCTGAGGTGTAATCACAATCAATTCGAGGTCGGATATTCAGTTGTTCTGATTCCTAGTTTCTTGTGAAGATCTAGTGTTTTGGTTTCGACTAGTTTATGGTGATCTAGTTTGGTTAAAACACTTTCACTCTCGTTCATAGTTTTTAATGAGGTATGGTCAAGATCCACATTTTGAGGGTGTTGCAGTCTATGATCCAATACAGAAAAAATTCATAAGTTTCATGCCTTAGAGTTTGATTTGTTTGGTTATTCAATGTTGTATAACATGATCATCTTATGACCTAGTCCAATATAAACATGTGTGTAATATCTACATCATATGCTTAGGTATTGAAGGGAATGTTACTGAGAAGTGTTTTGGGAGTAACATAAAATATAGGTTTCCTTTGAATTGTTACATTGACTATATCACTATTGATATCTAGGAAAATTTTAGAGTTGTTGTGTAACCTAGCTAGTGTTTTTGAAAAATTTATTCAAAGTTAAAGGGAAAGACAAATTTATAATGCATATCTAATGTTGTTACGAGCACGGGCAGTCATAGAAGTGAAGTTGCATTTTAGTTGTGTACTTGATGAAGTGTTGTGTAAATTGTTGTAGGCTAATGACTAAGGCTACTCTTATGTTTAAAATAAGATTGATCAATTTAATTCTACTATAATTTGGTTGTAGTAATATAAACTTTGAATGACTATTGTGCATAGACCTGTAAAATTTTATCTTGTAATGTTGATAGAGATTGTGAACAATTGATTGCTACTCAAGTAATAATGTATGCTCTAAGTTTGTAAATAAATCTATAGTTGAAATCCAAGATTAAGATGTGATGTTGAGACTTTGGATCATGCATTATCCTTTTGCACACTCAAGGATGTATTATTGATGATTATGTCTCTAATTTTCCATACTACCTAGTATTAGGGTTTGTACCACAGGGAGATGAAGACAATGGAGTGGGCTAATTATTTTTCTAAAAGATTGATGTTGTTTCTCAATATTGATATTGCCAAAGTTTCAATGTTGTTTATATTAGGACAAGGTTATTGATGTTGTAGAAATGTGGGCATGTCAATAACAAGAGTATTATCTTGAGTGTTGTTATATTGCATGAGCATGATGATTGGATAACAATCAGGGTCTATTCATTGATGTTGACATGATCCGAGATATTACTTAGGGTTTGCATTGTTCTTCAGTTGAGTTTAGTTGCAAGGTAGTTGCATTAATCATTATGTGACAGAGGAGGAAATGCAGAGATTTTTTATTGTGATCATCCATTGTTTTTGTTATCTATTAACTTGTTGAGTTATTATATTAGTGACTCTGATTAGGTGCTCAGTATTTAGCTCAAAAATAAAAATTCTCAGAATCATTTGAAACCTAAACAATTGCGTCTGTATCGGTAATACAATCCCAACGCAACTTGTTTCACTCAAAACCGAGTTCGTATGAGGAAGATATCGCATTATGTCCGCTTTGCCAAATAGAGGAATTAAAAAAAAAAAATACAATCACTGCACAGTCAGTAGTCCATACTGCTGATGTGGTAGGTGATTGGGTAGGTCAAAAAATTGGTCAATGCCTAATTATTTTTCACCAAGTGGCATACTGTGGTTGGTTTGCAGGTTAGTGATGTGGCTTGTTTCTATTGGTTTAGGATGGACTAATGAGGAGGGGACAAGTGGCAAGCCCGAAGGCTACCATGTGTTCCTCTGAAAAGGACCAGTGTTAATGGTGCATAGTGGAAAAATTTTGGGCAGGTCAGCAGAGTTGAACCCGCGACCTCACCCGCATTGCCTCCAAGGCTTATCGTTCTACCACCACTGCGTGTCTTAACCTACTATGGTTTCACACTGATTTTAATGTGATAACAGTTTACAGTTAGGGGTTAGGAGGGATCTAGCCTGCAGGCCAGCCCCCTCCCATGTGATCACTCCACTAACCACCGAGCTACTGCAAACCATTACCTCCAGAAAACTGTGGTATTTACCACCTATGTAACCACTACTACTAACCGCCAGACTAACGGTTGCATTAAACCGTGGATTAAGCTCTAATCTGACTTATCCATTAATTAAACTATGCTTATCCTTAATTAACCTCCAATTTAGTTTGGTAGAGAAGTTAGCAGATCTGACAAATATGGGGATTCCTCTAGTTTTAGCAGAGTTAACTAGAATTCCTCTAGTTTTAGAGGATTTTTCCTAGGGAAAATTATTTCTGGCAAAATTTGAAAAAATTGGGATCAAGAAAAGGTGATCCTAGATGATTTTGATGTTATGAGGACATTGAAGCATGTTTCAAGAGTAAAAGAGCATTGTAAACGTCAATTTTTCCACTATTGAGCTAATACAGAGTTCCAAGCCATGGAAGCTGCACCAAGGAGATGTAACCAGGAGGGGTGAACTCCTTCATTAAAACACTGTGTTAAGCGTTCATTTTGATGGTTTGTTGTACATTTGTTTGTTGTTCAACACTTTATTTTCATATTATTTTTCTCATGAACTTAACATAAAACTTGACAAATTTACCTATTTTCATTCACGAACACCATAAGGAAACCTATGCACATGAAGCAAAATATAAGCATTTGTTTTTAAATTATAAAGTTGAAATTAACACAAAAAAACTAACATTCAACAACAGTTCAGAATGAATGTGGTAATTGACAGTAGTGATACTAGAACTTTTGACAATAGTGGTTGGACAATGATCATAGTAGTGGTTATGAAGTGGATTAATCAGGTGAAGTGACTAAGCAGGGTGACAAGTGTGATATAACATATTCATTTATCTTCTTTTCTTAAGGGTGGCATGTGTTGAGAATTCAATAGGGAAATGAATATGTTAATTATCTTAACTTGATAACTCTTTGTGTTACCTTTTTAATTATTACCTCTGTTCATTATTATTCCAATGTGAAATACAACAAACAGCTACCAACATAGTAAGAACATTGACACAATATATAGGCTGCAAGCCAGGACCAAAACCCCTCCTCTTGAGGGGAAACACATAAATCTCTTCTTTATCTTTGATATATTTCAATTAACGAATACCTTGACCTAGACTTAGAAAAATACCCTCCAATATCAATTCTACCACAGCCTCCAGCAATAATATATTTGACCTCACAGTAGATCCAGAAATTATGCTCCCCAACAACTGTTGCAACTGTTGCTGCTCCTCTAGGAGACTTTGATCTCCCTCTAATAGCTTTCCTCTTGACGTTGCATGCCTTGACTTAAGTCCTAGGGCTAGTGGTATTCCCTAAGAGACCTTCACTTGCCTTCCCTTCTCTTCTTCTTCAAAATCGAACCCTAGAAGATCCAATGCAGAAAAACCCTAACTTCGACCTTCCCAGTGTTATACTCCTATACCAATAGGTGTCATATTTCATGATTGACTTGATGAGCTTTGTAATATGTTCATTCCTTTCCTGTTGCAAAGGTTTCCCATATTATCAAAAAATTAAAAAATTTAAAAAATGTAAAGAGGGTATACCCTAAAAGAAAAATCAAAGGGTAAAAAGAATAAAATGGTCAAAAAATGAGAAGAAATGAACCCCAAACAAAAATAGACCAGGAAAGTGTGCAAGTCCAAAATGCCACTACTTTTTATTTTCTATAATAAGCATTGTGTGCGGCTTGTTAATTTATGCCACAATTGATGAATGGCCAAACAGCTTAATCTTAGCTAGTTCATATTTGAATTTCCTATTTTAGAGATAGAGAATAAAATCTGACCAAACTGTTTAATCTTGGTAGATAAGTAGATAGGTAGAGTAAATAAAAAGGAACTTAACAGTTAAATCTGAGCCCTTGGATGTAATAAGTGCAGACTTGGGTAGGCTTACCATGAAAAGAAAAGGAAGGTTGAAAAGGGTTTACCAGTCTAAGTGCACCTGAAATAAAGAAGAAAAAATGCTAGGCCAAAGTAGGCAGGGTAGGTAGATGGTGTTGTAGAATGATACTTGTGATAGATTATGTCTCTAAATGTGTTAATCTTTATCTCTATCACAAGTGCAAAGGCGACATTATACTTGAAGCAGCTCAAGCAAGACAAGATTCAATAACTAACTCCCCTTCATACTTTCCCTAAAGATTTCACTAATTTCCACAAAGTATTAAGATCTGTTCTTAATATCATTAATAAACCACTCATTCCCATCCATCTAATTTCATAAAGTCTCCTAAGTAAAACCCTATTTTACTTAGGAAAATGGCAAGCATTTCTCATATAAACCCCTTTTTCCCTTTACCCTAAGTTTTAATGTAAAAATTTTTAACATAAAACTTGGCGCTTTTCATTTTGATTCATTTTCGTATTAAGTCTAACTTTTATTATATAAATCCCATATAAATTATTAGCCATCCCGTATTATATAAATATAATAAAAACACCGATATTACAAATACCCTGCGCCGGTTGATTACGATCATTAAACACAGTCTAAACAAGGATTAATAAGTTGATTCGAAGTCTATTGAAAAACCATCCCTGCTGTGCGATAATGGAATTAATTAACCATCTGGGCTAATTAACAACCAACCCCGATCAATCACAATGCGCCAAAAATGATCAAAACAGTTATAAATACATCAGGCCCGCCACAAGTAAACCCCCGCCATCTCCAGTGCCCGTCTGTTGTTCGATCATCCCCATTCCTCCGACGGTCTATATCGATATCGCGACCCCCCTTACCACCGAACGTTAACTTGCGGGGGCCCGATGGTTTTCTGCCCTACCTCTACCACGCGTTGCCCATCCAACGTGCTCGCTCGCCCTCCGCCCAAAACCACCCAGCCCCAAAAGCAGTGCGGGAAAAACCGCTTATCGCCTTCCGCTGATGTCATTCGACCCTCCAATAATGTCATCTGTTGACGTCATCCGAACCTCCGCTGATGTCACTCCACCTTGGTGACATCACTCTGGTACCACTTACATCATCCGCCCAATCAAATCAAAAAATCCCGCCAAACCTTCATTTTGTCAAATAAAAAGGATAAAACACCATTTTTGCTATAGTTTGCTGCAAACTACGCTTCCTGCAGAACAAACTTCCGAGCCAACAGTCCAGCTACAAACCGGCACCCGACTAGCAAAACTATAGCATGAGCTCCGCAACAGCCACTCAACTTTCATTGTACGGTCTTCCTCTTTAATACCGGTACCATTTAAGCTTTCTTAACAATCAGCTATTGGCACATCCATTGCCGAAACTTCTCAACAATCTTTAGGCGCAGAACAATCTACAATGTCCCAACCATAGATGGAGCAGTTTACCAGATGGAGCTGTTTACCAAATTGAGAAATTTACCAGAGCAGGATGAACAGGGGTAAAAACAAGTCAAAGTGTATCAGTAAACAAACAAAGTGTATCAGATTAGGGTTAAGGAGTATCAGTAAGAACGA
This sequence comes from Pinus tabuliformis, assembly GCA_031772625.1. Taxonomy (NCBI): domain Eukaryota; kingdom Viridiplantae; phylum Streptophyta; class Pinopsida; order Pinales; family Pinaceae; genus Pinus; species Pinus tabuliformis. The sequence goes on along the minus strand of CM062818.1, from coordinate 1,497,329,694 downwards.
GGCAGCCAGCACAGAGATTGAAGAAGATAGCTGCAAGCCGAATCCTAGGGCCTGCCTCTAGCACATTCAACCAAAAACAGGACCATAACAACATCAGTTCATCTTTTCCCTATTTTCAGGGCTAGCTGTTTCTAGTTTTTGTAAAGTATTTTTAGTCATCCTAGATATTATCTCACTAAGATATTTTTTGTATAATTTTTTGCATAAATACCCCCTCAAATGAAGTATTGTGGGTGGATTCCTAGACTTTGCGTTAATATTGATTTTTTGGAATAAAGAGCTATTGGAATCAACTGTTGCATGGCCTACTGGATGAAGAATTGAAGCAGAGGACTTGTCACAGACTTCTTGAATCAACCATTGGATCAATAAGTCCTCTATATCTTGTGTTTTAAAGTTTTCTTAGTTTATTATATCATCTGTGTTTCACAATCTGAACGATAAAGAAAGGATTAATTTCAGAACATGCTTGATTGCACTCTATTTTCAGTCATTATTGTTCTCTGTGTTTTCTTCAGAATTAGGATAAGCAGTGAAATCTTAATTTCTCCTGTTTCCTAATTCTTTCATGTTGATTATTTGTTAAAGAATACTTAATTTCTCCTTATCATTAATCATCCAATTTCCCTATTTAAATAGGTTGAAGGATTCTCAACTGCCCTTCACCCCATTTGAGCCCATTCCATCTGTTTCAAGTCTTTATTTTTTCCCTGTTTGACTACCTTGCTCTGTGAAACCATCATCTGTTAAGAAACCAAATCCAGAAAGCCATCTTCTTTGACTCCATTAGCCCAATGGACTGAACTACTCTGTCTTACCTCCCTGTTCGATTTAATCTCACCACCCAAACTCAAACAAAACTCTTGAACTTCACAACTAGCCTAATACCTTTAAAAAACAAAGCTAAATCATAAAGAGAGAGCCCTCTCTGGATACAGATTGGCTAGATTCTGTATCTAAAAGATTGGTCTATGGTTACCTTAGCCTCCTTTCCCTTTCTTACAACTTTTGGGAAAACTTGAGTGATAACATCAATGGTGACTCCACTAGGGACTGAATAATTTGTTTGTTACTATTGTTTTCTGCATAAGCTACAGACGGAGCCTGAAGTTAGAAAGGTAGCCTTTGAAATTCTTTTGTTTTGAAATTGCAGTTTATCTCTGGTCTAGCTTATAGATTGGACAGTTGGTTTCAAATACTTGATCAGTTCCTCTTTTCAAATAAATCTTTAAGAAAATTCAAAATTCCCACATCTAAAACTTCTTAGAAGAGACTGTTAAAGTTGTATTGTCAAAACCATTTCAAGGAAAAACCAAAAATACACCTAGAAACTTGGCTTCAGAAAGGGTTCATTAGACCAGATCAAATCCAGATCCAAATCCCTCACCTGTGTTTGAAAATCCTAATCTGATTCCTAGGATTCTTAGAAGACAAGAGAGCCAATAAAATTATGCTAGTTCTCGGCCTCTATAGAGATCAAGATCCTGTATTGTGAGGTGGATCTACCCTGAGGACGAACATTTTGATCAGTATTTTGAAAACTCTTTATTTGAGACCTATTCAGAATCTGGGTTAACCCACACAGTTCAAAATCCAATATTCATTGAAAATTTGCAGATTGAAGTTGTTACTTCACATCTTGAAGAACATTTGCAGAACTCCATTCAATCTGAGATTACCTCTAAAGGAACACCAAACCTTTCTGTGATTACTACAACTTCTCCAAGTTCTCCATCTACAACACACATTCCCATTGTTATCCCTACTCCCCAGTGGAGTCACCATTGATGTTATCACTCAGGTTTTCCCAAAAGTTGTAAGAAAGGGAAAGGAGGCTGAGGTAACCACAAACCAATCTTTTAGATACAAAATCTAGCCAATATGTATCCAGAGACGGCTCTCTCTTTATGATTTAGCTTTGTTTTTTAAAGGTATTAGGCTAGTTATGAAGTTCAAGAGTTTTGTTTGAGTTTGGGTGGTGAGATTCAATAGAATGAAGAGGTAAGATAGAGTAGTTCAGTCCATTGGGCTAATGGAGTCAAAGAAAATGTCTTTCTGGATTTGGTTTCTTAACAGAGAATGGTTTCACAGAGCAAGGTAGCCAAAAAGGGAACAAATAAAGACTTGAAACAGATGGAATGGGCTCAAATGGGGTGAAGGGCAGTTGAGAATCCTTCAACCTATTTAAAGAGGGAAATTGGATGATTACTGATAAGGAGCAATTAAGTATTCTTTAACAAATAATCAACATGAAATAATTAGGAAACAGGAGCAATTCAGATTTCACTGCTTATCCTAATTCTAAAGAAAACAAAAAGAACAATAATGACTGAAAACAGAGTGCAATCAAGCATGTTCTGAAATTAATCCTTTCTTTATCGTTCAGATTGTGAAACACAAATGATATAATAAACTAAGAAAACTTTAAAACACAAGATATAGCAGACTTATTGATCCAGTGGTTGATTCAAGAAGTTTGTGACAAGTCCTCTACTTCAATTCTTCATCCAGTAGGCCATGCAATAGTGATTCAAATAGCTCTTTATTCCAAAAAATCAATATTACAGAAAAGTCTAGGAATCCACCCACAATACTTCATTTGAGAGGGTATTTATGTAGAAAATTATACAACAAATATCTCAGTGAGATAATATCTAGGATGACTAAAAATAGTTTATAAAAAATAGAAACAGCTAGCCTTGAAAATAGGGAAAAGATGAACTGATGTTGTGTTGGTCCTGTTTTTGTTGAATGTGCTGGAGGCAAGCCCTAGGATTTGGCTTGCAATTGTCTTCTTCAGTCACTCTGTGCTGGCTGCCCTGTTCTTACTAATAGTCCTTAACCCTGATCTGATGCACTTTGTTTGTTTACTGATACACTTTGACCTGTTCTGACCCCTATTCATCCTGCTCTGGTAAATTTCTCAATCTGGTAAACAACTCCATCTAGTAAACTGCTCCATCTGTGGTTGGGACATTGTAGGTTGTTCTGCACCTGAAGATTACTGAGAAGTTTCAGCAATGGATGTGCCAATAGCTGATTGTTGAGAAAGCTTAAATGGTACCGATGTTAAAGAGGAAGATCGTACAATGCAGGTTGAGTGGCTATTGCGGAGCTCATGCTATAGTTTTGCTGGTCGGGTGTCGGTTTGTAGTTGGACTGCTGGGTCGGAAGTTTGTTCTGCAGGAAGCATAGTTTGCAGCAAACTATAGAAAAAATGGCGTTTTATCCTTTTTATTTTACAAAATGAAGGTTTGGCGGGATTTTTTAATTTGATTGGGCGGATGACGTGAGCGGTACTAGAGTGACGTCAGCGGGGTGGAGTGACATTAGCGGAGGGTTGGATGATGTCAGCGGATGACATCAGCAGAGGGTCAGATGATGTCAGTGGATGACGTTAGCAGAAGGCGGTAAGCGGTTTTGCCCACATCACTTTTTGGGCTGGGTGGTTTTGGGCGGAGGGCGAGCGAGCACATTGGATCGGCGATGCGTGGCAGAGGTATGGCAGAAAACCACTAGGCCCCCACGAGTTAACGCTCGGTGGTAAGGGTAGTTGCGATATCGATATAGACCATCGGATGAATGGGGGATGATCGAACGGAAGACGAGCGCTGGAGATGGTGGGGAGTTAACTTGTGGCAAGCCTGATGTATTTATAATTGTTAATCATTTCAGGTGCATTTTGATTGATCGGGGTCAGTTGTTAATTAACCCAGATGGTTAATTAATTCCATTTTCGCGCGGCGGGGATGGTTTTTCAATAGACTTCAGATCAACTTATTAATCCTTGTTTAGATTGTGTTTAATGATCGTAATCGACCGGGGCAGAGATAATTGCTATCGATCCTTCCTCTTCTGGCCAACATAAATGGATCCTCATTGCCACAAACTATTTCACCAAATGGATAGAAGCCATTCCTTCTAGACAAGCCAACGATACAGTGATTATAAGATTCTCATAAAAAAACATATTGTATAGGTTTGGCTGTCCTGAAAAGATCATAACCGATAATGCTGTTGCCTTCAAATCTAAGAAAATGATAAATTTCTGTAACAAATACCATATCACTTTAGGCCATTCCACAACCTATTACCCTCAAGGTAATGGTCTAGCTGAATCTTCCAATAAAAGCCTGATTAATATTACTAAGAAATTGTTGGAAGAGACAAGAAAAAGTGGCACAAGAAACTCATAAATGCACTATGGGTAGAAAGACTTACTACAAAAAGATCTATTGGAACTAGCCCTTATGAGTTAGTTTATGGCATGGAGGCTGTATTTCCTTCATCTTTAGGAGTTCCTGTAATGAAATTATTGCAAGAAGCTCAGATGGAACCCAATGAAATTCAAAGGAGAGTAAATCAGACCATCCATTTGTAGCAGACCAGAGAAGAAGTGCACCAAAGGTCCCAAGTGTTACAAGAAAAACTTAAGAAAATATTTGATAAAAGGACCAAAGCAGAAGACTTTTACCTTGGAGACAAATTTCTAAGGTGGGATTCCAGGAGAGAAGACAAAGGAAAACATGGAAAGTTTGACTTTCTGTGGAAAGGGCCATTTATCATCCAGGCATTGCAATGGAACAATACTTACTTTCTGAAGAGCCTGGATGGTACAAAAACAAAAGAAGGACCAGTGAATGGTCGAATGCTGAAACATTACTTTGATCCAGTTTTTTCATGTGTTCTGACTCTAACATGTACATATTATATCCTTGATAATGTCAAAGTTTGGATTGGATAGTAACTTGCTGTAGTTGAAGCCCGAAGAGAAGGCCCTGAGCTTCACAAGTGTACTTTCATACATACAAATAAAGCAACCAGCTAAAGGAGATTTTAGAGCATAGTAAAAGTTATTCAGAAGGCCATCTGACTTGCTGTTTTTGACATTCCACCAGGAAAAGCCATCCCCAAGTGGAGCCACTATTATAGTCCTATACCAATAGGTGTCATATTTCATGATTGACTTGATGAGCTCTATAATATGTTCATTCGTTTCCTGTTGCAAAGGTTTTCCATATTATCAAAAAATTAAAAAATTTAAAAAATGTAAAGAGGGTATACCCTAAAATAAAAATCAAAGGGTAAAAAGAATAAAATGGTCAAAAATTAAGAAGAAATGAACCCCAAACAAAAATAGACCAGGAAAGTGTGCAAGTCCAAAATGCCACTACTTTTTATTTTCTGTAATAAGCATTGCATGCAACTTGTTAATTTATGCCACAATTGATGAATGGCCAAACAGCTTAATCTTGGCTAGTTCATATTTGAATTCCTTGTTTTAGAGATAGAGAATAAAATATGACCAAACTGTTTAATCTTGGTAGATAAGTAGATAGATAGAGTAAATAAAAAGGAACTTAACAGTTAAATCTGAGACCTTGGATGTAATAAGTGCAGACTTAGGTAGGCTTACCATGAAAAGAAAAGGAAACTTGAAAAGGGTTTGCTAGTCTAAGTGCACCTGAAATAAAGAAGAAAAAATGCTAGGCCAAAGTAGGCAGGGTAGGTAGATAGTGTTGAAGAATGATACTTGTGATAGATTATGTCTCTAAATGTGTTAATCTTTATCTCTATCACAAGTGCAAAGGCGGACATTATACTTGAAGTAGCTCAAGCAAGACAAGATTTAATAACTAACTCCCCTTCATACTTTCCTAAAAGATTTCACTAATTTCCCCAAAGTATTAAGATATGTTCTTAATATCATTAATAAACTACTCCTTCCCATCCATCTCATTTCATAAATTCTCCTAAGTAAAACCCTATTTTACTTGGGAAAATGGCAAGCATTTATCATATAAACCCTTTTTTCCCTTTAGCCTAAGTTTTAATGTAAAAATTTTTAACATAAAACTTGGTGCTTTTCATTTCGATTCATTTTCATATTAACTCTAACTTTTATTATATAAATCCTATATAAATTATTAGCCATCCCCTATTATATAAATATAATAAAAACCTTGATATTACAAATACCTCGCCCCAGTCGATTACGATCATTAAACACAGTCTAAACAAAGATTAATAAGTTGATCCGAAGTCTATTGAAAAACCATCCCTACCACGCGGTAATGGAATTAATTAACCATCAGGGTTAATTAACAACCAACCCTGATCAATCAAAATGCGCCCAAAATGATTAAAACAGTTATAAATACATTAGGCCCGTCATAAGTTAACCCCCCGCCATCTCCAACGCCCATCCGCCATTTGATCATCCCCCATTCATCCGACGGTCTATATCGATATCGCGACCCCTCTTACCACTGAGTGTTAACTCGTGGGGCCCCAGCGGTTTTCTACCGTACTTCTGCCACGCGTCGCCCATCCAACGTGCTCGCTCGCCCTCTGCCAAAACCACCCATCACCAAAAGCAGTGCGGTAAAAACCGCTTACTTCCTTCTGCTAACGTCATCCACTGACATCATGCGACCCTCCATTGATGTCATCCGACCCTCTACTGACATCACTCCATCCCGCTGATGTCACTCCGGTACCACTTACGTCATCTGCCCAATCAAATCAAAAAATCCCGCCAAACCTTCATTTTGTCAAATAAAAAGGATAAAATGCCATTTTTGCTATAGTTTGCTGCAAACTATGCTTCCTGCAGAACAAACTTCCGAGCCAGCAGTCCAGCTACAAACCGGCACCCGACCAACAAAACTACAGCATGAGCTCCGCAACAGCCACTCAACCTGCATTGTACGGTCTTCCTCTTTAACACCGGTACCATTTAAGCGTTCTCAACAATCAGCTATTGGCACATCCATTTCCGGAACTTCTCAGCAATCTTCAGGCGTAGAACAACCTACAATGTCCCAACCACAAATGAAGCAGTTTACTAGATGGAGTTGTTTACCAGATTGAGTAATTTACCAGAGTAGGTAGAACAGGGGTCAAAACAGGTCAAAGTGTATCAGTAAACAAACAAAGTGTATCAGATCAGGGTTAAGGAGCATCAGTAAGAACGTGGCAGCCAGCACAGAGTGACTGAAGAAGACAGTTGCAAGCCAAATCCTAGGGCCTGCCTCCAGCACATTCAACAAAAACAGGACCAGCACAACATCAGTTCATATTTTCCCTATTTTCAAGGCTAGCTGTTTCTATTTTTTGTAAACTATTTTTAGTCATCCTAGATATTATCTCACTGAGATATTTGTTGTATAATTTTTTGCATAAATACCCCCTCAAATGAAGTATTGTGGGTGGATTCCTAGACTTTGCGTTAATATTGATTTTTTGGAATAAAGAGCTATTGTAATCAACTGTTGCATGGCCTACTGGATGAAGAATTGAAGCAGAGGACTTGTCACAAACTTCTTGAATCAACCATTGGATTAATAAGTCCTATATATCTTGTGTTTTAAAGTTTCCTTAGTTTATTATATCATCTGTGTTTCACAATCGGAATGATAAAGAAAGGATTAATTTCAGAGCATGCTTGATTGCACTCTGTTTTCAGTCATTATTGTTCTCTGTGTTTTCTTCAAAATTAGGATAAGCAGTGAAATCTTAATTGCTCCTGTTTCCTAATTCTTTCATGTTGATTATTTGTTAAAGAATACTTAATTTCTCCTTATCAGTAATCATCGAATTTCCCTCTTTAAATAGGTTGAAGGATTCTCAACTGCCCTTCACCCTATTTGAGCCAATTCCATCTATTTCAAGTCTTTATTTGTTCCCTGTTTGACTACCTTGCTCTGTGAAACCATCCTCTATTAAGAAACCAAATCCAAAAATCCATCTTCTTTGACTCCATTAGCCCAATGGATTGAACTAGTCTGTCTTACCTCTTTGTTCTATTGAATCTCACCACCCAAACTCAAACAAAACTCTTGAACTTCATAACTAGCCTAATACCTTTAAAAAACAAAGTTAAATCATAAAGAGAAAGCCCTCTCTAGATACAGATTGGCTAGATTTTGTATCTAAAATATTGGTCTGTGGTTACCTCGGCCTCCTTTCCCTTTCTTACAACTTTTGGGAAAACCTGAGTGATAACACCTAGAAGAATAGATAATGTCCAGAAACTTCGACTTCCTCTTCTTCTCACTTCCTTCTTGACTTCTTCTTCTACTTCTTTGCATAAGGTATGAGTGAGTGAGTGATGCAAATGGAGGATGATTTCCTCTTATATATATGCTTCTTCAAGGTTGGACATGGCTCTTCATTTAGGCTGACTTGACATCTGATTCGGCCCACTTGATCTTGGAGGTATTTTGACACTTTAAAGACAAAATATTTTTTTCTTTACACTTTACAGTGTGCCTATAGGTCTTGAATATATGAAAATTATTCTTATACCTATGACAAACCCTAGAAGCACTCAATGGGTGCTTGACCTATACAATAAAATAGCTTGAGCATGAAACCCATGCTCAAATAATAATAATAATTTCTTTTCTTTTTAATTTTATATTTAGAAGAATACATTTCATACTTATGAATACTGAACCTAGTTACACATTTTTCAACACTCCCTCTTAACTATGGAGGTATTCATAAGAGATACATGGTCATTCTCAATCTGAAGAGATCTTATAAGAAGAGTCAGATCGGTAATCCATTTGTCTAGCATCATATTAACCAGCATTTTCACATAGAAAGGCTTTGACTAACAACTCTATCTCTCCACAATATCAGAGCACAATGCTGGCGAGACCAATGATATATATAGACGCCATCATCATTGTCTCCCAAGGTACATACCCTACCTAGGTTTTCATAGAGTATGACCTCCCATTGGATTATTCTTATCGTGGGTAGCTAATCCTCAAAGAATATCGGTCCATGACTACTCTTGTCTTGAATGACCTACCACATTCTCAAAGTGTATCGAACGCCATATGGTTACCCAATCCTCCATTCTTTATTCCCAAGTGAAGACAAGAATGTAGTGTCTATCTCTCCCTCTCAATTAGGGAGGAAAAATCCACCAAGCCAAGCTTATCCCTTAAGTATACAAACTTCTTGTTTGGAAGTGATTTCATCAATATGTCAACTACTTGCTCATCAGTAAAGATATATTGTAGCTCCAACACACCATTTTGTACCAGCTCTTGAATATAGTGATACTTGTTGTTGATATTATTTGTCTTTCCATGAAACATTGGATCCTTAGACAAACAAATACAATTGGTGTTATCACAAAGTATCATTGTAGGGTTCATTGATCCTTCAAACAAGTTTGGTAGTAGCTTCCTTAACTAAACTACTTCTCTACTTACTTCACATGATGCAACATATTCAGCCCCAACACTACTCAAAGTGTAGAACATCCTGTAGATTCACAAGCTCATGTGATTTACTAAAGCATGGGACAAGAATCTACTTCTACTCTTTACAGTGGAAGCCCATAAAGATCGATGAAAACAATAATTTACAAGAGGAAGATAAATCAATGGCACATAACATAATAAGTTTTCCCGGGGAAAGCCGCAACTCAAAACCCCTACTATCTATATTGCATTAATCAAAAATCCAAGATGATAATATAATGTGTTAGAAAATTATATATTACGGAGCAATGGAACACATAAAATATTGCAGAAATATAAACACAGAAAATACACAAAACAAGAGAGACACAGATATATGTGGTTCACCCAGTTTGGGCTACGTCCACCCCGAACAGCCAGTTCTTCCTTTCTATTATCCAGCAAAATGAAGAGACACAACCTACAACAAATCTGTTGTAATATCCTCTGTTTATCTCACAGTCTCACCTCTCTGTTTCTCACTCACAGAATACACATCTATATCTCAGCCTCCAATACAATGCCCTCATACAAAGAGAGGGGTTTCCTTCTAGGGCAAAAAACCCTAAACTAAACATAAGTTCTACCGTCAGATCATCTGCCTAATGAATGGCCCAGATTGACTAGAAATTACTATACTTTTACAAGGCAATTTTACATTTGTTTTAGCTTCGGGGGCGCTGCCCCCGAGCCCCCGCCGGGGGACCGCTGGCCCCCGGACCCCCTAGCCGGGGGGGATCAGCCCCCCCGGACCCCCGCGGGGGGGACAAGTCCCCCCCGCGTGGAGGGGTGTACAAACTTCCTGGGGTATACATTCGGTTGAAACAAAGACCTCTGAACAATCATCCTCCACACACAAAAATCTCCCACTTGGAGAATGATTGTAGAAACTCCACCGCTGCTTCATTTGCTGGAAAATGACTCCTCTTTGGACCTGGCTGTTTCTCATCTTCATCGTCATCCTTCAAGACCAATTGAAACTGAGCATATTCTCAGTTTCTCCCTGGTTACAACTTTTGTTAGCATATCTGCAGGATTCTGGCTAGTGTGTATCTTTTCCAGCTTCAACTCTTCATCTTCCAACACTGATCGTATGAAATGGTACTCGAGCTGTATGTGTTTAGTCCTAGAATGAAATTTTGAGTTCTTTGCAAGATGAATGGCACTTTGGCTATCACTGTATAACGTGCCCATATCATGCTCCTTACCCAATTCACCCATAAACCTTTGTGACCAAATCATTTCTTTACTAGCCTCTGTAGCAGCATCATACTCTGCTTCTGTTGTTGAAAGTGCAACAATACTTTGGATTTTTGAAACCCAACTGACAGTTGTTACTCCAACAGTAAATACATATCCTGTAGTGCTCCTCCTGTTATCTCCATCACCTGCCATATCTGCATCAACATATCCTTGTAGGGAGATGTTTGAACCACCAAAGCATAATGCTTTATTTGTGGTACCTTTCAAATATCTGAGAATCCATTTCACTGCCATCCAATGTTCATTTTCTGGACTGTTCATGTACCTGCTTACAACTCCCACTGCATGTGCAATACCAGACCTTGTGCAGACCATTGCATACATTAAGCTTCCAACTGCTGATGCATATGGAACTTTAGACATATAATCCATGTCTTCTTGGGTCTTTGGGCACATTTCCTTGCTAAGTTTGAAATGGCTAGCAAAAGGTGTATTAACTGGTTTTGCATTGTGCATGTTAAATCTTTTCAACACCTTTTGTATGTACTCATTCTGAGACAATGTTAATTTATGATTTTTCCTGTCTCTAGTTATTCTCATACCAAGGATTTCTTTTGCAGCTCCCAAATCCTTCATTGCAAATGAATTTGCCAATTTTCTTTTGAGTACATTTATTTCCTGCATGTTAGATCCTGCAACAAGCATATCATCCACATACAATAACAATATAATATAGCTACCACCGTTTTGCTTTTTCAGATAAACACAGTGACCAGAGTGACATCTAGTATAACCTTCTTCAGACATAAACTTGTCAATTAAAGAGTTCAGGATTCTGTGATCCATATCAAGATTGTGAGAGATTTTTCAGCGAAAATCACATGGAGTACCATTTGTCGATGCGTTTCGAACCAACTAGTGTGGTTCATCGCCAGGACCATACGATGAACCACACTAGTTGGCTCGAAACGCGTCGACAAATGGTACTCCATGTGATTTTCCCTGAAAAATCTCTCACAATAAACTTGTCAAATTTTAGATACCACTGCCTTGGAGCCTATTTTAAGCCATACAAGCTCTTCTTCAACCTGCACACTAGTTTCCCCTTCCCTTTCACCTCATATCCTTGTGGCTGCTGCATATATATCTCTTCCTCCAAATCCCCATGGAGAAAGGTTGTCTTTACATCTAACTACTCAAGATGCAAATCTTCAGTTGCTACAAGACTTAAAATAGTTCTGATTGAAGTCATTTTAACAATAGGAGAAAACATTTCATCAAAATCAATACCTTTCTTCTGTGCAAACCCCTTCACCACAAGTCTAGCTTTGTACCTCTTTTTTCCTCCATCTTCTTCCTTCAGCCTATAAACCCATTTATTCTTCAATGTAGTTTTTCCTGCAGGCAACCTGACTAAATCCCAAGTCTGGTTATGCATTAAGGAGTCCATCTCTTATTCCATGGCTACCTCCCACTTCTTCCTGCTTTCGACCTGCATTGCTTCTTCATAACATTCGGGTTCACCAGAATCAGTCAACAATAAATAATATAATGAACGAGAGTATCGTTCAGGGGGTCTACTTATCCTGGTAGATCTTCTAACACCACTTTTAGGTGTTTGGGGTGCCTGTTGCTATTGTGGTGGTTGTTGTTGTTGATTATTATTATTTTCAGGCACCTTTACCTTTTCAGTGATTTCATCAAGAACTGCGTATTCCTTGTTTTCTTTTTCCTGTTTCTTTTCCTACAACTGATTCTTATACAAGACCTTTTCATTGAATATTACATCTCTGCTCCTAATGATTTTGTGATTTTCGTAATCATATAAGCAATAACCAAAATCATTAACACCATATCCAATAAAGGTACATTTCTTTGACTTTGCCTCAAGCTTTGTTCTATTTTCTTTATCAATATGGACAAAGGCCTCACAACCAAAAGGCTTTAAAAAGGGGTAGTTTACCTTTTTACCTGTCCATGCTTCCTCCGGAACACCACCATCCAAGGAACTTGAAGGCCCTCTGTTTATTAGATAAACAACAGTATCTACAACATCTGCCCAAAACTGTAAAGGCAATCCTGCATGCAATCTCATGCACCTTGCACGCTCCATGATTGTTCTGTTCATCCTTTCTTACACACCATTTTCTTGTGGTGTTCTTGGAACTGTCTTCTCTCTGCGAATTCCAAGCTCTGAATAGTACCTATCAAACTCTTTGCTGCAATATTCACCTCCATTGTCTGATCTAAGACACTTCAATTTCTTTCCTGTCTCAGTCTCAACCAAAGCTTTCCATTTCTTGAAAGTATCAAATACATCAGATTTATTCTTAATACAATAAATCCAAGTTTTTCTAGTTGCATCATCAATAAAAGTAACATAATAACGAGAGCCACCGAGAGATGATACCTGAGCAGGTCCCCATACATCTGTATGCACAAGCTCTAATTTTTCATTCTTATTTTCTTTCCCAACTCTAAGAAATATGGCTCTCTTCTGTTTTCCATAAATGCAATTCTCACAGAAGTCCAAATCAACATTCTTCAAGCCTGGAAAAAAATTCCTTGAGTGAAAAATCTTCATCCCCTTTTCACTCATGTGTCCGAGCCTATGACGCCATAATGCTACAGCTGCTCCTTTGGACGTTAAAGCATTAACAGAGTTAGAAATACCATTGCATAAATACAATGTACCAACCTGTTGAAGCCCCGAAAATCGGGTCGACAACAAGGGGGATACCCACCCGGTCCGGACCTTGGTTGGCATCTCCTTATCCGTTTGGTATAGCGGGTCCGACTGGGGATAATGGGACCAGTTTCCCAATCTAAGGGTGTGTGTGTGTAGAGTTGGATGATGCTGATCTAAGAGTACTTAAAGCTAATTTAATTAAAACTTCTAAACTAACTCTATGCTATTGTAATCTAATGAGAAACAATACATCTAATCTATGCTAATCCCGGGTGTATTTCTTCTATTATGCGATCTAAAGAGATTTCAAACAATAACTGGTAATAAAGATCATTCAGCTATCATAAGAATAGAAATCAATTAAGATAAACCACTTTGCATAAGAAGTTAGGCAAAACAGTTGTGAACAACATATCGCATAATAAGTTATTCATATATCAGACATAAATAAATGGCTCCACCGTACAGAAGTGCCAAATGGTAACTCATACATTCATGCAATAACATATAAACAACTGAGAACTATATATCACTTTAAGAATATAAGCAGAAATGACCATGAGATAAAAGTACCATTTATGACTAATTCTACTCATAAGCTTCAAGCAAAAACGATTTATCTCTACTTGTTCTAACATATACTAAGAGTACAAAAGTGCAACATCAGTAGCAGACATCAAATGCAAACATTAAAAAATCTCGATCCATCCATTCATCAAAGCCTCCTCTGAGGGTGCAGAAGTGCATGTTTCGAGGACAAGTTTTTGACAAATTTCTGGACTCTTCTCTAAATGCATGAGAAGGGTTAAAATACTACTTCCTAATTCTAATAATAGTGTTTTTACAAAATTTAGGATGCGGTTTTCAAATGACCGTCCTTTTTCTAATCTAATTTAAAAGAAAAAAACAACATTCTAAAATAAGGCTACTTCCAAATTTGGTCTTTAAAGCTGCAAGTGTTCATCATGGGCTTGAGGAGAGTCGGTTGGCTGACTTCTGCGCTGAGCTGGGCTGCGAAAACAGCATCTATGAGAGCTGGCACTACTTTTTCGGCCGCGTTTGTGATGCATTTCACAGTCATCCATTGATTATGCGGCTTGACCAAGTATGCCCAGTAACATTCCCAATTCAACCTGTTTAATGCTTGGATCACTTTTCCCTTTGCCTGCACCTTCTGCTTCCAGTTGTAGCTTATTTGGCAGGTACCCCGGGGTGGTCTCTGCGATTAAATTGGCCCTGTGTAAATTCTCATTTACACAGTCGATAAGAATGCTTGCTTGTGTGGCCGTTGTCTCCGCTGCTCGTTCCGCCTGCCTATTTGATCGTCCCATTTATTAAAGAGAAATTATTTATGATTCTCGTTTATTTTGGGTGCACCTGCTCTTTTCCCTTCATCTTCATCCTGCCAAGTTAAGTATTCCGTCACTCGTCTGTCACTCTGATCATAGTCACTCCGCAAGTCTACCACTTGATTGGTGATTTTATCGCTCAGCTCGCAATAGTGACTCCACTGTGACATTTTACGTCCCAACTCTTCCTGTTGCTACAGTAGTTGCTCATTTAAGCCAATAGATTCTGAAATAAATTCCACCAGCTTAGGCTCATCTTTATGCATTTCCTATAAAGTTTGCAATTGTTTTCCTTTCTCGTCTAGACTTCTTTGATAGCCTATCTGCATCTGCTGAAAGTCTTCCTGCAGCTTCTCAAGCTGTTTGGAAGCTTAAATATTAGCATTGGCTTGTTGCAACTGTCGTTGTAGTAGCTGTATTTGATCTTCTTGTTCTTTCAACAGTTGCTAAACTTTCGATGCCTTGTCAACAGTTGCAGAAGCATATGCTCCTGCGATCTGAGACAGCTTAGTGAGATTTTCAGTTGGTTTATTGTTGGGGTCTTTCCATAAGACGTCCAAATGTTCAACATCTTGTGACAGTGTATTTTCTAGTTTTCTTTTCTTCCTCTGTCTCCTTACAACTTCTTTATGTTGGGGACTATAGAATACATCCAGTGGGGTAATTTCTTCTACATTAAGTAGAAGCTCAGAAGGTGGAGCGATAGGAATGTGCTCCGTTTCTGTGGCACTACTGACTATGGTTGAAACCACTTCTTGCGCTACCTGTGTATTGTTCACAGGTGTTCTTGGGGCTTGCCCTTCAAGATTGATCAACTCATTGAAGGTTTCCCATTCTTTGTCCAGTTCTGTTGTGACGAGTGGCGTTTCGATGACAGGAGGGGGGACATTTCTTGGCGGGGAGGTGATAACTTGCTGTTGAGACATTGCACTTTACTGAGCTGTATCTTTAGCTGTTTCTTCCTTTTTTCCTTGGTCGCTTCCAGACCCTTTAGAATGTTCAGGCACTCCTTGTGCAATGTTAGATTTAGATCTGCAAGTGCTAGAGTTTGCACTGAGGCTAACGCTTGGAGTTGGTTCTCTGGCAGGCAGTCGCAGCTTCTCTAGAGGAACACTGGCCAGCCTTCTTTCCCTGTATAACATGAGTCTTTGGAGGTCATCTGGAGACAAATTCGACCGAGCTTCCCACAAAATTTCCTGGAGTGAGCTTCTACTCTGAAACAAATCATCAAACAAATCTTTCTTTCCAACAAATACTTTTATTTTGATGTTCGTTGTGAAATCTTGGGCAACATCATTTGGGTCAAATGGCCTTGCTGGGAATTTAAATAATTGTAGACACGTCACATTCTCCACTTCAGTGAAAGTGTGTCCTACATCGAACAATGAGAAGGCCCCACAAGCTACAGGAAACTGAGGCCATATGGGCTTCTTTTTGTCCTTTAGGTCTTTGGTCAGGCCGCCTTCTGAACATGTTTGATAAGCAATTTCCCGAGCCAAAATTTTATCGAGGATATATAGAGGTAGGACATGTGGAGGTACAGTGCTTCCAAACACTCTAATATAGGTGAACCATTCTTCCCCGAACCATCTTGCGATGGGGATGATGTCTATCTGTGCCTCGGGTGAGCACCTCGGGGGGTCTTCATCATACATCATTCTATACAAGGGTAAGATAAGTCCGTGGCAAATCTGGTAGAAGTGTGGGATGAACTAAGAATCCCATAACACCTTATGATAAACATGGATAGGTAATGGGTCCTGGGTAGTCCATTTCCAACCCATAGTGGGAAATTTAGACACATAACAAATAGAATCCATAACATATGCAGACAAATAAAAAGGAGGATAGATCCTTTGAGACAAGGATCTTTTAGACCGGTAATTGATAACAACAATGTATAGATTATCAGAAAATATCTTGGCCCAATCCATAATATCGGTATTTGTGGCAGCATCTATTAATGGTAGCCATTCAGACGAAAACTTATTGATATCCAACATCCCAAATAATCTACAAAGCATGGCCGCAGCAAAACAATACGGAGAGGTGAGGGAACCAGTGCTGTAGATACCGTTTTTGTCTTTTTTGAGCGGCTCCTCTTTTCTGGACCAATCTTTGGTGGTCTCTTCTAGGTTTTGGTTCTCTGCCACAAATTTCTTAACGAATTGTGCATTGTAAGTCGCCTGCGGTTCAGGAATATGATACATAAGCTTTAAATCTTGCGCAGCGAATGATCCGATGAGCCCATGTCCTTGAACCTTGAATTGTCTGTTGTTCATCTCTGCATTGTCAAGTATCCACTTGATCATATCCGTATATGGTAGAATTTTGGGCCTTGCTTCTATCTGGTGAAGAAATGAACATGCTAGCTCCTCTAAGGACGCCTCAGAAGAGTGTTGTGAGCCCGTGACAGCAGCAACCTTCATTATTCTAGGATTTTCTTCTTCAAGCAGCCTGTACATGCTTTCCCATGTCGATATCCCTGCGTCTCTGTTACAGGCTGTGTCTGTATACAAAGGCGCCATCTCCTTCGTCTTTTCCTTCGCCTCAGAGCCTTGAGCTTTATTTTTCTTTCCCATTCTTCCTGCATTTGGCTTTGAATTGTCTTAGCTCTTCGTTCCTGCAGATTACGAGTGAAATGGAAATGACTGATCAAGAAAGGTGATGGGAGAGTTTTAAATGCAACAGATATATCAAATATGCCACCTTACGTGAAGTAATTCTTTACAAAAGCACGGGTCTTCATTTCATTTAATAATTGACAACTGGTTCATTTACTATCATTAAAAGTGCATGATCTTGAGTCAGATTATGGTAAGTGGCTTTTCTTTGAATGGCGTGCCCGAAGGATTCGTGATGAAGTGATTTATGATTTGCTTACGTAACATCTTATATCGCGCCATCGCAAATCGCACCATCGCAGATCGCGAGAATACAATATCGCAACGATCGCAACATCACAGGTCGCAAAAGTTTGATGTTTGCCAAATCTTGCCAGCTCATTTCTGCGATATGCGATCTTGCGATCGGTGTTATCGCAGATCGGTAAATATTTAAGTTTTTTTCTTATGAGTATTACTTTATTGCGATGTGATGCTATGCTTAACACGAGGGTCTTGCGCATACTGATATTTATAGAGAAATGGAGGCATTTCCTATCTTTTTGCAACGTGGCTTTAAAGATATTTCCCTTATCGTAGACTTAGGTTAAAAATATTCAAAAGACCTTTTCTAATCTTAGGATGGTATCCTTATTTTGAAGAAAGGAAACTCTTGCTTTTTTTCTTTAAAATTTAACTAAGGGTTCCCATTCATTTAGTATTTTGGACAACACTTAAATGAACAAGGGGGGGGTTGTTGTTGGGCACAACACAACCTTTTCGCCTTTTGCTATTACCAGGGCTCCTTTGGTGACCTTCCAAGCTTTATCTGTGAAAGTTGTCACACAACCTTCACCGCCCAACTGCCCTGTTGAAATCAGATTTTTCTTTAGATCTGGAACATGCCTTACCTCCTTTAATAGCCATTGGTTTCCATTCTACTGTTTTACAAGAACCTTATCCATTCCAACGATTTTACAGGGTTTATCATCACCCAGACGAACTTGTCCAAAATCTCCTTGAACATAGTCATGAAAGTATTTCTTATCAGGTGTGGCATGGAATGAAGCCCCTGAATCTACCACCCAAGAATCAGTAATATTTTTGAAAGAAAGAATCAAAGCATCTTGTAACACCTCACCTGTCACATTTGCTTCATGATTGTTTTCTTGATGTGCATCTCCTTCTTTTCCCTTCCGAGATCTACAGTCTTTCTTTAGGTGTCCTTTCTTTCCACATTTCCAGCACACTATCCCCGATCTGGACTTGGATATGCCTTTCCTTGATTTACTGCGATATCCTGAGCTCTTTCCTCTTTCCATTTTTCTTCCTGTAGACTCTGCACTCAAAGCATTTCCCGATGTCTCACTGGAGTTTTTCCATCCCATTTCATCGCTAAGGATAGCACCGACAACATCATCAAACTTTAAATTACTAGATCCAGAAACGGAGTTACTAATGGCCATTACCAAACCATTCCAACTTTCTGGTAATGAGCACAAGAATAACAAATCTCTAACTTCATCATCAAAGTTTACCCCTACAGAAATTAACTGACTTGTAACTGTATTAAAATCATTTAAATGGTTTGCAACAGATCCACCTTCCGACATATTCATATTAAATAACCGTTTCATAAGAAATACCTTGTTTGAGGCTGAGGGTTTTTCATATAGTTTCGACAATGTCTGCACCAAACCATCTGTCGTGGTTTCCTTCGAAATGTTGAAGGCGACTGATGCAGCAAGGCACAACCGTATTGTTCCGAGTGCCTTTCTATCGAGAAGGTTCCATTCTTCGTCTTTCATACCCGTCGGCATCTTCGTTTTTCCGCGCAATGGTAGGTATAGATCTTTCTGATACAGATAATCTTCCATCTGCATCTTCCACAGCGAGAAGTTTTGGCCGTTAAGTTTCTCAACCCTAAACTTACCATCTTCCGCCATTGCTCCCACTCGAACGAGGAACCCTTCTTTCCTGTGAGTTTATCAGCCAAATAGACCTTCGGCTCTAATACCAGTTGTTAGAAAATTATATATTACGGAGCAATGGAACACATAAAATATTGCAGAAATATAAACACAGAAAATGCACAAAACAAGAGAGACACAAAGATACGTGGTTCACCCAGTTTGGGCTATGTCCGCCCCGAACTGCCAGTCCTTCCTTTCTATTATCCAGCAAAATGAAGAGACACAACCTATAGCAAATTCGCTGTAATATCCTCTGTTTTCTCTCACAGTCTCACCTCTTTGTTTCTCGCTCACAGAATACACATCTATATCTCAGCCTCCAATACAATGCCCTCATACAAAGAGAGGGGTTGCCTTCTAGGGAAAAAAACCCTAAACTAAACATAAGTTCTACCGTCAGATCATCTGCCTAATGAATGGCCCAGATTGACTAGAAATTACTATACTTTTACAAGACAAATTTACATTTGTTTTTAGCTTTGGGGGCGCTTCCCACGAGCCCCCGTCGGGGGACCACTGACCCCCGGACCCCATAGCTGGGGGGGATCGGCTCCCCCGGACCCCCGCGGGGGGGACAAGTCCCCTTGCAACCCCCCCACATGGAGGGGTGTACAAACTTCCTGGGGTATACATCCGGTTGAAACAAAGACCTCTGAACAATCATGCTCCACACACAACATAATGCTTTTTCTCACAAGAAAAATCCCAGCACTCAATATAATCAATCCTCAACTCAAAAGCAAGCTCCTGGCCAACACTTAGCCAATTCTCTAGCTCTCCAAGTCCCTATTTCCTTGCACAATTCCTATGGTTGATTAGCCCATCTTAAAGAGAAACGAGTGCATCCAAAACTGCACAATCCATTCAAGGTTCAGTTCCTGATTGCATGCACCATCTGTACAACTCAGAAAATAATACAACTGATATTACATTGTCCTTGCACTCTAGTCTCAACTAGGTCTTTCTCAAAATCAACATGCATGAGTTTCTGATGAGGGAATCTTCAGTTAACTGGAGTAGCACTTGTTAATGCATTAGTGCACCAACTAACTATTAAATCACTATTACTTCCTGAAATAGTTTGGAACTAATTTAACTGAACTCAACTCAGTAAACTGAGATATATAATTACAACTCACAATTAACTCATCCTAGACCCCTATAATATAGGGATAACATATACATGACTTCAGAAAGACTTCCAACTCGAAATTCCTAAGCTAATTAAGTTAATTAAACTTAATTAACTATTTACAAGTTGCTATGAGAATAGAATTAGATTTTAATTCTCAGTTTAATTCAAGGACAAATTAAACTGGAATTTCTGGATTCTATTTTTATCATTTCTTCTTGTTATTTTCAACACTCCCTCTCAACAATAAATGAATTCAACTCGATCCCGATCATGAATCTTTGGAATGTTCTGCATGCAACACTTATCTCTAGTGTTGTTGCTCTGGCAACTCCAGAAACAAAAAACATCCAACCTGAATCAGAATGATGTCTCTGTCATCAAAGTCTCTAACTTCTATTGCCTTTGTCAACTAAAAACTTTGCGTTTTCTCTTACTCTTCCTTTCTGCACTATTGTCAACCCTTCTCTACGCTCTTCAGTATCTGACTGATCTAGCCTTTGTCACTCTACTCTTTGACTGCATCAATCCCACTGATTCCTCCTACTATTATGTGCTTTGGGCTCCCGTAGCAAGGACAATCCATGAGATAAAACCTCTTAATGGACCCTACCCAATTTCATCCCTCTTGGGACTATCACTTCTCATCGCCCCACCTCACACCAGGAGGTATGGCTGCATGTGATCCCTCCGCCTACTTGGCTCAAAATTTCCCCCTACTGGAGGTCTCTGCATGAGTGGATGCCTCCACTTGGTCTCCTCTATGCTTCTCCAATTGTGGCTACTCCACAATTGTCTGAGACTACTTCTGAGATTTCTTCTTCTCTACTTGAGTGGATCTCTCCACTCGGTCTCCTCTCAACTTCTCTAGTTGTGGCTACTCCACAACTTCCTGAAGCTACTTCAGAGGCTTCTTCTAGGGCTGCATGTTGAGAGGTAATTTACTCTCCCTCTCAACCACCAAGTCTCTAACCTTTTCCTTGCTCCTCAAGGCTTTGCATGCATCTTGAACCTCAAGAGAATACATGTTCTTGACCTGTGCACTAATCTATTTCACCTATCCCATGGTGATGTGTCTAAGGAACTATCATGTGTTTTGAGCATCCACCATCGATGTACCATTGATTTTCTTTTCCTTCTGCATACAAGGCTATACCACATATTTTTGTTTGTGGTTCTTTCTTTCTCCATATTTTGGGACTTAATGGAGTTTTCTCCTTCTGAGAGGTTTGCCGAAATTTACTCTTGCATTGAGATTCTTCATGACCGAAGTTATTGCAGATAGAGCATTCTATTTCATTTTCAAGAAGAGAAAAGTTATTGTAGGACCTTTTCATGATCCTTGTCACATTCCTTTGGTTTCTTGCTTCTCTAGTCATGATGGTCTTGTAAGCAACACATTGAGGAGCTTTGTGTCCAAAGTTATGACATGAAAAACATTGGCCATTAAAGAAGTTCCTGCAATTATCGAATCTACTGACCTCGTGATTGTAGTTTATATTAATATTCATTCTTGAAGTAGATTTAGTATGATTTACCTGAGTTTGGTTGTAGCTTTTGTTCATCCTTGAAGTAAATTGAGCCTGATTTACCTAGTGATCTGCGTTATGCCTTTGTTGACGTTTGTCAAATTGTTCATTTCTCTTTGCTGCATCAAGATAGCTTTTAGTGGAGGTTGACATCTTCTATGCTTGAGATGCTTCTTCAGTATATCCAAGACCTATCTTTATCAAAGGATAATGCTGCACTTTGATAATTTCATTTAAGGTTTCTTATCCTTTAACAAATCTAAGATTGAGAGCTTTTGTTTTCTCAATATCCTTTATTAGACCCACAATTCACATTCTAGTTTTTCATTGTGTTTTTCTCTTTGAGCAAGTTGGAATGTCAAAGTATCTATAATCATATTCTTTTCTTCTAAATATATTGAGTTTAGAGATTTCTTCATAAAGGTCATCTTCATCTAAAGCATCCAAGAAATCATCATCTTCAAAAGCCATTAGAAGTCTATAGTCATTAATATTTTAATCTTCATCACTAATTGATAAACCATCACTCTCTTCATGCGTATAGTAGCTCTTCTTACTTATACTTTGTTTTCTATTCCATTTTTTAGATTCCTTACCTTTATCAAACTTATCTTTATGAAGACATTTGGCAGCATAATGACCGATTCTTCCACAAGCAAAACATTTGAAAGGTAGTTTACCTCTGAATCTTCCGGAACCCCATTGAAGGTTCTTGACAAAGTTTGCTTCTTCTTCTACTTCTGAAATATGTCCTAATTCATTGATATCTTCTTTTCCTAAAGCTTTAAATGCAACTTCTCTCATATCTGATGGACCTCCTTTTTCTCATCTTGAAAGCAGTTAAGATTCCATGCAGCTGTGTCATAGTAATAGTCTGAAGATCCTGCTTTTCTTCTATGGCATATACTTTTGATTCAAACTTAGCAGACAAAGATCTTAAAACATTTTCAACTAAAGTAACTTCTTTTATCTCTTCACCCAAATTCTTCATGCAATTAACAATCTCATCTATATGTAAGAAGTAACTAGCTATGCTTTCATCATTGTGCATTTTGATAGTTTCATATTGAATTCTGAGAGTTTGCAGTTTTGCACGTTTTACCTGAGAGTCTCCTCCATAGCTTAGAACGATTTTTCCCCATATTTCTTTGGTGGATTTGAGCTGCATAACTTTGACAAATTATGATTTTGATAGACTTCCCAATAATGTATTGATAGCCTTGGCATTGGTTTCATATTGCTTTTTACCTGCCGCATTTGTAGGAATTGCTGATGGAAATGTATATCCTCCTTCCACGATTTCCTAGACATCTGTTCCAAGAGATTGAATATAGGCTGTGGTTCTTACCTTCCAATAAATGAAGTTGCTTCCATCAAAGATTGGTGGTCTGATGGATCCCTCTCTTTCTTGATTACTCATGATGATGGATCTTCCTTCAAGCGATCAAGATTCTTCTGAAGGACTTGCTTTGATACCAATTGTTGGAAATAATACTGAGAAGGGGGGTGAATCAGTATTAGCAAGCCAAAAAATTTTCATTTCCTTAATCAGATTCATATACCCTACTTCAGTTAATGGAACTCGTGTGGTAATGCAACTGTGTTTAATGCAACTAGTGTATATCCTGCAAACTTATGATTCAGTTAATTCATCATATGTTGATCTTTAATTAGTGCATCAGAACCACATAAATAGTAACCAGGTGCAGTAAAAATAGAACAGACAATCACACACATGAACACAAGATATAAGGTGGAAACCCAACGTGGGTGAAAACCACCTGCTGCAATCATATCTATCTTCTTTTAATAATAAGAAACTTCTTTTTACAATTTTTGTACTGGTGTAAACTTATACCAGTATGCAAGCTTCTACCTGCAGAAGGATATAACCTTCTCTCGTTCTCCAGCTTCTCTTGGAAGGGAGCTACAACCCCCTAGCTCTTGTACTAGTTGATATATTTACTAGTACGTAGGTGCCGGCCTATAGAAGGCTACAACCTTCTCTTTTCTTCTAGGGACCACGTTTCATGAATTTTTAGAATGGATCCATCACTAACATCATTCAATCATCAAATATATCTGCATCAACCAATTTCCTTTGCACCAACCACAACTGAATCAATCAATTACTTTGACAACCCTTCAATCTGATCTTTCAGAATGCTATAACTAGAATAGAGTAACCAAAACCCAAGCTAGAACCCACATCAGTGCAACAACAAACAGAAGCAACTGAAACATATTTTATAAGGTATATGCTACTTCCATGTATCAAACCTGCGTGCATATGATCTTTTCTTACGGAAAATCTGCGTAAAAATCTGCAAATCAAACTTAATATGTATACGTTGTTTTGATATGCATAACCAATGTCTATACGCGCCCTTTCTAAAGTGAACCTACGTACAGATCTATAAATGATGATTTAAACATTACAACAATTCCAGACTTCAGTTATACCCAGATCATCATATTTACAGACTACAACATGCATCAGTTATTTAGACAAATGATCAAACCATATAAAGATACTTCACTTCAAGCCTTAAGATCTTGACCCACCATTAGATATTATCCTTCATCAAGCGGTAAGGTTCATCCTTGGTTCAGATCCAGCTATGCACCATAACCTAATAACTTGTACACTAGGTCTTGCTGTTCATCAGATATTCAATTCTTGAGTACCTTGGCCTAATGATCTTCCCCTCCTTTTATAATCTTAGCCCTTACTCAATACCATGGACCAAAACCACTTAGGACCAATACCTAGGGTCAATACTTCGGACCAGATACCTTGGACCAATACCATGGATCAAAATACCATGGACCAAATACCTCGGACCAAAACTTAGTTTTCCAAGATATATGTGCCTTGCATTCTATGAAAGTGCATGTGTACATATACACAACTTGTATATAGTGAACCGTGTGTATACCCGGCTTTGCCAATGGTGAACCTGCATATACCTCTCTTTCTTCATCTTGATCTGAACTTTGTGTTGTTAACTTGTTGAACACTGATCTGTCATCTGAGTGAGTTTCCATCAAGGACAACACCTATGTCATAATGCCAACAGACTTGGTAGGCTTCTTCCAACCAAGGATCTAACCATGCCTTAAGTAATGCCTCTTTTCTCTGCGCTTCTTCCAGTTGTGTAAGGAGTTCCTTCCCCTCTTGCAACTTGGTGAGGTGCTACGTTGTAGCCACTGAGCGTGTCGTCACTCGCACTTCGTCGTACTCCTGCTGAAGCTCACGAATCTCTATTTTTAATCTCTGCATGTTGGGATCTTCCTGCAGGGTCATCACTTCTTCCATGTCCTACTTAAACAACGTTGTGGAGTCCAAAACCGCATCATCCACAGTAGCTATTCCATCCTTAATAGTAGCTTCGCGTTGTTCCCTAACTTTTGGTAGGGTCAAAGGCTATGAATTGAGCTCCAGTTCTGTGATTTCCATGTTGAGCTCGAACTGAACTCTGGCCACCTCTGCCTTAGCACTGTGGATGCCCGTAGCAAGTTTCCTAATCTTAGCCTCAAGCAGTGCCTCCTCAGGTATGTGCAACTCCAGCACTGTCCTACAAGCCAATGTAACCATGGTCGCCAGCTGGGCGCTCTGCACTTGGATCGTCTCTTTTGCCTTCAGGGCCTCCGTCTTTTTAGTGAACATTTGCTCATTGTTCACCTGATACTCACTTATTAGAATGAGAGCACACTGCTCCCGCACTCTCAACTTCGCGGTCACACCTATCTGCATCGTGTGAAGATACTCATTGGGAAGTGTTGTGAGGTTGCAGCTGATGTTCTTCAGAGTACTCATGATGACCTTATCATTAGCAAATTCCTTGTTCAAGGAACCTTTGGGTAGTGTGACTTCCTGGAGATCCATTGACATGACTATCTCAGCAGCTTGACTTGTTCCTGGTGCCAGGCTCATTTGTATGGCGCTCACCTACCCTACGCCCACCTGTATCCTATTGGTCTGAATCTATAGTTCACGTAGATTATTTTGAATAGTGCCTAGTGACTGCAGGTGTTGTTGTTCAAACTATTGCAATAGTTCCGTTGTGGTATTACGCACTTTATCTCCAATCTCATTGAGATCACCTTATATTAGTGTAATGGGATCTAGTGGTGGCTTCATCACTTTTGACTTCTTCTGGGGCCCCTCCTTCTGCTGTTCCCTATAACTCTTCACCAGAATGGAGTGCTTTTTCCTTCATCAATGCTACCGCCCTACTCTGATTACTCTTTTTCCTCGGCCTGAGGTGAAGGGGATTTACTGCTTCACCCGGAGTCAGGTTGTTCCTGTTCAGCCTACTTCTTTGCAGCCCGCTCCTTTTCCAATCAAGCCTTCTCCTCGGCCTCCTTCCTTCACTACGCAACCAACTTATGGACAGCCTGCTTTGCTACCTCCTTCTTCTTCTTTTCCGCGGAACTCCCCGGGCCTTTGCTGGTACTCGCAGCCAAATTGGATGGAGATTTCCAATCTACCAACCAATGCTTGATAAATTCTTGAATGGCATCATCTGTGGCAAGATAGGGAAGATCAAACCACTTCTGCTGTGTATCCTTCCGCGCCCTAATATACATGCGGTGGAAGTCTGTCTTGAACTCCGCGTCTTCTAATAGCTGCTCATACACAGTCAAGGACAACTGTGGCTTCTAGTTGATGGCCATGTGAAGGCTTGCCTCCATTAAAACCTAGAAAATTTTTGTCTCCATGACCCTCATGGAGTCCTTTGTGGCCTAGAGGGAGGAAAACTAGGTAGCCTCCAGAAATCTGTTCTCCAAGGGAGGAAACTGACTATCCTCCAGTAGCTCCCAAGAAATTAGCACAATGGAGAGTAAAAACCACGCTTAGTGGAGGTCTTGCTCCCATCCTGAGCCTCACGAAAATTTGCAAGGAACTCACTGCAGAGGTAGTGCGACCAGCTAAACTACACGCCCTCTACACAATGTCCAACTAACGAGATCACTGGCGTCAGAACCTCGTCCGTGTGACATTTCCTCATGATCTTACCAGTTAGTATTTGTGTGGCAATTTTCACCATGGGGTCAGTGATGGACGTTATGGAGTACCCGTGCGTCTTTTTGACTAGGTCAAATTTCTTCTTCATCTTTTCTGCCAAGTCGTGCTCACTTGTCTTTATGCTAAACTCCTTGGCTGAATTCAAGCCTGAATGTGGCAGGAGCATGATCTGATGGATCAGCATGTCCGTGATGGGGATAGGTGTGCTCATCCATAAACACCCATCATGTACCAGAGTCAACAGTTGCTTTATACATATGATATTGATATTGGAGCGGTGGTAGTGGGGCACCCACAGTAGGTTCAAAAACCCTAATTGATTCACTCCATGAATCCACTCCACTGGCTCCAACATAGTGACAGCGAATTCTTTATAATACACCCACTTCATATAGTTCTCTGTCGCGAGGTGGGGAAGCCTCTCATGGTCAGGGAAATCCTAGTATTCTATTTCTAAATGGGGAATCCACGCCAAGCGCGGACCTTCAAAAGTGGTGCTCTCGGGTAGCAGGGGCATATGAATAAGGAATTTTTCTGCATCTCGGTTCTTAGTGACCTTCACCTTTCCCTTGCACAGAGGGATATAATCCAGAAACTTGGAGATGGGATCCATGACCTCAACATGTATATCCTACGCACCCTCTTCGACCTTTAAATCTATGACTTTATCCTTGTCCTTTGTTGGTGGCTTATCTTTCCTCTGGGCTTGGGTAGCAAAGTGCTTCCTCGGTGACTCATGCACTAGCATCGGCCTCTTCTTCTTGTCTTTCTTCAGCTTGGGGGTTTCTCGTACTGGTGTAGGCTTTGACCTAGGTGACCTCAACGTCATAGGCACAGGAGTTGGAGCCTCCATGCTCACTACTTCTGGGGCCACTTCTTCGGAGGCAACAGTTCCTCTGGTGCTTGTCATCTCTCTTGGTCCTCACATAGTGCTACGAATAAACTGTTGGGTATCCTCGGGTAAGGTATCAAACACAGAGCTTGTGACCAAATCTGTGAAAAATTGAGGATTCATAAGGGACAGACAACACAGCTAAAAAATTATAAGGATGAAAAGTGTTCTCCTCTAGATGGCCACGCGTAATTTATAGGGGATTTTGAATTAAAATTCCATTGTTCCCCCCAAAATTCTCTCATTAATGCTGATTTGGTGGCATGTCTCCAAATATTTTAACCTTAAATGTCAATCACCCACTCCACTTAACCATCTCCTGGCTGTCAAATCATGAACAATGACTCTAACAGTCACTTGCTGGCTAAGCTGCATGACATCTCCCTCCATAGCGCAACTCCCTTCGTGATACTTCTGGTACTGTGACATCACCCTTTTTTGTGCAACCCTCCTGTCGTGGAGTCCCCAAAACCAGGCAGTGTAGTTTATAGTCTTGTGATCCCTTACAACTGCCTGGAGCACTAAGACTGTCCTATCATCATGTAGTCATTAAGCCAGATCTCCATATAGGACTTCAACTGGCTCCCATTCACTTTTCCTGGGAAAGGTTCTCTGTTCAGCTTTGCGAGCTGAATCGCACCCCCATTTGTGATGTCTCTGATGACATATGGTCCCAATTAGTGCATCTAAAACTTTCCTAGAAATTTAGCAAACTTACTATCATATAATAAAACCAAGTCATTTACCTTGAATGTGTGCAATTTGATGTGTCGATCATGCGATTCCTTTTCATGTTCCTTCTGAACCTGCTGATGGAATCCAGCCAAAAACCTATCTTCCTCGAGTTCCAATAGTTGTATGAGCCATTCTTTTAAATCTCTACGATATGCCATTCCTATGAAAGCCGCTATGCATAGAATAGGCATGATATATTCCATAGGCATCACAACTTCTACTGCCATAGACCAACTGGAAAGGTGTCTGACCTGTTAGTCTTTTGCAAGTAGTCATGTATGCCCATAATACTATTGGTACATGCATGTCCCAATCATTCTGCTATGCATTGAAAATATTTGTCAACACGTTCTCCAATATCTTATTGAAGGCCTCCACTGTTCCATTGGTCTGAGGATGATATGGTGTACTTTTCTAATGGTAAGCCTGGAACTCTTTTATCAGCACGCTAATTGTTTCATTGAGAAAGTGTGTACATCAATCACTCATCAATACCTTTGGGCAAACGAACCTGGTCAAGACATATTCAAACAAAAGCTTTGTTGTTGTTGCCCCTGTATAGTCTTTCGCAGGCTACGCCTCTGCCCATCTAGTAAGATATTCGGTTGCGGTGATGATATAACGCACACCTATTTTCTTGCCTAGGGGTTGAATTGGTCCTACAAAATCGAATGCCCATTTATCAAATGGTTGTAGTGACACCTACATATTCAGAGGTAGCTCATCCCTTCGCGATGGTCTGCTCATTCTTTGACATGCATTGCATGCCCTACAATATGCTTTAGAATCTTTATGCAGTGTTGGCCACCACAATCCAGTGTGAAAAACCTTCTGCATTGTTGCTTTTCCTACATAATGCCCTCCTGTAGCTCCTCCATGAGCTTCAAGGAGGATACTATTTCACTCAAAATCAGGCACATATCTTTAAAGTATCTCGTCTAATCCCATTTTATTCAAATGGTATACAATTACTAAGAAACCTGTTGCGTGCACTACCAATTATTTCTTCTACTGGCTGGTGTATCCTTCTGGAGCTATCCCTATAGTCAAAAAGTGGATATAATCTGCAAAGAGGTTATCCTCTATGCACACTATGAAGAGATGTTTTTGGAGTAACCCTTCCTCCAAATTAGTAGGCTCTTCCCCTGTCTTAATGCGTGACAAATGGTCAGGTCCCGCATTCAACCTTCTTGGCTTGACAATTACCTCAAAGTCGTATTCTTGTAACAACAACAGACATCGACATATCTTCCCTCCAAACACAGGCTTATTAACTAGATACTTTAATGCAGAATGGTTTGTGTACATCTTGAAATGTCCACCCAACAGCTAATGTCTAAATTTTTGGAGCACGTACACCATAGCCAATCCTTCGCGTTCTATCGTCGAATAATTCTTTTTAGATTTTGACAACTTTCTTCTTGCAAATGTGATAGGATGATCCATCTCTCCTTCACCAGCCTGTGTCAGCACTGCCCCTAGCACAATCCACGAGGCATCAACATGCACATGGAATTCCTCTTCCAATTTGGGAAGACCAAGATCGACGCGGTGACCATTTTTTCTTTCAATACATCCAAACTGTGCTAACATTCTTCATCCCAACATAATGTAGCATCCTTCTTCAACAACTTCTCCATGGGCACAGTAATATGGGCATAAGCTTTGATGAACTTTCGATAATATCTAGTATGGCCCAGCGTTATGCGTATCTGTTTGACACTTCTCGGGGCTTCCAAATTGATTATTACTGTGATCTTGGCAGGGTCCACCATTAGTCCTTTCTTGCAAACCACATGACCTAGAAAAATCCCAAAAGGGGCATAGAATAAGAACTTCTTCAGGTTCAGAGTGATGTGATACCTTCGGCACGTATCCAATATCAAGCATAGATTGGCTACATGGCGCTTTACTAACCCAAACACTGTCCAGTCATCAAAATAGACCTCCAAAAATTTGTGAATAAACTCTTTGAATGCCACGATGACCACACGCGAGAATATCGTTGATGCATTCTTGAGTCAAAACGACATCACTGTGTACTAGAAACAACCCCATTCCATTGAGAAGGTCATCTTACTCCTATCCTTTGGTGCAATCTTAATCTGACGATACCCAGAGAACCCATCAGTGAATGAGTAGGCCTCCTGCCCTCCAACATTATCCAACACCTCATCTATAAACGGGTCAAGAAAGGATCATGGACATAGACATCATTAAGCTTCCTGAGATCTACACAAATCCGTATCTCTCCCTTTTGCTTCTTTTCTTGGATTACCATTGGGCTCACCCAACCATATTCCTCCACTAGTTCGATAGTGCCTACCTCAAGCATCTTGTCTGATTCCAAGCTGATCTGAAATGATTATAAACTAAAAACTGATGTAGAATTGATTAACCATTAATGATTTGAGTGTTAGCTGAAAGCACGCAAATCGAGGAAAACTACTTGATAAGAAAACTTTATGACATCTGTTTAAACATAAAATCAATGCATAATAGAAGTGAAAATAGTAAAAACACTACGATACAGGAAAACAAATTGATGATGGAGTTCGTCCCTGATGGACTACGTCTCCAGGTCTGCTTTCAAGATGGGCAACTGTTTTTATTAGGAATGAGAGGAAGGTGTTGATTACTTAGAGAAAAGAGCAAATTGAATGTGCATGCAGGCACTTCTGATCACTGTCATTAGATAGCCCTCTGAATCAGATTTCCAACACTTCTTACAGTTTCCAAAACCGAACTCAGATGCTCCAGAAACATTGAAAACAAATCGCGTATGTCCTCCAGAATCTAGATACAGAAGTCAAAAACCACTCTAATGTCTTTCAAAGGACAAATCTACCTCTTATAGGCCTCCAGGTTCATCAAAACCACTTTGAATGAATACATGGTGAATTTTGTTAGTGTTTGAGCTTGGTCTTGTTGACATGAGACACCTAGGCTAGGACCATGGTGGTCGAATTAGTTTTTGTAAATAAAAACTTAAAAACCCAAAAATACATTGGATTAACCATAAAACTGCAAACAGTTATTTAACGACGCGCTAGACAACCGGTTGTCATGTGAACAGGCTTGCGAACAAACCATGGACTGTCATGATAACATTTTCCCCCGATGGTTCTGGCGATGGTTGCACTAACTGTCGCATGTGACAGCTACTCTGTAGTTCCCGAAGACCTGGTAGTCACTGCTAACCCTGCGGTAACGTTAACTCCACCGTTTAACACTGGAAAACCATAGTTTATCTCCGACTGGTCTCCATATTCTTGTT
Source organism: Pinus tabuliformis (assembly GCA_031772625.1). Taxonomy (NCBI): domain Eukaryota; kingdom Viridiplantae; phylum Streptophyta; class Pinopsida; order Pinales; family Pinaceae; genus Pinus; species Pinus tabuliformis. Next base: position 1,497,298,017 of record CM062818.1, on the reverse strand, counting down.
CACATGCCTACCTGTTGGGGTTTGATACCCTGCATGGTTAAGGCTTGTGGCTAGCTCCGACTGTTTACAACCTGGTGGTTAACAACATTGTTCACATGCCAACATCTAGGCTGCGGTTATGGTGACTGCCCTCCGCTGTTTTTGGACAACCCGTGGCTTAACCATACCTGGTCACATGTTCCCGAAGTGGTTAGATGATTGTGTAGTCTTCTAACTGTGTTTCATTAAATTGCAATGTTTTATATGTTAATACATATGCTGAGGGTTGTTGTAATAGGTTTAGGACTAGGTCAAATAATTAATACATGATTTTGTTTGTATTGCAATATGGTGGATAGGACTTAGGCATAGGTCTAAGGAATTAGGATTAGGGTTTAGGTTTTATTATAATGATTTAGGTTTAGTCTTTTGGTGTCCAAAATTACACTTTGACATAACCCCTATACATCTTTTTCACAAAGCGACATTAATCACTACATGACGATCCAAGAACCAAAACACTGAATCGACACTGGACGATGATCATCTCAACCCTTTGCCACAACGACACCCATGTTGACACCAATCTTGCAAAGACGAATTACAAAACACATGTCATTGACCACCCTTGGCAGAATTGTTGTTGAGCTCAATTTGACAGCCAGGTACAACCCATATTAACTGAACGCCATGAACACTATGAACATTACCTGAAAAACCTGATCCCTAACCAACACTGTCGATCTGTCGAAGCTAAATTGAAGCAACGATGACACTAAACAATGATGATGACACTTGAACACTTGTACAATTGAATCAATGGAATCCTCCTGGATCATTCCTCTTCACTTGAAAGCATTTGGACCACAAAATTTTGACTAAACAATTAGTCGATGAGGGTAGAACTCCCTCTCTTTCCACCTTGACCTGACGATGTACCAATACATTCGATCAATCACCTACAAGTCATGACCCTGATGATGCTGACCATGGCACTTTTCGATTTGGTGACCTTTTTCTTCCATCTGCAGTATGAATAACTTGCAACGATGGGAAAACAACTTGTTATCAACATGGCAATTGAATTCTTTCTAGGAAAATCATGAGTTAGTGATTCACAATCTTTGAAAACAGTCTCTACTGGATGTTGTTTAATACAATAAAAATGTATAAACAATCTATTTTGCAGAAAAATAGAGACAATCAAAGATGATCTTGACATCAAACCAGCTACTTGAATTGACATACTTTCCTTCTTCCTGTTTACTAAGTGATCTTGTTGCACTGAACCTATCCAACTGTAAGGTGAAATTTGCTACAACTTAGTTTGATTCTAAAATTTTTGATTTAGCTGTTGATTTGTTTGAATCACTTTTCCTTCATTTATTACATGATGTTTCCATTGATTAACACTTTCCTCTGATACATAAGTTCCCATTAGACACTTTGACATTGCTTTAGAAAGGCTTTGATATGAAAAAAAATAGGTTTCCTCTCCACTTGAAAAGAGGTTTCCAAATTGTTCGAGACATGACATGGTGACACAATACAAGAGAAGTCAAACACTGAATTTCCCCAATATTGACCTGTATCCCTACAACTGTTAAGTTCCAAACTGAAACTGATTTGATTCATTCTAACATTAGTAAGAGGAGCTTTAGGCACAAACTGTAACTCATGTTGTATTCCCTGCTCATGAATAAGATGTTTGGTTTTATATAGAACTGGAATTGTTTCTATCTCTTTAAACAAACCATCGTTAAGCTGAATTGCATAACTTAAACACGAATCATGTTGATTGTTATGTTGATCCTTTACACACATGATTACAAACCGCTTGTTTGAAATCATTAATCGCTTGATCTTATTAACATTAACTAAATTCGAGTGATTTTTGTTTTGATGTAACTTGACAATAAATCCAACCCCGTCTTTCTTAAGGTGATATTTATATTCTCTCCTGTAAAATATTGCATCTTGATCATAAATATAAGGACTTCCTAAGAAAACTCCACATATTTCTACTGGAACCACATCTAATTCCACTTCATCAATGTAATTAGTTGTTATGGAAAATTTTAACCGACACTGTTTGGTGACTTGTATCTGAGTTGATTTATTTAGCCATCCTAATGGGTAAGGTCTTGGGTGATTCCATGTTTCCAAACCCAAAGTTTTAACTAAATATTGATAGATTAAATTCACCTATGATCCACTATCAAACATTGTATCTATCTTTGTATGCTTAGAATTTATCCTTATGTTAAATAGTTCAACTCTTTTATCCTCATGTGGAGGATTTATGTTTGAAGAAGATGCAATATTTTTCAAACTTGAACCAGTTTCAGAAGTTTTACCTATCGTAACCATGGCGGTTATCCTCCCTTAATCACCTGAATCAAAACCTAGATCATGCTGGACTACTGTAATGGCCTTCTTTTCATCCTTCTCTTTAAGGAACTTTTTTGGCTTAAGTTCTAGATGAAGTTTCCATTACTTTGATTCATCATGACCGATTCTCTGGAAATGAGTACAAGTAGGTCTTTCCTTCTGAACGACCGCTGATTTCTTTCTCTTCGAATTGTTCTTCCCCTTATTGTCACTGGAATCTTTGGTTTCCAACTCTTTGGATGAATGTGATGAAAACTTCAATGGTCTACCACCTGATTCGATATGTATGGCCTGAACACTCACCTCATCAAAATCATCAGGATTAAACATCAATAAAGTATGCTGCAAATATGAATGTAAACTTCCGATGTCTTTTAACAAAGTTTCACATGTATCCAATGAAATACCAAGCACCAATTATTTCTTTCTGAACTCCTAAGTAAACTCCTGAACACTCCTCCCTTTACCTTGCCTCAGCTGCTGCCAATCAATAACAACTTGCTGCATGTATCCTAAATGATAGAACTATTTCCTAAGAGCTTTTAAAAACTTAGACCATGAAGAGATGACTTTTCCTTTACGCTTTACATCTACCTGAGTTTTACTTTCTCACCAGAACAAATTTTTCCCCCCCATTCTAAGTGTAGCTAACTAAATTTTAGTTTTATCTCTAGAAATGTTCTGAATGCAACAATACACTTCTAACTGCTTAATCCAGTTATCTAGTTTTTCAAGGTTCATTTCGCCATCATAAACAGGTAACTCAAATTTAAAATCAAGTTTCAAAAGAGATGTTTTCTTAGGTTTGTTTTCCATTTCAGATTCTGCACTAGAAGAAGAAGAGGATGATGAAGATGATGTAGGTGAAGGTAGTTTATCAGTCTTCCCTTTACCATTGTCTTTCTTTGATGGCTTTGAAGTAGCTGCATCTCTCGCCTTCTTGTCTTCGTACAATTCTCCCAAATTTTTTTGCATAGTTAAGAACGGCTGCTGAAATTGTTCTTTACTCATCTTAGTTTCAGTGTTTTCACCTACATCAGGTCCTAACATGGTCGATTTCTGAACGACTCATCGCTTTCAAATCTCTGGATTGATCTGCTCAAGGATTCCTTCTCCTTGTTGCGACTTTGACCTGGTTAACATTCAATGGCACATTCTACAAATGGAACCTACTCTAATACCAAATTATATGATCTGAAATGATCATAAACTAAAAACTGATGTAGAATTGATTAACCATTAATGATTTGAATGTTAGCTGAAAGAACGCAAATCGAGGAAAACTGCTTGATAAGAACACTTTATGACAGCGGAGTAAACATAAAATCGATGCATAACAGAAGTGATAATAGTAAAAACACAGCGATACCAGAAATAAAATTGATGACGGAGTTCTTCCCTGATGTAATACGTCTCTGGGTCCGCTTTCAAGATGGGTGACCGTTTTTATTAGGAATGAGAAGAAGTTGTTGATTACACAGAGAAAAGACCAGACTGAATGTGCATGTAGGAACTTTTGATCACTGTCATCAGATATCCCTCTGAATTATCTTTCCAATGCTTCTTACAGTTTCCAAAATCTACCTCGGATGCTCCTGAAACACTAAAAACAAAATCGCCTATGCCCTCCAGAATCTACATACAAAAGTCAAAAACCACTCTAATGTCTTTCAAAGGACAAATCGGCCTCTTATAGGCCTCCAAGTTCATCAAAACCACTTTGAATAAATACATGGTGAATTTGGTTAGTGTTTGAGCTTGGTCCTGTTGACATGAGACACCTAGGCTAGCACCATGGTGGTCGAATTAGTTTTTGTAACAAAAAACTTAATAAAAAACCAAAAATACATTGGATTAACCATAAAACCGTAAACAGTTATTTAATGGCATGCTAGACAACTAGTTGTCATGTGAATAGGCTCGTAGTCAAACCATGGCCTTCCATGGTAACATTTGCCACCACGGTTCCAGGAATGGTTGCGCTAACTGCAGCATGTGACAGCTACTCCGCGGTTCCCGAAGACCTGGCAGTCACTACTAACCTTGTGGTAATGTTAACTCCGCGGTTTAACATTGGACTGCCACAGTTTATATTCGACCAATCTCCATACTCCCATTCACATGCCTACTTGTTGCAGTTTGATACCCCGTGTGGTTAAGGCCGATGGCTAGCTCCGACTGTTTACAACCCGATGGTTAACAACATTGTTGACATGCGAACATCTAGGCTGTAGTTATGGTGACTGCCCTCCACTGGTCTTGGACAACCCGTGACTTAACCATACCTGGCCACATGTTTCCAACATGGTTAGATGACCGCGTGGTCTTCTGACTATGTTTCTTTTAATTTCCAAGGTTTTATATGTTAATACATATGCCGAAGGTTGTTGTAATAGGTTTAGGACTAGGTCAAATGATTAATACATGATTTTTTTGTATTGCAATATGGTGGATGGGACTTAGGCATATGTCTAGGGAATTAGGATTAGGGTTTAGGTTTTAGTATAATGATTAGGTTTAGTCTTTTAGTGTCCAAAACTACACTTTGACATAACCCCTATACATCTTTTTCAGAAAGTGACATTAATCACTACACGACGATCCATGAACCAAAACACTGAATCAACATTGGACGACGATCATCTCAACCCTTTTCCACAATGAAACCCATGTTAACACAAATCCTGCAAAGACGAACGACAAAACACATGCCTTCGACCATTCCTGGTAGAACTGTTGATGAATTCAAGTCGATAGCCAGGTAAAACCCATATTAACTGAACACCACGAACACTATGAACATTACCTGATCAACCTGATCCCTAACCAACACTATCGATATGCCAAAGATGAATTGAAGTGATGACGACACTTAACATTGATGATGACACTTGAACACTTGTATAATGGAATCAACAGAATCCTCTTGGATCACAAGCGGACCATTTCCTTGTATTTTGGATTAAGGCAATATGGCCTCTACTTAACGGGCTTCATGTCCAATTTCAAAGTTATTTTCATCATGCCCAAATCACATATGATTCCTTTCAAGTCTGAAAATTTTGTAGGAAAAAGATCTTGGTACTTGCGGAGTAACTCAACAACTTTATCCACTATGGAACCATCCCAATAATCTCCAATCTTCGTGAACTTAGGCTCTGCTTCAGTAACAATGTTTACCTGCCTCGTTTTTAGCGGTGCGGTGATATTCAGGTTCTCTATATGCAGACCTTCAACCTCGCAGTGGCCTTCTGCTTTTGGGACACTAATATTATGTGGATCCTCATCCTCCCCTTCAACAATCATGTTATAGCATTCCAGCACATGGCGCAACTGGGTGATCCAATTCGATTGAACCAATTCCAAAGGATCTTACGGAATTTAGAAGACCACTGCATTAACATCATGCAGTGCTTCATCAGTGATTTTGAACCCGTCTTCAAAGTTGAAGGTTGTCAATAATCCTTCTCTTAAGATGTCCCACCTTGTGGTGTCATGGTGGAGCTCTGTTTCTAGGTACCAATTCATAGGGATTATATCCAAAGTGTGATAGAATAAATGTGCCCACTCTGGTTACAGCTCCGATCAATACACTTTAGTCCATTTTGCCAAATGATCACGCAGATCATTCCTCCCATCATATTTCTTAGTTAACCGTACTTTAGGATGAGCAAATTGCATCCTCATCATCCTCTTGTAATCGTGCCACTCATCAAAGTTGTCTTTGTGCATACCCCACCACTGAGTGCGCGTAGTGCACAGTGCCAAATCTAGTGCTTGAAAGAGGTAATCCTTTGGAACTTCTCTTTTAAAAGCATCCAAAAACTTATCTACGTAAGTTAAACCATCGTAATAAGGTAAATTTCTTACCTCCGATGACACATAGCGTAGTGATTTAGTCATCATATTGCAGCGCAACGTAGATACTTCATACAACCTATTCTACCATTGATCCAATTCCTCATTTGAATCTGAGGTACAGGAACTTTCACAGTCCCATGCAATTCGTTCATCAGCTATCGTCTTAACCCAGTCTTGGTTTCACGCTATTATCTTATAGATCTGATCCAAGTCATCATCACTTTCCTCATAGTCGCAGATCGGTTCAATGTAGTGTGGTCCCTCTGCAGGGTCCAATGGTACTACAATGCGGAGTGATTTTATTTCAAATGACATTGTCCACTTCTTCAAATTGATGACTCCATTCATGTCAATAGCCCAATCAATTCCTAGGAGCACGGGTATGGATTGTTGTCATCAACAATTTCTATCACTTCAAAATCGGCCAGCATGTTCGCACCTTCTATATCTACAGTCACTCCAGGCAATCGCCCCATAGGGATAATCTTCTACTGGTTTTCCATCCTTAATTGAATTGGAGACCACTGCAATGCAGATCTCCCCATTCTTTCCCATGTTTGTTTAGGCAAAACATTCGCATCCGACCCCAGATCCAAAATAACCTGGTCCATCTCATAGTATCTTGTTTGCGTGGTGAGTCTCATTTCGCATCCTGTTCCCGTCTTATGTTTGTCGATCTTTCTGACTGCGCGGTGTCCTTCAGGATCATTTTCCTTACCAGCACACTTGTTTATCAATTCTTCTAGCCCTTTCACAACCTTTCTATCGGGCAATAATCTCATACAAGTCTCCAAGAAAGTGGTAAGCACAGAGGGGTCAACCTCTGCAGATAGTTTGTCCTAACTTCCTAAGGTAGAGGCCCCAACGAAGTTTTTCTTCACTTCCATGAATGTTTCCTCCATGCGCGCCAGATCGAAACCAGTTTCCTTTTCCAAGGCCTTGCGAACCCACCCACCTTCCTTAGGTTGTTTTCCCTTATTGTCACCAGTCATGATCCCACTTAGCAACACAATAGTCACATTCAGGTCCTCTTCACGGGGCTCGGCCCTCATCATCTACAAGTTTTGGGTGGGATGATGACGTTGCACCTTCTTCTCCAGCATCTTGGCCATTAGCACAAAACATTATTCAATTGTGTGGTCAAACTGGGTGCAATATTGACATGACGGGTGTGTCTGATTCATACACTCCCACGCGTAGTGTCCTGGAGTTTCGCAATTGTAGAAGATGACTTGTCCATGACCTCTACCGAGTCCTCCTCCTCCTCAGCCTCCTCTGCATCCCTTGTATGCTCCGCGCGCTCCCCAAGTGCCCTGATCCGGAGGTCAAGTTTCTGCTTGCATTCAATACCCAGGCGTCCTATCCATCATTAATTCATATCTATGGTAATGGCGCTCATCGTGACCCAACGATTTATAGAAATCGCAGAATAATTGTTGTGGTGTCTACACAAACTTTTGCAGCAAATGACAATTATCCGTTACATGTCTTCCAACCACTTGATAGATAGAGCACCATAGCGCAAGGCCCGTACTTGGTCCTTCTGGAGCTTCCTACCTCAGGGGAATTGGCCCTCCCACTGTAATATAATTCATGAAGATAGGGAAGTGATCTTTATCATGCCCCTGGCTTTTACACTTGAGGCATAAAACTTCCTCGCGCACCTCTTTCCGAGCCACTTTTTATTTTTTCAAGCTCTGCAATTCTAGGAAAAGGTTCTGCAACTCCATGTCAATCTATTGAACTCCCAAAGAAGTGTCCTAAGTAGGCATTTCATGCAATCTAATCACAATCTCCAGAGATTCTACCTGAGTTCATATCTTTTGTTGTGATAGAGCAATCCTTAAGTGGGATAGGAGAGCAAATATAAACCAATCACAGTGATGACTATCTGTGAGATTCATATTAGCTTCACAGATCTAGCACTTCAATCTTTGATCTAATTCCCAAGGCATTTCGTCGACCCTCATCGCAATTTCCTTGAACCTAACTACTGATCGCGACTCAGACTTAGGCTTACGAAATTCTTTGTTCAGATCAGTCTGAGTGTCTGTACTTAATGTACCATGTCAACGCGTGATCTTGTAGAGTAGTAACCAACTGCGCCTTCTTTATATTATCATCTTTAATCTTATGTGTTGTCCACACAGCCTTTACAACGAACCATAACTGATCCGGATCTTCACTTCCTAATCCCTTGAAAACGGGCAACTTCATTATATTCGAGATGTTGAATAGTGGCGGTGGTGGTGGCAGTGTGGGCAAAGATGTATGTTGTGGAGGTGAAGGTGGAGGTGGCGTGGATGGATGATGTATTTGCAGGAAACCCTGCTTTATTAGCTGGATAGCACTCCGCAGTGAGGCTTGTACCACTCCCTCATCATCACTCGAAGGAGGTCCGCTCAATTGACTATATTTAGGACTTGATTTTTCTTGATTTCTAAAGCTTCGTCCACTTTGCGTAGATCCAAAAATCAAGGCAATGGCATAACCCACTTTTCACACAAGAGCATCTTAATCCAAGTATTCAAAGATCTCAAATACTTACCTCGCATCCCTTGAATAAACATTTCTCTGCTCCATTGTAACTGACTGAGGTATCAACCGCGAGCTCTACAACAAATCTTCCTATGACTCGATCAAGCAAGTGTTCAATAGCGTGTGCAATCTTATTTTCAAAAGCTTCCAACCTCCGCACTAGCTCTGAGGTCTGCACTATCGGATTGTCAAGCCTCCACCTTCCTTGGTCATCTGCCAATTTAGCGATCCACTCATATAGTTCAACCAAGAAGGTGCTAAATAAAATTTTGTGTATTTCTATGTATAAATATTTGTCCAACCACTGTTCCTTTGTCAGGCATAGATTTATGTTTTCTTGTGCTATGAATTCATGGATCTTTCTATCCAACCATTTCTCAATTTCCTTCTTGGTCGGAGTCCAGTGATGCGACATCACACATCTCCTTATGCAGATCCCAGTCCCAGCAATAGAACCATTCGTTGGCTTAGGGGGTCCGGTCCCAAGTTCAAAGTTATTTGTACCAAACAAATCCCTACACTACTGGCTCTTTCGGAATCAATCTACAGTGCATGGACTAAAGTCTCACTTGAAGTAGTATGGGGAGATGTTGGAACCAAGTCTTCGCACCCAAAGATCAGTTTGATGCCCTTTTGCGACCTAGATCTCCCTTCACGCAGATCTCTAGGCCCTTATGGCCTATCACTGTAACTTCCCTTAAACGAATTCTAGACATATACGAAGGTCTATGACTGGCTTTTGCAGACCCTGGACATGTTAATTAGCTATGTACGTGAACCTTAGATTACTCTTAGATCAATAATTACTTGGAATTACCTAAGTGTTCGATAACTCTAACAAAATGTGTTTTGATCTTCGCATAACCACTTAACATTAATTGCATTCAGATAATAATACAAATCAAGTAAATTTGTGCATCAATACATCATTATTTCATAAAACCATCATTCATCACAACATATATCACAATCATACATAGCAGAAATAAAGAGACTAAACATAGGAATTTATGTACAATCATCATTATTGATATTCAGCAAAGGTTTACAGACTCAAAACTTCCCTGCGGACTCAGGTGCAAGGGTCTACGCACTCAATTGCAGACACTACTCTAGGCCTCTGTGCACTCAGTTACAAAGCCTTTTCCTCCTCTACAACTTCTATCCCGATCTTCCTTCCATTGACCCATTACATTCATCATATCTTATCATGTCTTAGACTCTCTAAGACACACCTATTTATATAATCCCATGGTTCTTCAAAAACCAACTCAAGTTACATAAAAGAAGGGTAAAACCATTTTTTACTCTTAACTAGCTATGCACTCTGCGACCACAATTTGCAGATAATTTACATATTTTTACATCAAAACTTGGGGTTTTGCCCCAAAACTGACCTAGGGGATCCCATCCCAACACTATGCAGGGAAAGTACAGTTTCAGGAAAGGATGTGTATTTAATTATAGTGCATATTTCTAGTGACAAAGGGAAGGATGTTGAGGATGATGAAGTCATGAAGAGGTATCCTATTTTGTAGAAATTTCAAGATGTGTTTCCTATAGAGATTCTAGAGTTTCCTCTTCATAGAGAGGTGTAATTTTCTATTGAGTTGATGTTGGGAGTGACATTAGCATCTAAGGCACCTTATAGGATGAGTACACCAGAGTTGGTGTAATTGAAGTTGCAGCTTAAGAAAATGCTTGATAAGGGATACATAAGGCTAAGTGTGTTGCATTAGGGTGCACCAGTATTGTTTGTAAAGAAGAAGGATGATACTCTCATATTGTGCATTGATTACAGGAAGCTAAATAAGGTGACTATCAAGAACTTGTATCCATTTCCACAAAATAATGATTTGTTTGATCAGTTGAAGGGATAAACAATATTCTCAAATATTGATTTGAGTTCAGGATATCATTAGGTGCACATCAAAGAAGAAGACATTTGCAAGACTTCATGTAGTACGATGTGTGGAAATTATGAGTTTGTGGTGTTTCATTTCGGTCTTACTAATGCTCTAGTCACTTTCATGTGTTTGATGAACAATGTTGCATACTTACTTGGACAAGTTTGTGATAATGTTTATTGATGGTATATTGATATATTGTAAGAATGAGGAAGAGCATGCAGAGAACCTGACAACAATGTTGAGATTATTGAGAGAGAATCATTTGTATGCCATGCTAAGCAAGTGCATTTTTTTTCAATCTCAGATTCAATGGAGTGGCTACCCTCAGTGAGTTTGACTTTGAGATCAGATACATCAAGGGAAAGGAGAATAAGGTTGCATATGATCTTTGTAGGAGAGTGTAGGTCAATCATATTTCAACTATGAGTTCATATGGGACATATTTACAGGAGTATATCTTTCATGCAGAGCATTGTGATGAGGTATCAACATCTAAAGTAGATATTGCATGAATAGGTGAAGGTGATAGAGATGAGGACTATCACTTCATGTTAGATGGCTTGATGAGATCCAGGAATAGGATTTGTGTGCCAGATAACAGTGAGCTTAAGAAGCTTATCTTGAGGGAGTTTCATGTCAAGCTATATTCAGGCCACCCAGAATATCAAAATAATTTTAGAACAATCCAGAAGTTTTATCATTGGCCGAATATGAATAAAGAGGTGGATGAGTTTTTTGCAAGATGTTTGGGCTATCAGTAGGTCAAATCTGAGTGTAAGAATCCAACTATTCTATTGCAACATGTTACAATTCCATAATGGAAATGGGAGGTCATTTCCATGGACTTAATTATAGGATTTTCGAGCACATCGAAGCAACATGATTCCATCATGGTTGTGGTTGACAGGTTGAGTAAGGTAGCTCATTTCATTGTAAATAGATCAGATCCTTGTTAGGGGGATAGTGATATTGCATGGTGTTCCCAAGAATATTATATCAAAAAGAGATGCCAAGTTCACTTTCAGGTTTTGGAAGGAGTTGTCTGCAGGATTGGGGACAAAGTTAGCTTTCAATTCAACTTATCATCTGCAGATAGATAGACACATAGAGAGGGTTAACAAGATTATTTAGCATATGTTGAGAATCTATGTCATGCATCAACAGAGGAAGTGGGAGGAGTATCTTCCACTGGGGGAGTTTTCATATAATAATGGATATCAAGAATCCTTGAGGATGATTCCATTTGAGACTCTTTATGGGAAGAGTTATAATACTCCTATCAGTTGGAGTGCTCCAGTGAACAAGGTGTTGATTGGACTGGATATGTCGGTTGAGATGGAACAAGAGATGAAAGTTATTAAGAGGAATTTTAAGGCAAGACAAGACAAGCATAAGATTTATGCAGATCAACATAGAGCATTCAAGGAGTTTTAGGTTGGGGGGAATGTATATTTGTGCATTGATCCCAAAAGCATCCCCTTGAGGATTGGGTCATGTGCCAAGTTGGCACCTAAGTATTGTGGGCCTTTTGAGATCCTTGAGAGGTTTGGACAAGTGGCATACCACCTTGCACTGCTGCCAACAGTGAAATTCCATGATGTTTTCCATGTTTCATTGCTTAAGAGATATGTCCAGGATTTTGATCATGGGATTGATTGGTATGTATTATAGGTGGAACCAAAGGGAGAGTTTTAGCCAGAGCGATAGTGCATTTTGCAGTGGAAACAACTGATGCTCCATAACTGAGAAATAGAGAAAGTTAAAGTGCAGTGGAAGCACTTTGGGCTCGATGAAGCTACATGGGAGATGGATTATGAAGTGGAGATTTGTATGCATCCTTATTTGTTGGTTGAGCAATGTTTTTGCTTTATGTGTTTTGGTTATATTTATATATGCATATGTTTATTGTAAATACTACAATGAGATGTGTTATAAAGCTCCAATAAGCAGTATGCTGTAAATACTGCATCAAGTTGTGTTATAAATATCTAATAAGAAATATGGTGTTCATGGTTTCAGTAGTTTGGTATGATGTAAATGTTGCATTGAGTTGTGTTATAAAGCTCCATGGGCAACATGTTTTTTAGGTTATAAGTGTGATTGAACACCGAGGACGGTGTTCCCCCATGGGGGATGGTTTTGTAACAACCCTTGGTTGATTTTCCATGTAAATAAAATAAGACCAAGGTCATGTGACACATATTCAAAGTTGAATGTTGGGAAAACATTATAGTGGGCATCACATGTAGTTAATTAATGGCTATGGAAATTGTCAAGGCAATGAGGCCATAAATTGCATTTAATTATGAAAATAAAGGAAAGTAGGAGAAAAGGAAGGTGAAGAGGCACAAATTTGCATGCAAGGGAAATTAGAGGAAAAATGAAAGAAAATGAAGAAAAAGGAGACCCCAACGATAAAAAGGCACCAGAGAATGACTTCACAACTTTTGCCAATTAAATTTTGGCTCTCTCCTTTAATTCTCTCTCTCATACACTCTTGCACACTTAGAGCAGTCTTGGAGCACTTTAAATTTCACTTGGATTTGGAGAAAGCAAGCAAGGAAAGAAAGGAAGCACAATGAGACAGTTTGATAAACAACTACAACATGATTTTTTTGTAGGTAACAAGTTGCATGTGTGAACTACTTCCTAATTCTTGGATGCATGGTATATGCATGTGGTTCCTTGGTTATGTTTTTTCATTGGCATGGATATTTTCCTATATTGGTAGTGGTTTCATCCTTTCCTTGCCATTTCCTGGATAGCCATGGTGTAGTGGGTTCTCCATTTGGTCTTCTGATTGGTTCTCCATTTTCCTATGGATGTGGGTTGGAACACACACTCTGGATCACTAAAACAACTTGGGTTCCTACAAGGCTTTGGGTTGGGTTACTAGTCCCTAGAGCCTATGTGTTGGGACAAATGTTATGGAGCCCTGAAACAACTTACATTCCTTGGAGGCTGTGTGTTCAGTTACTAGTTCATGGAGCCCTGGATAGCTTGGATACAAACCAATCTGATTGATGTTAGTGATTTCTAGACCGTATAAATGAGATCACGATGTTTGAGAGTTGATGTCGTTTGGCCTCTGGAATCCATGGTTGGTTTTGTTTTGGTTTAACCCTTATGATCCCACACTCATGTTGGGAATATGGCTTGGTGGTGATTGGATGAAAGAGATATTTGGTTAGACAATCTATGGTTGGGTGGTATGTGGAAGTCCCTAACTTAGTTGGCATTTTCATATCTTAATATGAGCTAGTTTCCTATTGTGATCTATGAGCACTGGTACTAGTTATTATGGTGATCTTATGGTTTATTTTTCATAGTTTCTATTCTAGTTATATGTTGATTATATCCATAGTTTTATGATGTGCTCTAGTTATGGCTATTGTTCATGATTTGTTAAGTTACTAAATGGTTGATGAATACATGGGCTAACAAGTGTTGTTGCAACTAGCTTGAGAGTGAATTGAGCCTTCTTGGTGATTTTCAGATGAATTTCAAAAGTTTATGATCATATATGCATTCATGTCCTATAGCTTTCATGGTTACCATATGTTTGAAAAAATGTCTATCTTGTGCTAGGAACGTCTAGGTCAAGATCTTGGTCAAGTTTTGATTGTTTAGCAATATCATCATCATTGATATGATTTTGAAAAGTGATAGGAAATTTTGGGCAATGGTCTAGAGGTGTGCTTGAAAAAGTGGCATAGATCGCACGACCTCATGCTCTAAACTGGGGATTTTGGGTCATAACTACTAGCACCTAGGCTTATTCATGTAGTTATAGCCTTCCAACCACATGCATACAATCATATGGGTGCGGTTGGGGATTAGACCTTGTGAAAAAAGGTTCTAGCTCAAGGATTAATCACTTGGTGTTCTTTGTAGGCTCCTAAGTGATCTGTAGTCTCTAAGAGATGTCAGTTTGTTGTTGGTTTGTAGGCCTCCCTTCCATAACTAGAAAATTGAGGTCAGGTCATGTCATAGTAACTCACAGTGCATGTTTACCCTCAAAAGCTTGTAAAAGCGGGTAAATGTGGGAGGGGTGGTTACAAATGTCCTTCCATATTCAAATTGAACACAAAAGTGGGACCTTTTCTAGTTATTATAAGACAGACTATTCAAGAGGTTGAGGTAATGTTGAAGGAGATGAAGTTCTCACAGGTAGAGATTTGACATTATGATCCACATAGTATTATATCAAATAGAAGTGTGGAGCATGTTTTAGCTCCTTATAGGCATGTGACAAGACCTGAAACTGAGTAATTTTCTAACAAAGTTGTCTGGAGCGGGAACTAGATCTATTATTCAAATAAGCATTGAAATAGGTTAGTCTTCCATGGGGGCTTCACTCAATGAACCTTTGACATATCACGTGCCTTCATGGCATACTAAATAGTACCCCTAATTTGACTACATATTGGAAAATACCTCTAAAAATCACATTATGTAACCTCATACCAATATGAACCCAATATACCTTCCCAATCTAAAAAACCCCTACTTTCACTAGATATCGTAGGTATCCATTTTTTCATCAACATTTTTTATACCCATTTATATTTTTTCATTAACTTTGAGCTCCATTTTTTATACCCGCCAATATAAAAACCATTTATCCCCTATTATATGCTCAATATATTATGTTATTTTTTTCTCAATATATAACCCCCAATATGAACACACGTGGTATGGCATTTCTCTCCCGTTGAAGCCCCCGAGCAGTCTTCAAAGCCATTTATCATTGAAACTCTACAACAAAGGGAAAAATAGCTTAAAAGAGCATTTTCTGAAACACAATAGTCGAAATTAACTTCAAACTCATAAAATGCATAACATAGAGTACATAAAAGACAAAGGTTGGATGAAACAAAGGTTTCAATGTCTGAAGTGAATATTGAGGAGATTATATCAATCCTATTTTCATTCTGGAACTTCTATCACCAGCCTCTCTTGCAAAAGAAACATCATATTTTGGTGTTTTGCCTACCATAGCTAGTAAGCAGGATAATATTTTCTGTTAATTTATGAAAATAAAGAATAATAAATTGAAATTAAAACAAAATGCGTATAGTGAAATATGGAAGCAAGGCTCAAGATCATCACATACAAGACTTCTCTCAACCCTAGATTATGAGAAAGGAAAATTAAAGATGGAAGTCTTAGAACCTAAGTCTTGGGTTATTAAACCTGTAAAATACTACAAAGCAGAAAATTTTATTGTCTATTTGAAAAAGATTCATCCAGTTGATTAGATGTATCTTCATAGGAAGATAGGGGAAATGTTATGCAAAATATTAACTATTGCTTCAAAGCTAGAAAATATGTTAACCAAAGTGACCACCAAGTTGAAACAAGATAAATTTCAACCAGAAAAAGACAAATGAAAATAGAGAACTTGGAGCAATTAAAATTAAAATTGGGTGCAAATCCAAACTTGGGTGTAGATTTAGGTGCTTAGGAGAAAACTCAAAATGCTAGTTCTAGAACATGTCCAAACTCCAAATCTAGAAATTGTTCAATAAATAAAAGGAGTAGCTTCTATTCTTGATTATTGAGAAAAATAAATAGATTTAAAAATAGGAGAAACATATTGAATGTTTGGTAAAGGAGAAGAGTGAGCATGACCGTGCAACAATCACATCTGAAGCAATAACCACAAAAGTGGATCCCCAAAAAAAGTTGGTAGAGACTATGTCAAATCTAAGCATTAAAGATCAAGAAATTGAAAATCTCAAAAAGTTGCTTACAATAAAGAACTCTCATATAAGGGAGCTCAAAGAGGAATTGGTAGATAAAAATACAATCATTAGTAAAGAGAAAGAAATTAAGGCTAGAATGAAAATTGAGGTAGAATGGTTCAAAAATCAACTAGTACATTGTCTCTAATTGAAGCCACGAAGTTACTTTTGGATGAAATAGTTTACAATGATGTTGAACTATGGGAATCAATTCTTGTTATTGGAGGAGTAGTATAATTATTGTAGAATATAGAACATTCTATCAAACAGGTTCAAACTCAACTGGGAGACAACCACAAATTATTGCTAAACGAGTAAAATATTCAAATTCCAAGAGTAGAGAACAACTCATAAGAGGGGGTGTGTAAGACATACCTATGTTGATTATGGAGGCCAATAAAGTAAATATAAAGGAACTTTATGCAACAAGTGAAAGATAAATCTAGGTTGGTCAAAAAAGAGGTTGATTCATTTAATGCAAAATTTCATATTTTGGTAGCAATGGGAATGCCTTCAGGCTGGGATAATGAAGGAAATTATTACCTCTAGATGTCTATAGGAACATTTTACTTCAAGTTAAGATATATTCAAGTAAATTTTCATATATGACTAGAAAATTAAATGGATATGTGTTAGAAAATTAAATGGACATGTGTTAATGAATAAAATGATGAATGATTTTTACATTAATTTTTAGGTTCAGATGATCTTTCCTACTACACCAAAGTATCAACAATACACTGAGTTGGATGTTGCCTATAGGAATATTTTATCATATAATTATACAACCAAATCAAAATGGGAGTGGTTGGTTAAATTTTCTCCATAACTTTCTTAAATTCCGCAACAAAATCCAATAAATGAGGACAAATGACAACTTATGATTATACCTTTGATGACATTATCTATTTTAAATAGTTAGATCCTATAAAATAGTTTTTGCAATAATAAAGTTGTTATTTGTATTTTGTGTAAAGGCTTAGAAAGAACTCATGGAAAGGGTTTTCTTTTGGAGAGAAATTTTTTTATTTTGTATCAAAGGATAATACTTTTAGAAATTTTTCATCAGAAGGCTCTTCTTTTAGAAAATGGAAGTTTGTTGTCTTCTGTGAATTTTTACTTCGTGTAAGTTACATATTCTATTTCATTTGAGCGATTTTGACATTATATGAAATACTTGAGAGGTTAACCTGAAGACCAGATCACATGGAAAATTTATTTCACACTGAGACCTATGATACAATTAGGTTGTTTATATCATACCACTTAAAGGATAGAATGTTTCCTTTATTTCATGTAAATAAATTGTGTTATGTTGTTAAACCATAAGAATACATTTTCTATGTAGTTTCTACTATATTAGATAACTGAGATATTCAATTGAATATTGAAGAAGTTTGTTATATTCATTTATTCTTCTTTCATCACTTTTAGTACATTTGGTATATGTCATAATTGGGACTAAGCCTTTTCGTTAAATGTTTGGAAGGTGTGCCTTTATATCAAAGTAAGGTTTTAAAACCATAAGGACCCTTCTTTTAAAATACACACATCCTGGTGCCTTGGCATAGTTTCCTAGCCATAAATTATCTTCAAGGGAATAACAACCAACATTACCTTCAGTAGATTGGGTTGAAGGGGTAGCTTCCAAGGAAGGCTAAATGGTACTATGAGGAGAAGGTAGAGGAAAGTTTTCCTCACCTCATTTAGTAGAGGACTTTGGGGACCAAAATCTTCCCAAAATTGGGAGGTATGACCTAGATTAGATCATTATATTATTTTTCATCCATGTTGATGCTTCGAGAGTGGAAAATGTGGAGGAATTAACACACATCACCACTTTTACAATTGGTCAGAGTTTGGAAATTTCAAATGAAAAAATTCATGAGCCATTTTGAGGCCTTAAATGACCACCTTTTATGGTCTCAACCATACTATGGACATAGATTCCAAAATATACACATTTATAGGTCCTTTCCAAAGGTGTAATAATCACGTCAATGGAACCTTGTATGAGAAAGTTATGCCTTCTCAAAGTTGATCTATCAAAATTGACCACCATAATTTGAGAGGATGCCACGTGAGCCCCTATTTTTCATGGAAGAGGGGCTATTCATGTGATAATGATGAAGAAGACTTTGGAAGACTCAATATTGTAACACTAGTTAAGAGTTAAAGGAGTCAAACTTAATTGCTAATAGGTTATCAGGATGTGTTATAGTCGGGCCACTAGGAGGAAAAGGGTTCCATTCTATTCAAGTGCATTTTTTTCCATAGATGAACAAAGTAGCTGAGAGTAGATAAAGAGAGAGAAAATAGGGTTTGTATATTGTAGCATCCCACTGGCCATAGGTCACACTTCTTTGCTATTGGAAAAATTCCCTAGGGCTAGGCCGGTTGAAATCCCTAATAGAGCATAATACAAAACTTAACAAAGAAAACCAACTAAGGATGAAAATTAATACAAATTCACAAATTAATAAAGTGTTACTAATCTGTAGGTCATATGTTTGGTGTAAATCCAACATGATCTAAAATCTAACCTCTGTTCCAAAGTCACATACTTGCAAGATAATAAAAAATCCAAGAGCATATCAAAGAAATGAAAGCATATAAACATGTAAATCAAGTTAGTCCATAATAATGTCCATTAGACATTCACAATAATGAAATATAAACAATGAAAATTGAAATGGAATATGAGTTTCATTATTAAAAAAAAACAATAGAGAAGTATTTATGATACAACCTAATCTTGACTATTGACATTGATGACACCTTAGTCTAGATCCTTCCTACCTAAGCCATTGAAGATCTCCTCTCCAACAATAGAAATTTGATGCAAGATAAGAGTGTTGTAATACCCCATGTTGGCTTATTGTTGGACTATGATGTAAATATGATGCAATTTTCATATTTTGATATTAGGTTGGTGAGCTAGAATCATTTCACAAGTCCACATGCTTGCGTACCTGTGTATATGTAGATATAGATTTTGAGGTTAAATGGCACAAGGAATTGGTTATTGGGTAGAGCGGATGGAAGGCAAAGGTCATAAATATGTATTTTTTGCAAGTATATATATATAAAAAAATAAAATAACAGTTGGCTACATGGATGACTCCATGAAATAGTATGGGGGGGTGGTGCAACTTTGTGGCATTGGGAAATGGGTGTTATGTTTTACGTTTTGGTAGGTGAAACCTTGGGACCCACATGACCCCAATGTGTGCCACATGGTAGTAGATAGGCATGTAGACGAAATATATATATATAAGTGTGGGCCTAGTGAAGGGGGAAGGGTATGGTAAGATAGTGATTATATAGTGCATTGTTTTTTCCCTTTGCCCCATGATGGCTAGACAGCTTCACGACTAGCCGTAAGGCATCATGATTAATAGGCATAAGTACGAGGAAATCAAAACCCTATTGTTGAGACATTCTTGACTAGTTGTAAGGCTCCTTGGTTGGTGGGTAGGTACTGGGGAAGTGAAGTGCAAAGGTTGATGTTGATATGTTTAGTTTTCCCAACTAACTGTAAAGCACCATGATTGATAGCATAGGTACTGTTAGCCTTGTTGGAAAATGGCCCAAAAATGAATCCAAATATGCTCTTTAAATTCTTTGAAAGCCAGTAAAATCATGCTAAGGATAAAAACCAATGCAGGAAAAGAACCCTTAGCATGGTGAAAATGCACTATCAGAAGGCAGAAACACATAAAAACAGTGAAAAACCATGTATTGTAGGCATAAACATTGAAACGCACAACAACCGTCAGATCTGGCTGATCAATGGCCCAGATCTAATCAGAAAATCGCAAATTGGCCAACACAGAGGAGGACTTAAGGTTGGGCAGAAGACACCCCCGATCAGCGATCTCTGATAGTCGCAATCGGTGGAGGAAGCTGGCGGATTAAGGGCAGACCGAGTGGAACTTGCAATGGTGATCAACGATGCAATGTGGACCGTCGATCAAGCACGTAGATCGACGGCCCACATCGCATCGCAAGATCACTATCGGGGATTACAAGGAGCACTAACCATGGGCCCGGGGCATGAGCGATATGCGATTGCGATCAATCGCATCGACAAATCGCAATCAAGGAAACATTATGGAGCGGGGCCGTTATACAGGCATATGTGCGATGCGATTAACTAGACCCGATGGTTATATACATGATATTGCATAAAATTTGAAGTCTGCAGAAAGGCCATTTTTAATTCTTTTTAGTATTTTTTTGTTATTTAACGAAATACAAAGGGAACCTTGGAGCAGCGCCGATGCGATAAGACCCAGACCTGAAAGGGTTCGGGAATGAAAATATATAATTTTTCAAGTCCACTAAAGCAAATTTCTCATGATTTTTAGTGTTTTTTAACATATCCAAAATACAAAGGGAAGCAAGGGAACATGCCACTAGAGACTTGCGATAATGACCTAGAGGGCGGACCTGATATAGGAATAGGCCATGTTTAAGGACTTTTTAAGTCCAAAATGAATAGTTATGGGTGAGATTTCTCATTGTTGCAACGTTTTTTGTTTAAAAAAGAAGACAGTCATGGTTATCATTTGAAAGGGGTCGTTGCAGGTATTTCAAAAGCCTGATAGCCATTCCATTGCAAGTACATGTGGCCGACACATCCTTCGAAGCATCTGGCCATGATTGCTAACACTGGAAGAAGAATCTGGCTGGGAGACATTGGCCAGCAGACAGAGGCTGGAAGAGGAAAAATCCCAGCAAGATGTAGCCAAATCAACTGAAATAGATCATGGAGCATCGTTGTCACAAGGGAGCTCCCTGATAGCGTAACAAATTATCAGCAATCGGTTACCCTACTATCAGGAAAGAAACCTTCGAGCTCATGTGTGCCTGGTCATGGCATCAAGTTATTGAAAAGACAGAGAGGATAGATTAAGACACTCCAAGCCTTTGAGAGCTCGGGAGCATTATAAAGGGCATATAAATGGCTGAAAGTTAAATGTATGAAGGGTTAAACTTTTGGGGATTGTGGATACTTTGCTACTCAAGCTTCTCATATTCATTCTAGCAATATAAGCTTCTTTTGCTGTTACATGTTCAATTTCCATTTTCTCTTCTGTTCTAAGCTTACACTTGAACAGGTTGTTCATGTTTTCTTTTGTGTTTAATTCCAGATAACTATCATCTTATCTCTGCGTTGATAAATTAGATTTGTAAACTTCATTTAATTCCTATAGCTGGTCATTCGTATGTGTTTCTATATGCATCTGCTGGTACAATCACTATTCTCCATCTATCCATTGAATCTACAAACTATTGAGCATTAGTGGTCTAAAGCCTTGTAAAGCTGAGGGTATTCATGCATGTCTTGAGTAAAAATGGAGTTGAAACAATCATCCGACTTGATCCAAACCAACATCCATTCCAATAGTTTAGAGAACGATATTGGAGATTATATGTTACCAGGCATCTTTGAGCTGCAACCTAGGAGATCTTCCTAGAGTGATAACATAATTGGCGCCATTGCCGAAGATTTAGGAAGCCCGATAGCCATTCAATTGCAAGTACAGGTGGCCGACACATCCTTATAAGCGTCTAGCCATGTTTGCTAACGCCAGAAGAAAAATTCGGCCGGGAGACAATAGCTGGAAAACAGAGGCCAGAAGAGGAAAAAGCCCAGCACAATGCAGCCGAATCAACCCAAAGAGATCATGGAGCATCACTAGCATGAGAGAGCTCCCTGATAGTGCAGCAAATTACCAGCAATCAGTTACCCTGCTGTTAGGAAAGAAACCTCTGAGCTCATGTGTGCTTGGTCATGGCATCAAGTTGTTGAAAATATACAGAGGATAGATTAAGACACACTGAGCCTTTGAGAGCTCAGGAGCATTGTAAAGGGCCTATAAATGGCTGAAAGTTAAAATTATGAAGGGTTCAACCTTTGGGGATTGTGGATACTTTACTACTCAAGCTTCTCATCTTCATTCTAGCAATATAAGCTTCTTTTGTTGTTACATGTTCAATTTCCATTTTCTCTTCTATTCTAAGCTTGCACTTGAACAGGTTGTTCATGTTTTCTTTAGTGTCTAATGCAAGATAACGGTCATCTTATCTCTACGTTGATAAATTAGATTTGAAAACATCATTTACTTCCTGTAGCTGGCCATTAATATGTGTTTATATATGCATCTACTAGTACAGTCGGTATTCTCCATCTATCCATTGGATCTACAAACTATTGAGCATTAGTGGTCTAAAGCGTTGTAAAACTGAGGGTGTTCATGCATGACTTGAGTAAAAATAGAGTTGAAATAGGTATCCAACTTGATTCAAACCATCATCCATTCCAATAGTTCAAAGAACGATATTGAATATTATATGTTACCTGTTGGGTGTGGAGCCTGATTATCTTAACCAAATATGTTAACAAAAGTTGTAACTAGGGAGAAACTGAGAATATGTTCAGTTTCAATTGGTCTTCAAGTATGATGAAGAAGATGAGAAACAACCAGGTCCAAAGTGGAGTCATTGTCTAACAAATGAAGTAGCGGTGGAGTTGCTATAATCAGTCTCCAAGTGGGAGATTGTTGGGTGTGGAGCCTGATTATCTTCTGTATTCAAAGGTTTCAGCCGGATCTATACCCCAGGAAGACTGTACACCCCTCCTTCAGGTGTTTGGGGTGGACTAATCCCCCCTGGCTGGGGGATCCAGGGGCCAATGGTGCCCTGGCGGGGGATCGGGAGCAGCGCCCCCGAAGCTAAAAACATATGTAAAATTTCCTTGTAAAAGTATAGTAATTTCTTGTCAATCTGGGTCGTTCATTAGGGGGATGATCTGACGGTAGAATTTATGTTTAGTTTAGGGTTTTTTTCCCTAGAAGGCAACCCATCACTATATATGAGGGAATTGTATTGCATCTATGTATCTGTGTGTTCTACGTGAGGAAGAGAGAGGAGATTGAGAGCGAAGAGGGTGTTATAGTGGATCTGTTGTAGGTTGTATCTCTTTAAGGTTTTCTGGATAATATAAAAGGAAGGACTGGTTTTTTCTCCGTGGACGTAGCCCAAATTGGGTGAAACACATATATCTATGTCTCTCTTGTTTTATGCGTTTTCTGTGTTTATATTTCTGCAATATTTTATGTGTTCCATTGCTCTGTAATATATAATTTTCTAACAAATGGTATCGGATCTGAAGATCTATTTGGCTGATAAACTCGCAGGAGAGAAGGATTCCTGGTTCTAGTGGGAGTAATGGCGAAAGATGGTAAGTTTAGGGTTGAAAAATTCAACGGCCAAAACTACCAGCTATGGAAGATGCAAATGGAAGATTATCTGTATCAGAGAGATCTATACCTACCATTGAGCAGAAAGTAAAAGAAGCCGACGAGTATGACAGACACAGAATGGAATATTCTCGACAGAAAGGCACTTGGAACAATACGGCTGTTCCTAGTGGCATTGGTAGTGTTTAATATTTCAAAGGAAACGACAACAGAGGGTTTAATGTCGACATTGGCCAAACTATATGAAAAACCCTCGGCCTCAAGTAAGGTATTTCTTATGAAGCATTTATTTAATATGAAGATGTCAGAAGGTGGATCTGTTGCAGACAATTTAAATGATTTTAATACAGTTACAAGTCAGTTAAGTTCTGTAGGGGTAAATTTTGACGATGAAGTTAGGGCTCTATTATTTCTATGCTCATTACCAGAAAGTTGGAATGGTTTAGTTATGGCCAGTAGTAACTCTGTCTTTGGATCTATTACTTTAAAGTTTGATGATGTTTTCGGTGCAATCCTTAGCGAGGAAATGTGACGGAAAAGCTCCGGTGAGACATCAAGTAATGCTTTGACTATAGAGACTAGGAGAAGAAAAATGAAAAGAGGAAAGAACCCAAGATATCGTAGTAAGCAAAAAAGGGCAGATCCAAGTCCAGATCAGGGATAGTGTGCTGGAAATGTGGGAAGAAAGGACACCTGAAGAAAGATTTCAATTCTCAGAAGGTAAAAGAAGGAGACGGGCAACAAGAAACTAATCATGAAGCAAATGTAATAGGTGATGTGTTGCAAGATGCTTTGGTTCCTTCATTAGAAAATATTATTGATGCCTGGGTGGTATATTCAGAGGCCTCATTCCATGCCACACCTGATAAGAAACATTTTCATGATTATGTTCAAGGAGATTTTGGACAGGTTCGATTGGGTGATGATAAACCCTGTAAAATCATTGGAATGGGTACAATTTTCATAAAACAATAGAATGGAAATCAATGGCGATTGAAGGAGGTAAGGCATGTTCCAGATCTAAAGAAAAATATGATCTCAACATGGAAGTTGGGAGGTGAAGGTTGCGTAACTACTTTCACAGATAAAACTTGGAAGGTCACCAAAGGATCCCTAGTAATAGTGAAAGGAGGAAAGGTTGGTACATTGTATTTATGCAATGGTATTTCTAATTCTGTTAATGCTTTAACCTCTACAGGAGAAGATACGGCATCGTGGCATCATAGGCTTGGGCACATGAGTGAGAAAGGGATGCAAATTCTTCACTCAAGAAATTTTTTTCCAAGTTTGAAGCATGTTGATTTAAAATTCTGTGAGAATTATGTTTATGGAAAACAAAAGAGAGTCAGATTCCTTAGAGTTGGGAAAGAAAAGAAGAGCAAAAAATTAGAGCTTGTGCATACAGATGTATGGGGACCTGCTCAGGTATCATCTCTTGGTGGCTCTCATTATTATGTTACTTTTATTGATGATGCAACCAGAAAAACCTGGATTTATTGTATTCGAAATAAATCTGATGTATTTGATACTTTCAAGAAATGGAAAGCTTTGGTTGAAAATGAGACAGAAAAAAGGTTGAAGTGTCTCATATCAGACAATGGAGGTGAATATTGCAGCAAAGAGTTTGATAGGTATTGTTTAAAGAATGGAATTCGTAGAGAGAAGACAATTCTAGGAACACGACATGAAAATGGCGTGTCAGAAAGGATGAACAGGACAATCATGGAGTGTGCAAGCTACATGAGATTACATGCAGGATTGCCTTTACAATGTTGGGCAGATGTTGTAGATACTATTGTTTATCTAATAAATAGAGGGCCTTCAAGTTCCTTGGATGGTGGTATTCCAGAGGAGGCATGGACAGGTAAAAAGGTAAACTACTCTTTTTTAAAGACTTTTGGTTGTGAAGCCTTTGTCCACATTAACAAAGAAAATAGAACAAAGCTTGAGGCAAAATCAAAGAAATGTACCTTTATTGGATATGGTGTTAATGGTTTTGGTTATCACTTATATGATTATGAAAAACACAAAATAATTAGGAGAAGATATGTTATATTCAATGAAAAGGTTTTGTATAAGGATCAGCTACAGGAAAAGAAACGGGAAAAAGAAAACAAAGAATACACAGTGCTTGACGATATCACAGGAAAAGTGATGGCGCTTGAAAATCATAATGATCAATAGCCAAAACAACAACCACAACAACAATAATCACTTCAAACACCTGAAAGTGGTGTCAAAATATTTACCAGGATAAGTAGACCCCCTGAACGATAATCTCCTTCATTATATTATGTATTGTTGACTGATTCTGGTGAACTAGAATGCTATGAAGAAGTAGTGTAGGTAGAAACTAGGAAGAAGTGGGAGCAAGCTATGAAAGAAGAGATGGACTCCTTAGCACACAACCAGACTTGGGACTTAATCAGGTTGCCTACAGGTACGAAAACATTGCAGAATAAATGGGCTTACAAGTTGAAGGAAGAAGATGGAGGTAGAAAAAGGCATAAAGCTAGACTTGTGGTGAAAGGTTTTGCACAGAAAAAGGGTATAGACATTGATGAGATATTTTCTCCTATTGTGAAAATGACTTTAATTAGAACTATTCTAAGTCTAGTAGCAGCTAAAGATTTGCATCTTGAGAAGTGAGATGTAAAGACAACCTTTCTCCATGGGGATTTGGAGGAAGAGATATATATGCAGCAACCACAAGGATATGAGGTAAAAGGGGAGGATAACTAGTGTGCAGGTTGAAGAAGAGCTCGTGCGGTTTAAAACAAGCTCCAAGGAAGTGGTATCTAAAATTTGATAGGTTTATGTCTGAACAAGGTTATACTAGGTGTCACTGTGATCATTGTGTTTATCTCAAAAGGCAAAATGATGGCAACTATATTATATTGTTATTGTATGTAGATGACATGCTTGTTGCAGGTTCTAACATGTAGGAAATAAATGTGCTCAAAAGGAAATTGGCAAACTCATTTGCAATGAAGGATTTGGGTGCTGCAAAACAAATCCTTGGTATGAGAATAACTAGAGATAGGAAGAATCACAAATTAACATTGTCTCAAAGTGAGTACATAGAAAATGTGTTGAAAAGGTTTAATATGCATAATGCAAAACTAGTTAGTATACCTTTGGCTAGCCATTTCAAATTAAGTAAGGAGGCGTGTCCAAGACTCAGGAAGAAATGGCTCATATATTTAAAGTTTCATATGCATTAACAATTGGAAGCTTAATGTATGTAATGGTCTACACAAGGTCTGATATTGGACATGTAGTGGGAGTTGTAAGAAGGTACATGAACAATCCATGAAAAGAAAATTGGATGGTGGTGAAGTGGATCCTTAGGTATTTGAGAGGTACCACAAATCAAGCATTATGCTTTGGTGGTTCAAACATTGCTCTACAGGGATATGTTGATGCAGATATGGCAGGTGACAAAGATAATAGGAGGAGAACTACAAGATTTGTATCTACTGTAGGTGGAACAACTATCAGTTGGGTTTCAAAAATCCAAAGTTTTGTTGCACTTTCAACAACAGAAGCAGAGTATGTTGCTACTACAAAGGCTGGTAAAGAAATGATTTGGTTATAAAGGTTTCTGGATGAATTGGGTAAGAAGCAGGAGTTGGGCAGGTTATACAGTGACAGCCAGAGTGCCATACATCTTGTAAATAACTCTGCATTTCATTCCAAGACTAAGCATATACAGCTCAAGTACCATTTCATATGGTCAACGTTGGAAGATGGACAATTGAAGTTGGAAAATATACACCCTAGCCAGAATCCTGCAGAGATGTTAACAAAAGTTGTAACCAGGGAGAAAATGAGAATATTCTTAGTTTCAATTGCTCTTCAAGTATGATGAAGAAGATGAGAAACAACCAGGTCCAAAATGTAGTCATTGTCTAGCAAATGAAGTAGCGGTGGAGTTGCTATAATCAATCTCCAAGTGGGAGATTGTTGGGTGTGGAACCTGATTATCTTCTGTATTCAAAGGTTTCAGCCGGATATAGACAATGTCTAGGCACTTTTTCAGTTGTAATCATCTATCTAGCGACTCTATTGAAGGACGAACCTCTTGGCAACTCCACTTCATAGTTTTGGCTCAGTTTGTGAGGCATACTTGGAGAAATCCTCAGAAGTCACAAGCTGACCCAGTACCTGACCATGAAAAAATCATCAAAGAAATAAAGGTATTGTAGAAAGGAGCATGAGGGTCAGGTAAGCATAAAAAATATTCCATATCTCTTCAAGAAAATCCTGCAATAGAATAAATACATGTTGAGAGCATAGCATCTAATACTAGCAGTGAAGAAAAACTCTTAGAGATTCATAAAGCTCCTTATTCTTTAGGTTCTCCTTTTGTTGTAAGCCCAAAGGAAACCTCACCTCCTTTCCATCATACTCCTTTAGTCTTGTCAATCACTCCTCAACCCTCTGTAGTTTAGATTGCCAATACCCTTATAGCCACCACAACTATGGCAGGTCCACAAGCACCTACCAAAATGGAAAGAATCATAGCTGCTAAGTATTCACCTCTAGTACTACACACTCCTTTGAATGCCATGCCTACTGGAGAATATCTGAAATATAGGCCCAAGTTCATTGGGACTGAAGGTGTTACAGCCGAGGAACATCTTGAGGCATTCTATAGCTATGCTGATAACCTAGACATTAGTGAAGATGATGTGTGGGTGAGAATATTTATCCAAAGCCTAGATGGAGAGGCTAGAAAATGGTTCAGAGAACTGACCCCAAGATCCGGAGCAGATATTGGGGCTTTAGATGATGCATTCCTAAAGCATTGGGGGGATAGAAAGGATCTCCTCTACTACCACACTGAGTTTGGGAACTTAAAGAGGGAAAGTGGTGAGTTGTTGTCTGATTTTAATAAGATATTTAACTGCATGTACAACAAGATACCAACTGAAGTAAAACCCACCACTACCTCTGTTAAACTCACATATGCCAGTGCTTTTGATTTTGACTTCTGCCTACTGTTGAGGGAGAGGCGATGTGCTACTTTGGCTGATATGCAGGATGCAGCTTTGGAAGTAGAATAAAACATCATGGCTGTAGAAAAGCTCAAAGGTAATGTTGATAGAAGGAGACAGAGGGGCGAGTCTTCATCATCTTCAGATCCCAAGATCGATAAAATGACTAAGATGATAGAGTCATTAGCCTCTGAAATCTCCAAATTAAAAGTTGAGAAACACTCTGGGAAAGGAAGAGTTCCTAATACCTTTGCTCCTAGAAATCCAAATCCATATAGAAGAGCAAATGAGCAGTTGCAGATTCTGCAAAGAAGCAAAGATGCCAATGAAGACCAAAGGGTAAAGACCCCTTTTCAAAACGCAGTCATGGAGGAAGAGCAGTTTGAAGAAGATGATGAGATCCATTGTCTTGAAGACAAAGGCAATGCCTCCTTTTTGACCTTAGTTGCCTATGAAAAGTCATTATTCAATGACCAGATTAACCAAGAATGGGATGGTGAAGCTATTCTGCAAATTGAAGATCAGCACAGATATAATCTGAGGTCGAAGATGAATAATGCCAAGGAAACAACTGTTCAAAGAGCTGTGTCCATGCAGTACAACAAGCTAATAAGCAGAGGTGACTGACAGTTGATCCCATCATCCTCAAAGAGGTAAGAGGTCTTGACAACTATCCTTCTCCTTTTAGTTTTCAATTAGAAATTCAGAAGCTAAGAATACCTATACCTCTAATTGAACTAGTGAAGAATGAGTCCTTCAAGAAATCTATCATCGAGACCCTTGAGCCTAATGCCATCCAAGCCTCCACCGACTATGTAAATCTGCAAGATGACAAACCAGCGGTTGTTCTCAGCCCAATGATTGAAAACTATGAGGACAACTCCCCATAATTCTATGTCTCTTTGACTATTCATGATAAAATCCTTCACAACTGCCTTCTAGACACTAGAGCCAGCCATAATCTAATGCCCAAGGTTGTCATGGATGAGTTGGGTCTTGACATTACCAAGCCTTATCATGACCTATTTTCTTTTGACTCTAGAAAAGTGAAATGTCTAGGATTAATCAAGGACCTAGCCATCACTTTGTCTTAGCTGCCCATGAAAATCATGATGATGGATATTGTGGTAGCAGATGTACCCCCCAAGTTTGGCATGTTACTTTCTAGAGGTTGGATCAAGAGATTAGGTGGGTCATTACAAAATGATCTGTCCTACGCTACTATCACAGTTTTTGGAGGTGAGAGCAGGAGATTATACAAAGAAGCTCAGTTGGCTTATATCATTAGCAATGAAAGGAATCCCACTAATCATCCCATCTATGTTGTCGAAACTAATTTTGGAGCTTGTATTCTTCAGTTTGAAGAATCTCAGTTGGCCTCCATGCAGCTTAAGAAACTAGTTTACCAGATCACAAAGGAAGAAGGCCCACAAATTTGGGACATGTTCTTTAATGGAGCTTTCTCTAAGGAAATGCGAATCAAAGGCTTGAAAGTGTTTGGAGACGCAGACCTTATCATTCAGCAGGTCAATAAAAATTTCCAAGAAAAGCATCCAAGGCTGAAAGCATACAGAGATGAGATATGGAAGCTCAAGGATTCTTTTAATAATTTCAGCATTTCTTAAATCCCGAGAATGAAGAACCAGCTTGTTGATTCCCTTGATATGTCTACTAGAACGTTTATTCCTCCTTTTCCTCCTAAATTGATGTATGAAGTTCAGGTGAAATATAAACCGTCTCTGCCTGACAATGTCAAATACTGGAAAGTTTTTGATGAAATTAATAGGTTTTTACAAGTCATTGAGGAATTTTCTAAAATGCACATCGACCAAGAAAATGAAACCATGGAAGAATGTGGCCAGTCCAAGCTAAAGGACGACATTGGCCGAGGAAGCATTGTTTAATTGCCTAGTAACCGTATACCCAAAGGATTTGTGCCTCTAGAGAAGTTGTTCAATCATAACGATGTGCCTTATAAGCCTGCCGAAAAAGAAAATGAGTCTGTTGTTCGTAAACATAATATAGGGAGCCTAGCCCATCTGAAATACATAAATATGTCCACTCATTTGTCTTCTCCCTAGTATTCCGAGTATTGCACCCTCATGAAGCAATTCAATGATATTTTTGCCTGGGAATATAGTGATCTTAAAACATATGACACAAACATCATTCAGCATAAGATTCCACTGGAAGAGAACACCATCCCTTTTAAGCAGAAATTAAGACCTATCAGCCCTCTCTTATTTCCTTTGATTGAGAAAGAAATCAAGAAGCTGTTGGATGCCAAAATCATAGTTCCCCTAAGGTATTCAAAGTGGATAGCTAACCTTGTGGTAGTAAGAAAGAAAAATGGAGAAATCAGGAATTGTGTTGACCTCAGAAATCTGAAAAAATGCTCCAAAAAAGATAACTACCCCCTGCCTAAGACAGAACAATTACTGCAAAAAGTTTCAGGGGCTAGACTCATGTCTTTCTTAGATGGATTTTTAGGTTACAATCAGATTGTTGTACATCTAGAATATCAGGAAAAGACCGCCTTCACTACTCCTTGGGGCACTTTCATGTACTCCAAGATGCCCTTTGGACTGATGAAAGCTGGGGCTACTTTTCAGATGGCTATGGACATAGCCTTTGTGGGAGAGAAGGACAAGTTTGTCCTTATTTACCTTGATGACATAATAGTCTTCTCCAGCAATCACAAGGACCATTTTGCAACACTTGAAGAAGGTCTTTCTAAAGTGCAAACAGTTTGGAATTTCGGTGAACCCAAAGAAGTCACAGTTTACTCTAGAAGAAGGTAAACTTTTGGGACATATTGTTTCTGCTGAAGGTGTGAAGATTTATCCAACAAGAGTTCAAGCAATTCAGACATTGTCCATCCCAAGGTCAAAAAGGGACATTCAATCCTTCTTGGGTAAGATTAAATTTGTAAGGAGGTTCATTCCAAACTTTGCAGAGCTAGTGAAGCACATCACTTCCATGCTGAAGAAAGGATCAGAAATAAAATGGACAGATGCTGCAAGAAGCTCTTTTGAAGCCATCAAACAAGCTATCATGGAGGCTCCCACTCTAATCGACCCAGATTACACTAAGGAGTTTTGTATTTTCTCTTTTACCTCTTATGATACACTTTCAGCGGTCCTGTTGCAGAAAAATGATGAAGGCATAGAGCACCCCGTGGCCTTTTTCAGCAAAACTCTAAGGGATGTTTAACTAAGGTATGACCTTATTGAAAAACAATTTTATGCACTCATAAAATCTTTAAAGGCATTCAAAATTCATATTTTGCATTCCAAAGTGGTTGCATATGTACCTTCAGCCTTAGTAAAAGATGTCTTAACTCAGCCAGATATTGATTGAAAGAGAGCTAAATGGATTGCAAAACTCATAGAGTTTAACATAGAGTTGAAGCCCACTAAGCTTGTTAAAGGCCAAGGCTTGGCTAAACTTATGGCTGAGGAAAATTACAATTTGTTAGACATAAATTGCATGGGTCCAAATTCAGATGATGAGGAGACAGAGGAAGCAACAAAAGGGCAAAAGCAAAATCAGTCTTTAGCTGAAAATCTACCCACATGTGAATAGTATTCCAGCATAGTTCATTTTTTGCAGAAGCTAGAAGTCCCTCCAGGGCTTAGCTCAAGTCAAGCCTGAGCCATTAAACTCAAATTAGCCAAATTCTTCATTAATAAAAATCTGCTTTATTGGAAAGACCCATCCGGAATCCTCGTGAGATGTCTAGATGAAGGACAATTTGTGGAAGTCATGCACCAGTTCCATTGTAGCATCTGTGGAGGGCATCATTATTGGAAAACCACAGCCCAAAAAATCCTGAGGGCTAGGTATTATTGGCTTACTCTGTTCTCTAATGCATTTTCTTTTGTGAAATCTTGTGACAAATGTCAGAGGTTTGCAGGAAGACATCAACTAAAATCTCTGCCCTTGAAGCCAATACATGTCAATGGTCCCTTCTAGCAATGGGGCTTGGACTTTATAGGTGAGATCAACCCACATTCCAGTGGCCAACACAAATGGATCTTGGTAGCCATTGATTATTTCACCAAGTGGATTGAGGCCATACCCACTAAGAATGCCAATCATCAAGTTGTCATAAAGTTCTTGAATGAGAATATTTTCACTAGATTTGGTTGCCCAACCAAACTAGTCATTGATAATGCAACAACTTTCAAGGCAAAAGAATTGGTGGACATGACTGAATCCATGGGCATTCGATTGGTGCATTCTACCTCATATTATCATCAAGGCAATGGCCTGGAAAAATCATCTAACAAGAGTCTAGTAAGGGTAATCCAAAAATTGTTAGAGGACAAAAAAAAGTGTTGGGATTCCAAGTTGAAGTTTGCACTATGGGTTGACAGAGTTACCATCAAAAAGTCCATAGGAAATTCTCCATTTAAGCTGGTTTATGGCGCTGATGTTGTTTTCCCTATCCAGTTGATTCTCCCTATGGCCAAATTCTTG
This sequence comes from Pinus tabuliformis, assembly GCA_031772625.1. Taxonomy (NCBI): domain Eukaryota; kingdom Viridiplantae; phylum Streptophyta; class Pinopsida; order Pinales; family Pinaceae; genus Pinus; species Pinus tabuliformis. The sequence goes on along the minus strand of CM062818.1, from coordinate 1,497,264,841 downwards.
CAAGAAGAACAAGATGAAGAGAATGAAATGATAAGGAGAATGAATAACCTGGTTGAACTACAACAGATCAAAGAGCAGATGGTTGAGAAGTTGAAAGCTCATCAGAAGAAAATCAAAGAAACCTTTGATAGGAAGGCAAAAGTGGACAATTTCCAAGTTGGTGACTAGGTTCTCAAATGGGACGCGTTGAAGGAAAAGAAGGGCAACCATGGTAAGTTTGACTCCTTATGGACAGGTCTGTTTTTCATCGCTCAAATTCAGCAGAACAATACCTTTATTCTGCACAGTCTGGAAGGAGGAGATGTTTTTGGTAGCTCAGTCAATGGGCAGTTCTTGAAACTTTATTTCATTTAAGGCTTTAAAGATTTGGTATTGTAAGTATTTTTTTTCCAGTTTTTTATTTTCATTACAAAATAGACTCCATGCCCAATGAAACACTAGGAGGAAGATTCGATTTTGTTTTTACAGGAAAGGCATTGTTCTGCAGTTCCTGAAAACTCACAAGAAGGCTTTCATCCCCAAAAGGAGCCAGTGTTAGCCTTGTTGGAAAATGGCCCAAAAATGAATCCAAATATTCTCTTTAAAGTCTTTGAAAGCTAGTAAAATCATGCCAAGGATAAAAACCAACGCAGGAGAAGAACCCTTAGCATGGTGGAAATCCACTATAGGAAGGTAGGAACACATAAAAATAGTGAAAAACCATGTATCGCAGGCATAAACATTGAAACGCATAGCAGCCGTCAGATCTGGTCGATCAACGACACAGATCTAATTGGAAAATCACAAATCGGCCAACACAGAGGAGGACTTAAGGTTGGGCGGAAGACACCCCTGATCAGCGATCTTCGATAGTTGCAATCGGTAGTCGCAATCGATGGAGGAAGCTAGCAGATTAAGGGCAGATGAGTGGAACTTGCGATGGCGATCAATGATGCAATGTGGACTGTTGATCAAGCGTGCAGATTGATAGCCCACATCACATCGTAGGATCGCTATTGGGGATTACAAGGAGCGCTAACCATGGGCCTGGGGCATGAGTGATATGCGATTGCGGTCAATCACATCGGTGGATCACAATCGGGGAAACATTATGGAGTAGGCCCGTTATACAGGCATATGTGCGATGAGATTAACCGGACCTGACAATTATATAAATGATATTGCATAAAATTTCAAGTCCACAGAAAGGCCATTTTTAATGCTTTTTAGCAGTTTTTTGTTATTTAATGAAATACAAAGGGAACCTTGGAGCAGCGTCGATGCAATAAGACCTGGACCCAAAAGGGTTCCGGAATGAAAATATATAATTTTTCAGGTCCGCCAAAGCAAATTTCTCATGATTTTCAGTGTTTTTTTAACATATCCAAAATACAAAGGGAAGCAAGGGAACAGGCCACTAACGACTTGTGATAGCAACCCAGAGGGCAAACCCATTAGAGGAATAGGCCATATTTAAGGACTTTTTAAGTCTGAAATGAATAAAGATGGGCGAGATTTCTCATTGTTGCAGTGTTTTCTATTTAAAACATAAAACAATCATGGTTATCATTTGAAAGGGGCCATTGCAGGGATTTCAGAAGCTCGATAGCCATTCCATTGCAGGTACAGGTGGCCAACACATCCTTAGAAGCATCTAGCCATGATTGCTAACACCGGAATAAGAATTTGGCTGGGAGGCAGCGGCCGGCAGACAGAGGCCGGAAGAGGAAAAAGCCCAGCACAATGTAACCGAATCAACCCAAAGAGATCATGGAGCATCGCTGGCACGAGCGAGCTCCCTGATAGTGCAACAAATTACCAGCAATCGGTTACCCTGTTGTTGGGAAATAAACCTCCGAGCTCATGCGTGCTTGGTCATGGCATCAAGTTGTTGAAAAGACAAAGAGGATAGATTAAGACATTCCGAGCCTTTAAGAGCTCAGGAGAATTGTAAAGGGCCTATAAATGGCTGAAAGTTAAATGTATGAAGGGTTAAACTTTTGGGGATTGTGGATACTTTTCTACTCAAACTTCTCATCTTCATTCTAGCAATATAAGCTTCTTTTGTTGTTACATGTTCAATTTTCCATTTTCTCTTCTGTTCTAAGCTTGCACTTGAACAAGTTGTTCATGTTTTCTTTTGTGTCTAATGCCAGATAATTGTCATCTTATCTCTACATTGATAAATTAGATTTGCAAACTTCATTTACTTCCTGTAGCTAGCCATTCATATGTGTTTATATATGCATCTGCTGGTATAGTCGGTATTCTCCATCTATCCATTGAATCTACAAACTATTGAGCATTGGTGGTCTAAAGCCTTGTAAAGTTGAGGGTGTTCATGCATGTCTTGAGTAAAAACAAAGTTGAAACAGTCATATGACTTGATCCAAACCATCATCCATTCCAATAGTTCAGAGAAATATATTGAAGATTATATGTTACCAGGCATCTCCGAGCTGCAACCTAGGAGAGCTTCCTAGAGTGATACGGTACATGGAAATAAAATGTGCAAAGGGTTATTAACAATTTTCTCGTTGTCCATGGAGTTGGCACTTCAACTCGAGGATGACCCGTGGTTGAGCGTGATGAACCATGAGGTCTATGGCTGGGTGGAATGTGGAAAGCTTGTAGCCAGTTGGTTAACTTAACTAGATAAGTATCCCATCTTATGTGTCATACTATTTATATGGTTTTGTTGTTAAAACCTTAGCTTTGTGGTCTGTGTGCAAATGCTTACAATGTGAATAATTCCATTGTGCTTTTCATTTATGAGTCAAATTTTCTATAAATGAATATTTACTTGTGTACATTGAGTCACCTTATGTCAAAATTGCTTGGTCGTAAGCCTTAATTAGGTTTTTGTGCTAATATGTTCTATGCTTCCAATAAAATGATATTTCCGCTATGGAACATTATAACTTCTAGTTCATATGTGTTAAAAATAACATTATAAAAATTTTGCAACTACAATCATAGAAACCCAGAATCTATCGGGCATAGAAATGGTTGTATAAGGATTATGGTTTTTCGTTCCTACGAAGAGAATTGCGAGATTAAGTGTAATGATGGCGGTAGCATTTCCTAGCACGAGGTTGGGGATGTTACAAATGGTATCAGAGCCAAGTTTACAAAATTAGGCCTGAATTGGGCTAAATTTACATGTTGATCACACTGTGTTTGACAAATGTAGCCATGGTGGAAATACCATTAATTCCATAAATTCAAGAGCATATACCATAGAAAGATATTTGGTAGAATTGAATGGAATGACAGGTTGGAATTTGATAGATTTTGGGCTAGATTTGGCCATATTTGGGACAAAATTAAAGAATTACTGGTTTCATTTTAATTGTTTAACAAAATTACAATGTTAAGAATGGTAAAACTTCATCATAGAATTAGGTTGCAGGTGCCAAGAAAGGCCCAAAGATGGTCAATTTAGTTTAATTACAAGATCAGTTGGAGGAAATTGACTAATTTTAGCCTTAGAGGGCTAAAGTTTAAAAAATGGATATATATATATATATATATATATAAACAAAAATTAACGTTTAAAATTTATATATATATATATATATATATATATATATATATATATATTAATAAATTTTAAACGTTAATTTTTGTTTATATATATATATATATATATATATATATATATATATATATATATATATATGCCAAAGACATTAAGTGGAAGGTCCATCATGGGATGACATTCATACTAAGCTATTATATATGAAAAATGTTTTGTATATCTTGGTGGTATACAAATTTTATTTATGGTCTTATATATGGTTTTAGTTTTATAGATGACTTTTAAATATGTTGCATATGGTGCTAAAGTGTGTATGCGTGTGTGTGTCTATATATATAGACAAGGGTTACATAGTAGCTAGTACTTGCCCCTTAGCTTAAATATAGCTTAATTAAACTAAGAAAATAATAAAAACAAAATTTCATCGCAAAAATAAAACAACTAATAAAACATTGTATTGTTGAATGTCATTACCAAAAATTAACAAATATGATTAACTAATATTGTTCATCTTAACACATATACACTTTAATATATATATATATATATATATATGTATGTAATTTTTTTTAATATATATAATTTTGTATAATTAAATTTATTACAATATATTTTTAATATAATAATAAGTCATCATAGTAGCTAGTAAATGTCGCTTAGCTTAAATATAGCTTAATTAAACTAAAAAATAATAAAGACAAAGAATTCATCACAAAAATAAAACAATTAATAAAATATATATAGATGCTTTCGGATTAATCACATAATCATGAATTGGTTGAGGTTTCGAACCAGCTAATGTGGTCCATCCTCAGGACAAGGTGAAGAATTAGTCGATCTTAAGGTATAAATAGTAAGGATGCATCATAGCCCAGAATATGCTGTCAAAAACTAGGCGTAAACGCCTAGTGTTTGACAGGATATTTTGGCTTATGATGCATCCTTACTATTTATACCTTAAGATCGATTGATTCTTCACCTTGTCCTGAGGATGGACCACATTAGCTGGTTCGAAACCTCGACCAATTCATGATTGTGATTAATTAGAAAGACATCTATATACATTATGGATCACAAAAGTCTTCGATCTAAAATTAATAAAATGTTGTATTATTGAATTTCATCACCAAAAATTAAGAAATTTAATCAACTAATATTATTTATATTAACACATATACACCTTTTTTATAAATATGGCTAAAATCTATTACTGTAGCAAGATGATACATGGAGGCATTGGCCTCTGTAGTTCTTAGCTGAGGTTCATGGCATATTGCATCCAAAACATAATGAAGACTTCCCAAAAGAGGGAAACCAGTCCAATCCAAAATGGATTTGCTGCCCTCGCAGGGGAAACCACCGTGTGTACATAGACTGATATTCTATTAAAAATAGTTTCATAACTAACTATTTTTTTCAACTAAGCAAAAATAAACCCATAGGATTGGGTGTCGAGAACCTGAAACTTGAAGACACGTGCTGGTTTAATCGTCATTTGGTGTCGACGAGTGTTCTTCAAGAATTAGACATTTGTAGGCATCGAGGTCATCCGCATCTTTTGGCTATTCACCCGTGTCGTCGTTCGCAAGTTTTTCTTGCTTCTGCTCTAGTACAAAAGGCTCACCCTATGCATTATCCTTCTTCTCCATTGCACTAGTGGGACATGCTGCTGAAGGCTCGCCCTGAACAAAATTCTTCTTCTCCGTTGCGTTAGCGGGACGTCCTTCCTCGATGGAGGGTTCCTCCTGAAACATGACTGTAATGGTGGCCTTGATCAGCGGTCAATCTCGAGAGCATTGGTAAGTGAATTGAGCTGTATAATTGGATTGTTGAGGGCTGGGAGGGAGAGTAGTAGCTGGAGGATAGGTTTGCAAGGGTTGGGAGTTAATAGCGCCTGTGTGACCTCTGCCACTGCGTGTATCAGGATGACGGGCCAAGAAGTAAGTTGACGAGGGGGAGGATGAGTCAGAGACCATTGAGGGCAAAGAATGGGGCATTCTGCCTCTGCTACTGCCCCTCCTGCTATGCATTCGTTGGCGCAGCCAAGGCATATTTGCGTAGGGAGCAATGGACTGGCTGAGAGGAGTAGGCACTGAGTAGAAAGGGTCAATTTGGGTGGTGTTTTCAAAGGCGGAAGGCTCAGAAGCGATGGTCAGGTCACATAGCAGGCTCTGCGAATAGTGGTTGCCCTTCCTGAAATCTATACAGCAAAGAATATTGCATCTCTTGCCTATTGTCGTGAGAGTGCTTGGCTCCACTACAACCAGGGGGCACTTGCAATTCAAAGGCAGAGGAGCATGAAAAGGTGAGGATGTGGGCTGAAGAGCATCTGAGGCTTCCATTTTGCAGAGCCAAGGCGGGATGGCGTTGGTAGGTTGGTGTGTGTGCCTCATTAAATTGCATTTATGAATGTTGTATACGATTTTTATTATTCTGTGTGTGGGCTTACGGGTGGCCTTGTGGTTATGCCACTTGCCGTCCCTTATCCCAGCCGTCACTTCATTCGTTGTGAACACCCACATCCGGGAAACACATATACACTTTAATATATATATATATATATATATATATATATATATATATATAATTCATGAAAATAGAAATAATAGAAAAATGAAAAAAAATTAAAACAAAAAATTGATAACTAAATTGGAAGTTACTAAAGAGCTCATAATAAGACTTAACCAATCACTTTACAAATAAATAAATTTAAATAATATTAAAAATTAACAAAAATTGAATTCTTAATGTTAAATTATAGTAGAAAATTTTAAGTCAAAAACCAAAAACAAACTAATATCCAAATCAAAACAAAACTGAATGCCTAATAAAATCAAATATGAATCACAATTGGTTAATTTTGATGCGTGCATTCGATTGGTTGTATATATATATATATATATGGTGAATACTCACACCAATATACAGCTTTGAACCCCGCTGAACGCATATATTTCTTTTCATATATTAAAATGATATGTGGAAAAATGCATGCGACATTCCAAGGCATGTTAAGCTCGAATGGAGGTTGATATTTTATGTTAGTTAATGCATATGTAAAGTGTTTCACATGTGCTTTGTATACCTATGCAGTGCATATATGCTTATAATTTTATAAAATTTATGTGTTGAGGGTGGTATCTGCATGTCCCATATGGAGTTTTATATGTACGAGTTAAGTTTATGAAGCTTTAACAAATACGTGTGCATATGTTGTATGGTGCGCATATAAAGTTTTTAGGTTGATAGGCTTTCTTTTGAATCACGTCGACCGTCTACATTTTTAATGTCCATTTGACATCTGTTAACAGATTTTTAAGCCATCAAAAAACTCTCCACTTGACATCTGTGTGCACCTTCTGGTCGTGGAGGTTATGGCACTGAACATAAAACTTATGGTGCACGATTGGATTGCATTACAGCGCATACTAGGGTCTCTCATAGACAAACATGTAGGCAGGTCTCTGGAAGCACCAGTTTGTTTCTTTTCAGGATTTACGGTGGCGTTGGTTCCTCGTACATATTTTTTTAATATGGCTCGGTTTGCTTTCAGATAGTGAATTCTGTGTCAGGAAGGTAGCGCACAATAACATTCAATGGAAAAGTCTTCCAATTCAGAAGAGACGGGACCTGAATTTGGAAGCAATGTCTTTGAATTCAGTGTTTTGTGTGGGGCTAATGCAACGCATTAAACACTTTGTTAACCCCGAAATCTGAGGTCTTCCTAGGTTTCCTTTTCATCTGGTGTGGGCACTGGTTGATCCTCATATCTATTTCAATAGACACTTTTGAGATACAAGAAGTGCATGACATAGGTATTGTGGCACCTCCTATATTGTAATAGCAGTGGCAGTTAAGAAGAGAAATAGCGCGTATGCTGTCAAGTGGGCGCTGGACCATTTAATGTGTCCGGGCCAAACTCTGATTCTCTTACATGTCAGGGTGCACCTTCTCACCATTCCAACTCCAAGTATGAATTCTACCTTAGGTTGTACTGTACTTTACATGTTTAGTTGGTATCGCTGCTAAACATACTCTCAATGTTTTGAGCAAGCATCTTAGCAATTCTCAGTAGACAAGGAAATATATTATAACCCACAGTTGATTTTTCTTAGTTTTCTTCTTTGGAACAAGTTTCTTGTGCATGTGCATGCCTCGCTCTTAGCCCTTCGTTGTTGATTGTATATGCATCTGTAATTTTAATATTTCATTCATTTATTGGGTTGTATTTCAGAGATTGCCCAAATGTTTATTCCCATCAGTTAGCTTGGTTGTCCTGAGTTGTTTTTCATACATGGGAATATGAACTTTTAAATCCCAATCATAATAGGTAAGACTCCAAAGAACCTTCAGGTATAGTCTTTATATTCAGTTCATAACTAGATTGTTAAACAAAATTCTTACCAACACGTTATGAAATTCATAACTTAACAGACCAATAAAATTGATCCATGTAATTTTTTCAAACAAACAATCAAGTAAGAAAGTATATTTTCAAACAAATAGCCTGTAAATTGTTATGGGCATGGCTACCAATTTCGTAAAAAATAGATTCTTTGCTCAATTTCATGTCATTTGCTAAAATTTGCAAGAATATGGATAATTGATAATATGTTGTTTCAAAAAAAATTAATGTCTTTATTATATATAATTTGGTAATACAGAACATAATGCTTTGACAACTATACCAATTGGTGCTTAATACCAACTTATTTTAGAGGAAGCAAATTTAAAGTGTTTATCCATCTGCCAAGCAATAACTTCTGAAATTATTGTTCAGTGACAAGCAATGTTGACTTGCAGATTTTGTAGTTTGTAAATATATTTGTTGGCGTGTTTGAAAGTACTCGTTGTTTACAAGTTTTTCACATGGAAACATGGAACTTTGGTTGGGCATGTCTAGTGAAAATAATTTGAGTTTGAATATTATATCATGAGATAAAATAGTTGCATTATTTAATGTTTAAATGGTGCTTTTCAATAGTTATATAATTTAAATAATTATATATAAATATATACAAATTATTATATATAATAAAACTAAAATATCATCTCTTACAATATTTATATAAAATTTAAAATTTTCAATACATATGGTATACATATTTACAAATGGATTCTTCATATTATTTTTTCAATTTAAAAAATCTATCAGCCTCTTTTTGCACCTTTTGGGGCAACTGCTAGTATATTTTTATAAAACCAATTAAATAGAATTTATTACGTGTTGAAAGTATGCAAAATTTTTGGTATATTTATGGGGTTGAGTTGAATTGATATGAGAATCTAATGAAGGTCTTATTTCAAATGGGGCATAATTTTATGTAACAGTTATTATCGTTTTAACCATATTATCTTTGCGCTGAAGGCATAGCATGAGGTTTTGTAGGCTAGCATGTTGCAGGCCCCAAGCCAAGAGACCAAATTTGTAAAGCCAAATGGTGGCCGACCTTCGTGGAAGCAAGCTAGAGTGTCTTAGTGTGCCAAAAGCCTAGAACCTTTTCTTACAATGAAACCCTGAGCCCATCGGGTGGTGAGTAGCCCGTTAATGGGCTAGCAAGTTGTGACCTAATGGTGATCTCAGCCATTGGATTGAAGCGATCTATATCGTTGGATCCCATTGGAGCTTTAAGTTGCAGTAAACCTCGTGCTAATTGGTTACTCCATGGAATTGTGATTTTTTAAATTCTTCAGATCAGTTGTCGATCTTGTAATGGGCGTTACTAGTTTAAGTTTGAGTTGTTTTTAGTGTGATTTTTTGGAATTTTTTTCGACGAGTTTTCTGGTCTAGTTTTTTGGTTTTCTCTAAAAAAATTTAGGGCACTAAATCCATATATACAGTGAAAAAACTAGTTTAAATAACACAAATCAAAATTTCACCTCAAAATTTTCCATCTAATTCTAACACTAAAAAGTCCAAAAAATCACACTAAAACAACTCCAACTCCATTTAAGTCCCTTTCTTAAATGCGGAAACATAAATAATATATTTATAAGTGGGCACACATGTATATATTGTTTTGTTTTTATTCTATATGAGAGTGGCCCCACAACTATTTGACCAAGGCATTAACTTTTGTTGGCACCTATCGTAATTGTTGACTAATATAAATGTTATCTTATAAACGGTTAGTCTAACGAGGCAGAGGAGTTGCCCGAAAAGTTATGGAAATTTCGGTCATATTTAGAGAAAATTCAACAAGGATTTTTATAAATCTAAGTTATAGTTGTTAAACTTCAAAATTTTAGGTGTCATAGATATTTTGGATGGTGTTGAATCCATTTCCACCATCAAAAACACAATTCAAACACTGCCTCTACAAGATTTTTTTGAATTTTTTTTGCCCAGATTCTAGCTACTTTTGGCTGTCCAAGCAATTCTTCTACCTCATTACATGACTCCTCTTATAAATGTAATCACGCCCAAAAATAAATTTAAAGTATATATGTGTGTGTGTATATATATATATATAGATATATATATGTTACGAATTCGTTCTATTTATTTTGGTAGACTTGTTATGTCATTGATTCCATGTGTTCACTCTGACACTAGGAAGGATAAATTTCTTCATAATTATAGGTTATATGGTGTGCGGGTAAAAGGACCCCACACTTACTTGGTTGCCAATTGTTTTATTTTATATTTCACACTAACGCATATGGTTAACCTGAAGAGGTACACGATTCATGTAATAAAAATATGTAGTTTATATAAATATAACGTTTATACATACGTTTTGCATGTTATTGGTTATATATATATATATATATATATATATATTTATATATTTATATATTTATATTTATATTTATATTGTTTAAAATATTGTTGGTTGTGATTCAAGCATGTTAAGTATGGAGCTGAGTTGGCATGCAAAAGGTTTGTATGTCGCTGTATTTTATATATATACATCTATATATAAATTTTATAAAATGTTTTAATATATATTTATCTTCCTACACTATATATATATAAGTGTGTTAGGTTCAATTTTAGATGGCCAAAGGTATTTTTTTATCTAAGGTTGGTTTACACATGCATTGTAGTTTGTTGGTGATAAAAAAAATAGTTTATTAATTAAAATTGTTTATGCGATATTATTTTTTCTTGGTCACGTGTGTGTATAAGTCTTACAAAGTCCAATGTATGTATAAATTTATAAATAATTTTTGGATTTTAATATATATCTTTAATAGAGTGTGTATGATGCAGATTTGGATAACTCCTATATAGGTATAGTGATGATATATATTTGCTCATGATAAATGACGATAGATTGGGGGTGAAAAATTAAACAAGTGTTGTTATAGGCCATTTTTTCACATCATCCTAAAAGGCTTAAAAACAGGATCAATCAACATCCATGAACATTTTGTCGTAATCCCTTTACAAAGCCCTAAGCATCAATTCTCCAAAAAGTTTGAGCTTGTGGGTTTATCTATTGAAAAACCATACTTTTAGGCCCAACACACCCTGTGTTCTTGCCCACCAGTGTTAGGTGCAGGTTGCTCCATTATGCATCAATGTTGATCAACACCAATTGATCCCTTCTGCAGGTGCGCTTATTCTAGAAATTCAAGAAAAAAAGAATCGAAGGCTCTTCTTCTAGAAGCTTCTAAGGTGGTTTTAACTATTTACCAAGGATAGAGATCTCGAATTCCAATCTGATCCTATATTGGATACCTTATCTCTTATCCCTTTAGCTCACCCTCCCCTCATATGTGGATCTCAAGCCTAGATTGGTAAATCCTAAACTACCATGTTTACCCTATTTATTTACTGCCTCCCATAGAGTCTAGGTTGGATTTTGGAGATTGCTAGTACCCTTATGTTGTTGCTTTGAGCTTCAGGAATCATCATCCATTTGAATTAGGGTTGAGTGTGAAGGTTTTCTTTGTGACAAGGAATGACAAGTCAAGTGGTGAGACACATCTACAAAGTCAGCTTATATATATGGTTGTAACTCTCTCCTTTATTTATTAATACAAAAAGCATAATGTTTTCTTATACTTGTGTTATGCTTATGCTCTTATATTTCAATCCATGTTGACTCAATGAATAGAGATATTGGATTATGCTATGTGGATATTGTATTTCCTTTGCTTGTTTTAGTCATTGCTGCAGGTTCCATGTATAGCGTGTGGAGTTAGGATCGGAGCTTACAAGCAAAGCGAAGAGAAGGAATTGTTACATATCAAAGGTAGGTTCCTTTTCCATATTTCAATCTCTCTAAGGAAACCATTGATTTTTTTTGTCATTTTTTGTTCTAAACCAGACCACTAGAGTAAGGGAATTCATTCTTGTCCACAAAAGTGAAATTCCATATATCAAATTAGTGACTCCACTGGGGAACGATATTTCCCTTAGTGGTTTCCTTGGCCTTAATATCTTTTCACCTCTCAAAGCAACCTTAATCGACTTATTTAGACAGTGATTGGCCTTAGGAAAATGATTTTTGAGCTTCATCAAGTTTCTTGTGTCATGTTTTGACCAAAATAGCCCCAACGCTTTCTTTGTTCTAATACAGAGCACCCGAGTGCACCTGTTTCTTCTTTGTACTTGTGTTGTAGTGCACTGGTTCTTGTTACGCACCTGTGTTGATCCTATAGAATGAAAAAAATTTCATTCCTTTTCCTTGCTCTTCATTCTGATTTGGTCCAAAAAGTTTTCCTTAAGTCTTTGACTTTGCCTATGTCCCTATAAAGCCAATCCATTGAGTGAAATTGCATGTTTTTTCTCGTATTTTGTAAAAAGAACCCCCCTCAATCACTGGTTGGTGGGGTGGGGCGCTAAAACTATGTATGAGTGTTAATTGACTTTGAATGACATCTCTCTTGGTCATTGGAATTTTCACCAAATTTAAGTTTGAGTTCTCTGTTAATAAAATCTCAGATCACATTTGATTTCATTGGGTTGCATAATTTTTGTGAAATTTCCTTTACTTACACTTGAATGGTTCTTTTATTGCATTAGTGAAAGAAGGTATTGATGTTCATAAGTAGTCTTGTTATATTGTTCTTTCGCTAATTTTACATCATCTTGTATTTGTTTTGAAGAATTCTCTTGCATAGATTACATTTGCATAGTTAGAATTCTCAATTTTACAAAAGGAAAGGAATTGTGCATGGTTTGACATCTTTTAGGGCTTTGAAGATCTAGTTAGGAAGCTCTTGTTTGTTGCATTATTGTTTGAATCTCTTCCTTCTTGTAGATAGATCTTCATCGAATATAAAGATTTATCTTTATCATGCTAGTTGCATTATAGGTGAGTTCAAGTGAATTTGTTCTATAAGCCTTGAAACTAAAACATAATTCAAGATAAACTCTAAAATTCACTCAATTAACCTAAGGAGCATTTGAAACTTAATGAAACACACATAGGTCTAGGCTAGAGATGTGTTTCAATGTCTTTAAACAAAGGAGTTGCCATTACTTGTAAACATTACATTCCAGGGTTGATATCTCATTCCACATACATCTGGTATATCAGATCGTTCTCCACGTACCTTTGGGTATATTAGACAATGCTCCACGTACTCTGAGTATATTAGAATGTTCTCATCAAAGGGTTACACATTAGACAATAGTGACACAAATTTCGCTTCCATGTACCTCTGGGTATATTTTGGAAGTCTTGTATAGGTTGTTATTCCACCATAGGTAACTGAGTCGACCGCCTTGCATACTGTGATACACTGAACACAACATTCGGGGAGATTTCTTGCACATATGTAAATCCTTGGTTTACCAAGGTGGTATATCACAGTTCACAGTGACTTGGTAATCTTTTTTTCCTAGTTACCCCTTTTGTTTTTTATATTTTGTCTTTAATTTCTAAAATCAATTAACTGCGGAACAACATCCTCACTATGGAATAACTCCTTAGTAGTTCTCAGGTTGAATCTCATGGAAATAGTTCTTGAGGCTACTAGTCAACGAAACCCATCTAATGGGAATCCTGGTACTTTTCCTCCTTTTGTGAATATTGGTGCTCTTTATATGGAAACGTTGCCACTTCCCAAATTTACCATTAGTTTGCAAGTTTGGTTGTTTTCGAACCCTATGGTTTCGAATGTTCAAACTGCTCCTCAAACAAGTTCTCCTCCACATGAACAAAATTGACCTCAATTTGATCCTAAAGTTGACCCTTTTCCTTCTTCACATATTGTTGCTTCGTCCCTTTCTTCCTCCTTACCTGATGAAAGTATTGATTCTAGTAACTAGGAAGCTAAAAAGAAGAAGAAGCCAAATAAGCATCAGGGCAACCAAGAACCCATTGCTACCAATGCAACTAGTATGGAGAAACCTTCCAATCAACCCCACAAAGTTAAATTCTCTTGCAAGTTATGTAAGGGTAACCATCGTCTTAGATATTGTCCCCGTATTCCCAAGATATTAGAAGTGTGGTCCATAGTTTCACATCGGCCTTTGTCGTCAGCTTCGGAAGATCATGCTATTGATAAACCATCGACTAATGATCATAAGGTTCATGGGAATAAGGGTAAAGTTAAGTTTCCCTATAAATTATGTGAAGGGAATCATTCAATTCACCTTTTCTGTTATATGGATGAAGCATCAAAATTGTTGGGAAATATTACTGTTTCTCAACTGCAACTTCTGGTTGGCTACCATAAGCTTTCCCCTACTCCTCCACTAATTGATGAAGTGATTGATCAAAATCTGTCTCCAGTCAATCCCACTCTTTGAACGTGAATCCCATGAGTCCGTTCCCAACCAACCATTGGTTGAGAAAATGGTTGACTTGATTCCACCTTCAATTTATCGTACCTTTCTTGTAGAGAGTGAAGTTCATACTGCTCAGGTTCTTCTCATTTATTCAGGTTCCAATGAAATGGGGGGGAATCCTCTCATTTCAATGGTATAGGGGAACAATCCTCTCATTCCCACGGAACAGAGGGGAAATCCTCCCATTCCCACAACACAAGGGAGCAGTTTTCCCGTTCCCATTGCACAAGGGGGCAGTTCTCCCATTCCCATGACACCCCCTCCAAGTAGTATGGTCACTTCCTTTGATTGGAGTCGACTGGAAAAATATCATCTTCCTCCTTACATTCCTTTTTATATCATAGTACAAACTTATAATATGGTCGTACCTGGCATAGTCATAGATGAAGGCATGCATGTTAGTATTCTGTCCTCAACTGCCTGGAAAGATTTCAGTTCTTTGTAGCTTGTGCCCGTTGCCCATAATATGTTGTCTTTTAATAGAGGAACCAGTCAACCATTAGGGATCCTTCCTCAATTGCCTATTACTTTGGTAGGAAAGACTATTTATATCAATGTGATGGTAGTCCAAGGCCCTTTGGATTTTAATTTACTCCTTGGGCGTGACTATGTTCATGACATGGGAGCTCTTGTCTCTTCACGCTTTCATGTGATGTATTTCCCGCATGAAGGAAGAATCATGACCATTGACAAAATTTCGTTCATTAGTCCTAATTTGACTCCCAATCAACTATCTTCCCTAAATGGTCCTTATATGCAAGTTGTATCTCCCCCACGACAAGTTAATTATGTGGAAACCTATTCCATGCCCACGTCTATTGATGATCTAGTAGGTGATGTAGTACATCATGTAATAGGAGCACTAACGCCTAATCTTTCCATTGGATCCTTTGATATGTATCCATTCCAAAACATTGTTCTCCCATCTGATGAGAGCCTCCTGGAAGCCATGGTCTCTTGGGAGCCATGATTAATATAACTAGAGATCCCAGAGAAAAGTTTCTTTCCTTGTGTTAAGCTCCTTAAAAAATGAAACAAGGTGTCATGAGCAGAGTTCCTTTTCTTGTGTCAAGCTCATGAAAAAATGAAACAAGGTCTATAGGCATAATTCTTTTATTGTGTAAAAATCATTAAAATATGAAACAGATCCCATTTCAATTCGAGTATTTGATTATATCCATAAATTCCTAGTCGAGTCTTTCACTTAATCTCATAAATGAACCTTCTGTAACAGCCTTGGTGAAAATTCCATGTAATAAAAGTTAATAAAGGAAAAAGCAATAACCATGGTTGGTGGGACACTTATTCCAAGCTGAATGTTGGGCAAGACATCCTAGTGTGGGCATTCATTTTCTTATTAATGGCTAAGTAAATTGGTAAAGGCAATGGCTAAGGCTTTAGAAAGACAAATGACATTTTATCACATTTATATATGAAATAATGGAAATTAGGAGAAAAGGGAGGTGAAAGGTCACAGGTTGAATGTGAGGAGGAAAATGAAGGAAAATATTGGAAAACAAAGAAAATAGAGGCCTCATTCATAAAAAGGCTTCTAAGGATTAGTTGGTAACCTTTTTTCAGTTCAGTTTTGGAGCTCTCTCATTATTTTCTCTCTCTCATACTCTTGGATACTTAGAGTTTCTTGGAGCACTCTTGGAGGAGTGTGGCATACTCGGATTTTTGGAGCAAGAAGGCAAGGGAAGAGCAGGAAAGTGCAAGAGGACATCATGATCAACAACTACAATGAGTTTTTCTTGAAGGTACCGAGTTGCATGTATGTTTTCCTCATTAGTTTTGGCATGCATGGCATATGCATGTGGTTGTTGGTTGTGATTTTTCATTGACATGGAGGATGGCCAAGTTTGACAGTGGATTTCCTAGCCTTTCCATTTCCTGGATAGCCATGGTGATTGTGGATTTGTCTTCCTTGTTTTATTTTTGTTGGTTCTCATGTTTCCTTAGCTTGGATTGAATTATTAGTCCTTGAAGCCCTGGTTGGAAAAATTCTTTGGGAGCCTTGTAACAACTTGGGTTGAGTTACTAGTCATGGAAGCCTTGGTTGGGAAAATTATCTGGAAGCCCTTGGTGGGTTGAGTTACTAGTCCTGGAAGCTTTGGTTGGACAAACGCTCTGGAAGCCCAATGAAATTTGTGGGTTGAGTTACTAGTCCTGGAAGCTTTGGTTGGACAGATGCTCTAGAAGACATGGAAGGCTTGGATAGAGATCAATCTGATGATGGTTTTGTGATGTCCGACCATGAGGTGGAATCACTGTTTGATGGTTTGAGGTGTGTTATGTGGAATTTTGCATCTATGGATAAATACAATTTCCGCAGGTGTGTAGCTACACCTAGAACAAAAGATTTAAAGTGTTTATCCTTTTTCTATAGAAGATAAATAAGACATGGGACCTACTTGTTATCTTTCGCTTTCCCTTTGTCTCCTTTGTATTGCTTTCGTCGCTCTTTCTCGAACTTAATTCGTTCGACAAGTACCTGCAATCATAAACAGAGGACAAAAACCAATCAAAGCAAGAGATCTATCTACTATAAGAAAATGGAATCGAAAGCATTTACACATATAATCATCATACATAAAGACAAGAATATGGGAAAAGGTGTAAACATATTTATTAAGTAGAAAGGAAGAGTACAACCATGAAGTCCAATCCAATGTCACTCCTCTAGCTTGGGTTCCAACCAACATCACATCAAAAGCACAACACTCCGGCAACATAACAATACTTGCTTACAATCTCAAACCTCACACCAATAGTACCTCCTTACAAATTCTCAAAGTCCAGCCCCTGATCACTTAGGTGAGTGCTCAATTTATAGGAAAATGGAGGAGGTTTGGTCATAAATGAGGGTATTGAATGGCCTTCTAAACTTAGAGTTAGTTTCCATGGAGGAAGGGATGAGAGGACAGGTTGCTTAACTAATTCCCTATCCAATTTCAAATTCACCCTATAATGGGCCTACCTTCACTGAAGGGCACTTACCCTTGACCAAGGCTGCGCTGCTCCCTCAAGGAGGCATTTCTGGTGGGCTTCAGGCCAAGAAACTCTCAGGGAAAGAGGCATTCAAAGTGATGATTTGTCTAGGGCATGTAGCAACTGAATTATGGTTTGATGAGCCCCAATAGTACTAATCTAAATGATGGGAGTGATGTGTCCAAATGGATCTGTAACAACTGCCCCCTAAAGCATGAAGTCAAAAATGATAATGTCGAGTTATATGATTTACGATGTGATGAGGAGGTTCCGAAGAGGAAGGTGGCCTGCATCAATTACAATACATAATATCATGATATTTTGGATTTTTCATGAAATTTCTAAGGGAAAACATACCCATGCTCAACATATAAACTTTTCATTACATGTACATAGATAGTCATCTACAAATATAGAACCATCATGGGATGACCATCAGTGTAAATCTATCGTAAGGATGATTTGGTGCTTTCCTGAAATTGCAGTCTGGATGGATGAAACTAGATCTGGGGTCTTCTATCTCATTCAAATGTTCACTCAAGTACAAGTCTAACCATGTGAATATGTGATCTGAAGTCAAACATGGGAAGACACCATCTGATTACCAGCCAATGATGTAAGCTATTAACAAACGCGAGAGAAATCATTGATAATGCTAATTATCCTCAAGGTACTGCAGTACATTCTTCATGGTGTGAATGAATGTTTTGATGTCGAACACCATACGAAGTCTTTCGGTCGAAGGCCAATGATGTCAACCTATCGTCGGAAGAGAGAAACTTTCCATTGATGTATGCAAGCCTCAAGGTATTGAAAGGGTGTTTCTAAGTCAACTTTTTGGATAATGTGCTGATGTCGACAAGAAGTGACTCGTTGCAAGAGGGCCTTCATGTATCCCACATCAATGACATGAAACAAGTGTAATGATTTTTGGAGATGGAATGTGACTAACGAGACAAGATTAAGGAATGGCGGTCATGAAAATGAAGGTTTATGAGTATTGCAAAGGATGAATTTCACTGAGTGAATTCTCTTGAACATGCCAGCGACAAAGAATGAATTGGCAGCATTGACCCAAAACCAATGTAATGGATGGTATGATAGATCAAGGTATGATTAACATCAAGAAGATAACCCAACCCATGTAGTCACAGTGATGAAGTGAAAGTGTCATGTTCAAGAGTGACCTACTACCATAAATTAGTTTAACCCTTTTCCCATTTTCCCTAGTCATTTTTGACCAGTACCTCTTTATTTTTATCAAGCTTGAGGAGGATAACATATTCTTTTTGTATTATTACACCCTTCGGGTGAATCCATCACTATGTGATGTTTTAACGAGTCTAGCGAAGGTGAAACTCGATCTTGTCATGATGGACAAGTTTGTCGCTATTTGATGTTTTAACGAGTTTAACGACGATGATAACTCGGTCCTTTTCATGTTTAGAGAGTTTGAAAAGGGACAAAAATAAAAATCCACAAATTATTTTCTGTAAATTTGTTTCTCAAGTCCGAAAAAGCATAAAACAATATGAGAGAGAACCTATTGACCATGTTCAATCAAGGTATTCCTTTTTCGTAAATAATCTATCTCAGTCCGGAAAAGGGTTAAACTTATACTAAGTAGATGTCATTTCTAATCCGTTAACAAGATGAAAAGGACAAGCGCTCGACAATCTTTTCATATTTGAAGAGTCTAGAAAGAGTTTAAAGAGGACTCCAAGGGGGTTCCTTTTTTGATGTTTAACAGAGATCGAAAAAGAGATAAAAGTATGCCTTGCGCCATTCACAATCGTGCACATCAAATTCTGTAAGTCAGTTGTAAATCTGTTCAAAGCAACACCAAATGGATCAAACATACCTATTTCATTGGTAAAAATAGGTAAATACTAAAGTTTACTCATTTAATGATCATGAAATAAACATAAAACAAGAATTTACCATGTTATTTTCACCATTTGATATTTACCATTCAGTTTGTGCTCTGGACCAGTTTTTTACATTGATCTTCAGCAGATGATTGCGAGAGATTCTGTGGATCATTTCTCATGCTATCCGGACCAGGTAGAAGATCTACCCCTCCTCTTTCTTTTCATGTCATTATTTTACAGTTTCATGCAAGTTTTTAGGGTTTTTTAGGACCCATGGGGTTAGAATATTTCTCCCTAGGATTAGTGTAGCCTTCCATGTCGAAAAATACACTACAGAGCACCCAAACAGAAGGGTAGCTACACTGCAGTGCATTGTCTCCTTACCTGGGCTGTGCTGGGCGAGTTTCACAAACTTGTTTCACCTGTTTGGCCCAAAATTTCTCTAGTTTTTTGCATGAAATGGATCCTAACTAAGCTTATGGTTTGATTTCAGGCTTTCATTAGATCATAATGTCTATTACTTGGTGAGAAAGAGAGCATGAAGAATAAGACATGGTTTCCCTAAATGATCTGGGTACAGTTGAGGCCCTCAGAAACTGTGGGTTACTCAAATACTTTAGGTTGTCTGGGATGAGGCAACAATTAGAACTATTGCAGTTCCTAATTCATGCATTGGATCCAGCAAATCAGGATTTTCACATAAGGGAAAAATTGGTCCCTCTTTCAGGTTCTTCCCATGGAGGGGAATCAGTGAGGGACTATGTTCGACAATTCTATCAGCCAGGTACACAGCCTAGAAAAGACATAAAGATAATCATCAAAGATATTGGTGATTTTCCTTTGAGAACAATCCTTTTCACTATCACAAAGTTGGCAGGTAGTGTGACACTTCATCTGGCGAACAGATCATACTTACAGTATGCACTTGAGTGTCTTAAGCCAAATTTATTCAACTGGTGTGAGGCCATACTTTCTTCACTGAAAGAGCAGTTGAAAAAGTTAAAGAGTAGTAAGATGAAAAATTCTAGCTATGGATCACTCTTAATCGCTTTTACCTTAGAGAGAATTCCATTGATGCAACCTCAGCATGTAACACTGGGTGTAGCTGGTCCTAGAGATCCACAGATGCAAAGGTGGGTTGAATTGATGGCTAGACATGCTGGTTAGTCATTGATTACATTTTCTACTTCATTCTTCAGTTGGCTCAATCGAAAACACATTGTCATCGACGAGAATCCATATGTACGTATGGATTTTCATGGGGATCCAGAGTTGAGTTTACTATTAGGCGCTCAATGGGGTGCTATAGGTAAAACAAAATTGACCAAATGTTTTTTTTTTTAAGTTTCTACATGTTTTTGTGTTTTTGATGTTTCCAAGACTACTAAAATTTTTCTCATGTATACAGATGTTGGTACTATTCGACCTATGAGACATCAATAGGAGGTAGGTGGACCAACGTGGATAAATGTCAGGAGGGTAGTTCTCCGGGACTTGGATTTGACCGAGACACTAGTAGAGTTGCAGGATCATGTGGAGGGGTTAACCCTTGGTATTCCAAATATCCAAATCGAGGAGTTACCTATGAGGCTTCAACGCCATACTATTGGTGTTCCTGGCCATTGGATGCGGCGATTGCACATGATAGCTCAGGCTGTGACCTGTTATCATGAGCATCACTAGGTCTACTTAGGATGCTTTTTGTATGCATTTTGAGTTCTTAGGTCAGATGACCAAACATGTCTTGGGCACAAATTTTGTAAAAACTTTTAAAACATCTACCTATTTTTACTTTCAGAGTTTTATATATGGTTATGTGCAATCCTATTCAACTAATGATGTGAATTAAAAATTTACTTTTACATGTGTCACAAATGTCTGTTTAACACATAGTTTGATAATGAATCAGTTAACGTGTTAAAGTTTCTAGAAATATGTTGATATTTAATATACTCAAAATTTCTTTCCAAAATATGAACTCTAAAGAACATATGAAGAATTTTTGGGTTTCGGACGGTATAAATGTTTGTTAGTTGCAGTATGACGAGTTGTGAGTCCAGCATAACGATGATTCAGTGAATGCCAAGTGAAATGGCATCAGAGTGAAGTTCGATAAACATGCTATAATCAGCAATATTGTTCGTAGAACGACTGATACAAATCCCTTGAAAACTCACTAACTCACCACTTGGAGCAAAAATGGCCCATGCTACAGAATATAGGTTCTACGTACTACGACTAGCACCATCAGTGTAACCAACAAATGGTTCCAAAGATTTCGACATCTGCAACAAATGCAAAGCGAATTGCTTAACCACATAAAAAATCTAAAATACACACTCAAACACACACACATGAAATTAAAGCATATATACAATGATTTTACTACACTCAATTAAGCATAGTAACGTTTGAGGTACAACCCATTTTGGGGCTGCGACAATGGAATTCCATCATAATCCACCAAATAGTAGGCACCTTTTTCCAAAACACGCTTGACAATGTAAGGGCCCATCCATAGTGGTTCAAATTTCCCTGCTCCTAGTTTATCAGCTTCCTGATCATAAAGCAAGACCATGTCTCCTTCTGAGAAAAACGCAAGGCTTATTTCTGTCGTATTGCACCTTGATTCATTTCTTATGTGATTTGTTAGCCAATGCGGCTTCACGACAGGTTTCATCCAGATGGATGAGTTCTAAGAAACACGCTTCTTCATTAGAGGTATCGAGTAAGAGGTCAATTATGAGTTTAAGAGATGAAATTTCAAATTGTGTCAGCAAGACTGCCTCCAAAACATACACCAATTGAAAGGATGTGAATCCAGTTGCATTCCTAACCAAGGTTCGATATTCCCACAAAGCAGAGTATAGGATTAAATTACAGTTTCATTTATGAACCCCTATCATTCTTCGAAGAATTCACTTCAAGACTTTGTTGATGGCCTTAACTTGTCCATTATCTTGCTAATAATAAGGAGTAGAACTATCATGTGAAGTCCTAACTTGGCAGTTAACTCAGTCATCATGTGATTATGAAAATGTGACCCATGATCTATAACTATAGCCTATGGTACACCAAACCCGACACCCACGTGGTTGAAAAAGAAAAGTGTAGCCTTCACACCAATGTTGTTTAATTTAGGCATCACCTCAGCCCATTTTTTGAAATAGTCAATGACGACTATAATGTACCCATGCCCCCCGACTGAGGTGGGGTTACATGTCATGAAGTCAATGCCCCATTCAACGAATGGTCCAACAATGACGACATGATGCAATGGTGCAGGTGGTAATATAGCATTACGATCATAGATTTGGCATGCATGACATATTCTGATGGCAATAATGCAATCTTTGAATATGGTAGGCTAGAAGTAACCAGCACGAAGAATTCTCTGTGTGCTAGCATATCTGGATAAGTGTCCACCACAAGTACCTGAATGGAAATCATTCAAAATTTTCTCGGCTTCCTCATGTGTGAGGCACCTTTGTAAAATCGTATCAATACCATGACGGTAAAGTGTGTCGCCAATGATCAGATAATCTTTAGCTTGGTATTGGATACATTGTTATTGCAAGCGAGAGGTATCGGTTCAAAAAGTTTGGGTCTGGAGATAAATCAGTATATCTCCATACCATGGGTCAGATGACGAAATCAGGAATAGAGACTCATCCAGAATTGATGGTTCTAATGTTGAATCAATGGTATTCGAGGGAAGGTCACAAAGAAGCTTGGCGAAAACTAGAGATTTCTTTAATTTGGATTTGATGAATTCCAAATCGAGTTACTGCAAAATCACGATCCATTTTGAGTATTTTCCCCCCAGCAATTGGCGTGACAAAATATATGTCATAGAGTTGCAATCTGAAATGACAGTGGTCTTTGAGAGTAGGATATAGTGGAAAAATCTCTGTACTACTTAAACAACAGTGAGAGCTAACTTTTCGATGTAAAAGTACTTAAATTTTGTATCATTGAGATTGTGGCTCAAATAATATATCAAATGTTCAATCTCATCTTCTTCTTTGACTAAAACAATTCCAATGGTTGTATCTATAGCAGCGAGATATAGAGTAGTCTTTTTGATAATTTGGGGAATACATTAATGAGGCTCTAATCAAGGTATCTTTAAGAGCATCAAAGGAAGCTTGTGCAACCTGATCCCAATGGAAGGGTATCCCCTTTTTCAATAGACGAGTAAATCCTTTAGCGATTTCACCATAATTGGGAATGAACCTCCTCAGAATGTTAGCCTTCCCTTGGAGTCTCTATAACTGTAGTAAATTTGAAGGTGGAGGCAAGTCAAGAATTTCCTGAACCTTAAGTGGGTCGAGTCGAATTCCTTCCTTAGACAATACGAAACCAAGAAAACGACTAGAATTGACAAAAAACACACATTTGTGTGGATTGATTTGCATTTTGTAGTGTCGCCACCGTAAAAATATAGCTCTCAAATGCTATAGGTGATCAGTCTGCTTTCGTGAATGATCAGGTTAATCATCAATGTATGGTTGAACAATATGTTTGATGTCATGGAATGCATAGTTCATTGCCCTCTGAAAATTTCCCTATGCGCTCTTCAAACCAAAAGGGAGTTTCCTATAAGAGAAAGTGCCCTATGGACAAATAAAATCAGTTTTACATTAGTCCATTGGACGGATATTGGTTTGATTATAGCTAGAAAAATCATCCATCAATGAGAATATCTCATATCCGGCACATTCATCAATAATCTGGTCGATAAAGGGAGTGGGATAATTATCTTTTGGACAATCCTGATTAACATCCCTATAATCGACGCACACTCGTATTCTCCCTTGTTTATTCATGATAGGAACAATATTGGAAACCCAATCAGTAAGAGAAACATGGTATATGAAACTAGTATGCAAAAGTTTTTCAACTTCTGTTTTAATGGCATCAGCCTTCTTTGGATGAATAGGATGGAGGCGTTGTCACACTGGTTTGACATCAGGATACATTTTGATTTCATGTTCAACTATACTAGAGTCAATACTTGGCATATCCTCAATTGACCATGCAAATATATCTAATAATTCACAAAAGAGAGCACGATAAATATCAAGTTTTGATGGACAACAAGATTTGCCAACATGAATGTTTTCTACAACTTTAGGTTCGGTCGAAATATTGATAGAAATTGTTTCTTCGATATTTGACAGGTTTCACCAAAACTTCAATTTTAGGCTTAGAGGTGGATAATATAAGCACTTGGGAAGTGGAAGCATGGTCAGTAGCAACCATATTTGTCTTCGGTTTTGGAAAAGGATCAGTCAACACCCTAGATGTATTAGAAGTCTTAAGAAGCTTTGAGACTTCAGATTAGTGAGGAAAATCTTGCATAAAGTGCTCATCGTTATAGATTAAACGTGGGTAACGAGGTTTCCTAGCCGAAATGGAGGAATCACATGATTTCTGTTGAGGGGAATTATTTTGTTTCTTCTTGTTTTTCCGCTTCTTCTTGCTTCTTGGTTGATTTTCATTCTTTCCTTTGTTAGATGACATGAAATTAATTTTGGAAGTAAGAGTGTTATCATATGCATTTGAAGTTTGATTGGAAATGGCAAGTGTTTGACAAGATGGTCTACTTTCCATTTGTGCGCTCGAAGAACCAATCACATCGTCATCGGCATGAGAGTCCTTACTCAATGGTGGTGGAGGAACAGTGAAAGCTGGTCGGGGTGCATTCAGAATCTTGTCATAGAGTTTGCCAGACTGTGTGTAAATAAAGTCCAAATATTGGGCACGAGAAATTACTTTCTCTTCAGTGACAACACCACCTTTCATCACATCCTCAGTGATAGATGGTAAAAAGGAGTTTATAAACCACTTGGCTAAAATCTGATCAAGAACATAAGTTTTAACCATTCGACGATGACGATTACACTCATGAATATGATCAGAGATATGAGTAGTAGTAGTCTATTTAAAGTTGGTTAATAGTTCTGTTCCATTTTCATATTGTATGGGTAACTAGAAGTGGGTTAAAAATGTGGTAGCTAAGGTGGTAAGTTATCAAAAGAAGCTCGTGGTAACTCAATGTACCACTTCCCAGCCCAACCATTAAGCATTCTCTAGAAAATACGTAGTCTAACTGAATCATGATTTAAGGAGTTTGATGAATAACATAAATGAAAAGTCATGACATGGTTGGACAGGTCTTCTTCAGGGTTTCCATTGAATTTCAGAATATCGGAAGGTAATTTATGAGGAATCACTGACCACCAAGGTGCATAAAGAATTGGATCATTGGTGAGCCGATTTAGATCTAGTAATTCAAGTGTTGCAATGAAAGGAAACTATCTATTGAGGTCAGGTTGAGCATATCCAGGGTAAGATGGGATTGCCTAGGCAATAGGCCTTTTCATACTAGCATAGGGCATCTGCTATTGGTAACCTTGATAAGGGTAAGTTTGTTGAGAAAATGCGGTGTAAGGTTGTTGTTGAGCACCGGGATACATTTACTGTTGTCCAAACCCAGCATAAGCTTGTTGTGAGGGCCTGGGTAAACTTGTTGTTGACCAAAACCAACATAGGCTTGTTGACCAAGTCAAGGGTGAGGTTGATATTGCTGGAATTACTGCTATTGATATTGGGGCTGCCAAGGCTGTTGAAGCAACTATTGTTTTTTTTGACACAACGATTGTTGATTTAATGGTTGTTGCCCACCAATGTAAGCTTGACCAGGTTTTGAATACACTAAACCAGTGTAAGTATGAGTCATTCTAGTAGAAGGTAAATTGGCCTGAGGTTGTTGGATTCCAGGCACAAGTGGTTGTTGTAAAACTTCCTGAGAAGGTTGAATCTGTAAACCTGAAACTTGGGGGTCTGAGGTTGAAGGACTAGCATGCATAGGTTGAGATACAACAATCTGAGCTTGTGACTGGGTAGAGCTGTAACAACAAGCGTTGTAGGTATGGATGAGATAGATTGCATAGGTTATGATGGATACACAAGCCTAGGTTGAACGGGCATTATTGGCTGCCACTGACAGACAGTCATTCCAGGATGACCTAAAGACAATGGCATACCGACATATGGTTTCCCCCTAGAAAATGGAGGATAAGGAGAATGTGCATATTGCTCTCTGTATGGGGGTAGTCCAGTGTAAAGCAAATACATAGGATGGTAACCGAATGAACCAACTTGATATTGACTTGATGGGTCTTGCTATTCAGTATCCGTTAATGAAGAACCAGATAAAATTCTAGTAGAGGACATTGGTGAAGACTAAGGGCTAGAAGTGACACCTGAGTGGGTTCCAGATAAAGATTGGTAACCTGATGGGACAGACAGAACACCATATAAATGTGACTCAAGTGTCGTAGTAAACATCGAAGAGGTTGCGACAGAAGATTCTGCCATAGCCGTAACAGATGGTACGATCTGGGATGTTGACTCTCCCATAGTCAAATGTCCAATTAAATTTCCTAATGAATCAACAGGTGTCTGAAATTAATCAAGATCAAAAGGGGCAGTAAAATGAGGAGAATGAGGATACAAATAAAGTCCATTTCCAAAATGGAATGGAGTTCTGGGTGTTTCTACCTCAGGTTCCTCTTATATAGAAACCAAACCAGGTGGAAGGATTTCACCGTCATGACCGTAATAATTTCTGGTATTTATTCTTGAGGTAAAGAGGAAGTCTCAATAGTTACAGATGTCTGAGGATGTACCGGTCGATCTTCTTTCGATATGTTAACAACTTCTAATTGTTCAACCTCCAGATCCAAGTGTTCTGGTAAAAGAACAAGTTCAGGTTGGGCTTCTTGAACAACTTCTAGTTCAGAAGTAAATTCTAATTGAACAATGATAGGTTTAGGATCAACTTCTGGTTGAAAAGATTCAGGTTCAGAAGTAATTTCTTGTTGAACAACTTCAGGTTGAGAATCAACTTGTTGTTGAACAACTTGGGTTACCGTTTCACCAGATTCAGTTCTAGTACCCTCAGGTAATTGTGGAGATTCCACTTCAGTGACAGATGTACCAATAAATATAGGAGTAACTGGGGTCACAATACTTATCGGTACAGGTGTTTCTGGTAATTCAGATGAAGAACCAGAAGTTTGTGAAGTACTACATTCAGTCAAACAAGATAGCTTTGACCGGATAGGTGTAGCTTCGGGTGGTAAAGGTGATTTAATCGCTGTCCTCTGCAAATGACAAGGTAAGGGTTGATGTTCCTCCACGATTGCTGATTGATTTTATTACCAAAAAAAAAAAAACAAAAAGCGGTAAGCTAGGAAGAAGGTTTACCAAGCAACTGTGAATTGCAAAATACCTCTTGACGAACCAAGAAGTATGGGCAAGCAATCTCCCCGAATTTTGTGTTCGGTGTATCATAATGTACAAGGCAACTGACTCAGTTACCTAAGGATGGATAGAAACCTAGTGTTTTCCTCCCATATATACCTGAAAGTACGTGGAGGCCCAATCTGTATTAGTGTTGTCTAATGCGAAACCGCACAGTGAGAGAATTCCTTTATACTTTATGTACTATAACTCCGCCCTATATACCCGAAGGTACGTGGACGAGCTACGATATACTCATGCATGTGGAATGAGGTATCACACTCGGAATGTATCACAGACAAGTTACTGACAACAGGTATGTTTTACGACGCTGGAACACATCCCTAGCCTAGAACCTCTAAATATTTTGCTTTAGGTGATAATGCTCCATTAGGTTAACTGAGATTAATTTTAAGCTAATACTGATTAAGAATTTTCCTTTCAAGGTTCACCACGTGATGTCTTTGAAATTCCTAGAATGCAACTAATATGATAAGAATTCGTTTCATTCAATTTGAATAATGAAAACCTTAGCTAGTAGGGATAGAGGATTAAATGTTGCTTCACGTGCAACTCCCTTAGGTGGTTTCATTGTTAACTCTGGTGCAATAGGTGGTGGAATAGGATCAGACGAAGTCGAAGTTGAAGGATTAGGTTGATCAACCTGGTTATTCGATGACGACGGTTGATTTCCATAATATTTACTTCGTGTTCATACCAAAACTTCAATTTTAGGCTTAGAGGCGGATAACATAAGCACTTGGGAAGTGGAAGCATGGTCAGTAGCAACCATATTTGTCTCTGGTTTTGGAAAATAACCAATCAACACCACAGATGTATTAGAAGTCTTAAGAAGCTTTGAGACTTCAGATCGGTGAGGACAATCTTGCATAAAGTGCTCATTGTTAGAGATTAAACATTGGTAACAAGGTTTCCTAGCCGAAGTAAAGGAATCAGATGATTTGTCTTGAGGGGAATTATTTTGTTTCTTCTTGCTTCCTAGTTGCTTTTCATTATTGCATTTTTCAGATGACACGACACTGATTTTGGAAGCAAGAGTGTTATCAAATGAATTTGAAGTTTGATTGGAAATAGCAAGTGTTTGACCAGATGGTCTACTTGTCGTTTATGTGCTCGAAGAACGAATCACATTGTCACTGACATGAGAGTCCTTACTCGATCGTGTGTTGGGTTGTGTTATGTTCTTTCCATGACTAGCCCACATAGTTAACCGGGGGGTTAGAAGGGGCACGAAGCCCCCCTTTTGTTGCGCCGATTGCGTAGCGGGGGGGGGTCACAGGGGGTTTGAGGGGTGCAAGTAACCCCAATCTATGGGGCCCAAGGCAGCGACCCAGAAAAATTTGTTTTTGGACCCTATAATAGGTTGGGCGGACCTACCTATGGTTTTGTGCATGATTTTTGCACATGGTTTTGGACGCGATGGTTTTCGGTCCATGATATTGGATGCTTTTGCATGTATAAATACGTATTGTAACATTGAAAGGAACATAATGAAAAATCAAGCTGGTAGTCCTGGTTTTGGGATCCAGGGGAAAATCTTTGTGTATATGTGTTTTATGTGTTATGCTCTCACATGGTTTATTTTCTGTGTTTTAGAATTCGTATGCAGGTAATTTATGTACGGGGTTAAAACCTACATTTGGTATCAAAGTTGTTTTGGCTTCAAAGGGACACCTTTGTTGCTGAGGGATTTCGCTCAAGCCTGTGGTAGACCCTGTTCAGTGGGAGATCTGCAAGATCAATTCTGGTGGTGAAAGAAGATGGCGAGTAGTGGAAAGATAGATATCAAGAAATTTAATGGTCAAAGTTTTGAGTTATGGAAACTCAAGATGGAGGATCTGTTGGTGGATAAAGATCAGTGGACCACAGTAGATCCATGTACTAAACCAATGGGAGTGTCTGATGAAGAATGGAAGAAGTTGGATAGTAAGGTAAAGAGCACAATACGATTATGTGTCTCAGATTCAGTATTGCTGAATGTATCAGTGGAAGCTACGATGAAGGATTTGTGGGACAAGTTAGGGACTTTGTACCAATCTAAGTCTCTGGTGAATAAACTGTTCCTATGAAAAAAATTTTATAACCTGAGGATGAAATATGGAGACTCGGTGACAGAACATCTGAATGCATTTAATACTATGGTAAGTCAGTTATTATCTATTGATATTAAAATTTCAGATGAAGATAAGTGCATTGGTTTGTTGTGTTCTCTACCAGATTCGTGGGATAGTCTGGTTACTGCAATAGGTAGCAATGTAACTGCCTTACAATTTGATGAAATAGTCTCATCCTTGCTGACAGAGGAGATGAGACGGGAGAATATGGAGAGCCAGAATGGTGATGCCTTGTTTGTATGAGGATGGTCCCAGAACAGAAACAAAAATAATTCATCGAGTGGGAGGTCTAAATCTAGAGGGAGATATGAATCTCTAGGAAATCATGTAAAGGTGGTGTGCTAGAAATGCAGAAAGGAAGGGCACTACAAAAGGGACTGTAAATCTAAAGCTCCTGATAAAGAAAAGGGATTTGATGATGCTCCTTCTGCAGAGGTGAAAACCACCTCAAATGAAGGTGGGGATGTGTACTTGGCTTCTTCAAGTACACATGTACATCATGAGGCATGGTTGATTGACTCAGGTGCATCCTTTCACTTCACTCCCCATAGAGAGTGGTTCTGAGAGTATGAGAAATACGATGGTGGTGATGTCTTCTTGGGGATGATAGGAAGACTATAATCATTGGTTTTGGAAAAGTAAAGTTGAAGTTGCAAGATGGAAGGGTTGGAACACTTCCAGGTGTTCTGCATATTCATGCATTGGCCAGAAATCTAATTTTTTTAAGCAAGATGGGCGATCCAGGTGTAAAAATAGTGTTCGAGAAGGCTACTTGCCAGATGGTTCAGGGAGCAGTGTTATTGATGTGGGGAGTTTGTATTGGAACTCTATACCAGCTGCAAGGTAGCACTGTTGTTGATGGGTGCAATATTTTTGTGGTTCGTGAAAGTGGAGAAGAAAATCTAGTGGTCTCTGGAGAGAAGACCATGTTGTGGCATCAAAGGCTTGGACATATTGGAGAGAAAGGTCTTCGAATACTTCATGGTAAAGGTATGGTAGAAGGTATGAGTAATAACTCTCTGGATTTGATTTATTTGAAAATTGTGTATATGGGAAGCAAAATCGGGTGAGTTTCCCCTCTGGTGGCAAGAGGGCGAAACATATATTAGATCTTTTTCACAGTGATGTGTTTGCACCTATGAAGGTTCCATCACTGGGTAAGTCTATGTACTATGTATCATTTATAGATGAATTCTCAAGGAATACATGGATATATTTCCTTAAGAAGAAATCTGAAGTCTTTGACAAGTTTAAAGAATTTAAGGCTCTAGTGGAAAACCAGACAGAGAAGAAGATAAAGGTGCTGAGAATAGATAACGGTGGAGAGTTTTTCAGTAAGGAATTTGAAGAATTATATAA
Source organism: Pinus tabuliformis (assembly GCA_031772625.1). Lineage (NCBI taxonomy): Eukaryota > Viridiplantae > Streptophyta > Pinopsida > Pinales > Pinaceae > Pinus > Pinus tabuliformis. The sequence goes on along the minus strand of CM062818.1, from coordinate 1,497,233,902 downwards.
GAAGTGTGGTATAACACAACAAAAGACTACTCCATATACACCTCATCAAAATGGAGTTGCAGAAAGAATGAACAAGATGTTGATGGAAAGCGAAAGAGGCATGCTCAGTGGTGTCAGGTTAGGACAATAATTCTAGGCACAAGCGATGGAGACTGCATGTTACCTGGTCAATAGATCACCTTCATCGACATTGGAAGATAAGACTCCATAAGAGGTATGGACTGGTAAGAAACCTTATCTTTCACATCTGAGGGTATTTGGATGTGATGCATATGTACATGTTCCAAAAGATAAAAGAACCAAGTTGGAGAGTAAATCTGAAAAGTACATATTTATTGGGTATAAGGATGGTTTAAAGAGTTATAATATTTGGAACCCAGTAACAAGGAAGGTTGTGTCCAACTGAGATGTGGTATTCAGAGAGGTGAAATATGTCATTAAACATGAAGTCTAACCAAAGTAACCTGAGAAGATAGAGTTTGAGCTAAAGGAGGAAGAATCAAACTCTACAACGGAGGAGGAATCAGAAGATGAAGAGCCACAAACTCCAGGTGTGAGAAGATCAGTTCGAGAAAGAGGGCAGCCAAAAATGTATAGTCCATCTGCTTTTTGTTCAAATTTTTCTTTATCTATTACTGATGATGATCCCAGAACTGTGAAGAAAGAAATAGATTCAGAGGATGGAAAACTCTAGAAAGAGGCCATGGTTGATGGAATGGCATCTTTGCACAAAAATGAGGCTTGGGATCTGGTGGAGTTGCCGGCTAGAAGGAAACCCATTGGCAGAAAATGGGTGTTCAAGAAGAAGACAAATGCAGAAGGAAAGGTGGAGAAATACAAATCTCGGTTGGTAGTAAAAGGTTATTCCCAGGTGCCAGGAATTGATTTTGGTGATATTTTTTGTCCTGTTGCCAAGGTAACTTCTATTAGATTACTTTTATCTATTGCTGCTGCTTTTGATTTTGAGGTAGAATAAATGGATGTGAAGACAACATTTCTTCATGGGGTTCTAGAAGAGGAGATATACATGAAGGAACCTGAAGGTTTTGCGGTGAAGGGTAAGAAAGAACTAGTATGCAAGTTAAATAAGTCTATGTATGGGTTAAAACAGTCACCAAGGATGTGGCATCAAAAATTTGTTACATTTATATGGGGACTTGGCTTCACCAGAAGCAAAGTAGATCACTATGTGTATTTTAAATTAATTGGTGACTGTGTTATTTATCGAGTCTTGTATGTGGATGATATGTTGCTGGTTGGAAATGACAAAGAATTATCTAGGATTTGAAGACCCATTTTTCCTCCAAATTTGATATGAAAGATCTTGGTGTTGCAAACTATATTTTGGGTATGAAAATTAAAAGAGATCGAACAAAGAGGAAGCTTTGGTTAAACAAGAGGAAGTATGTTTAGACAATGTTGCATAGGTTTAATATGTAGGATAGTAAACCGATCAAGGTTCCTATTCCTGTAAGTGTAAATTTATCTACTGAATAGTATCCCAAGACACAAGAAGAGGAAGGGGACATGTCTCATGTTCCATACGCAAGTGTAGTCGGTAGCTTGATGTATGCGATGGTATGTACTAGACTAGACATTGCACATGCAGTGGGAGTGTTGAGCAGGTTTATGTCAAAACCAGGGAGGGAGCACTGGACAACAGTGAAGCAGGTTTTTAGGTATTTGCGTGGCACTATTGATTATGGTTTGTGCTACCAAGGAAGACTAGGATTGGACAGAGTGTTGGATATTCATGGCTTTGTTGATGTAGACTGGGCTGGAGATCTGGATCAAAGAAGATCTACAAGTGGGTATGTGTTTAACCTATTTGGAGGTGTAGTTAGTTGGATGAGTAAGAAACAATCTGTAGTGGCACTATCAACTACAGAGGCAGAATGCATGGTAGCCACTCATGCAAGTAAGGAAGCAGTTTGGTTGCAAATATTGTGTTCAAGTATGGGGTTAGTACAGGGAGCTATAAGGATAGACAGTGATAGCCAAAGTGCAATTTTCTTGGCAAAGAACCCTATATATCATTCAAAGACAAAGCACATTGATGTTTAGTATCACTTTGTTAGGGATATGATAGAAGAAAAAATGGTGTTGCTGGTAAAGGTGGTCACTTTGAAGAATACTACAGATGCATTGACAAAATTTGTGAGCTCTGAGAAGTTCTCTTGGTGTAGAGAAACAATGGGCATTGCAGGGCTAGATAAATGACTAAGCTCTCTTGTGGTCCCCTGTGGAAAGAAAACAACAAGTGGGAGAATGTTGGGTTGCGTTATATTCTTTCCACGACTAGCCCACATAGTTAACGGGGGGTTAGAAGGGGGGTAGAGCCCCCCCCTCTGTTGCGCTGATTGCGTAGCGGGGGTGGTCACAAGGGGTTTGAGGGGTGCAGGTAACCCTACTCTATGGGGTCCGAGGCAGCGGCCTGGAAAATTTTGTTTTTGAACCCTATATTAGGTTGGGCAGACCTACCTACGGTTTTGTGCATGATTTTTGCAGATGGTTTTGGATGCAATGGTTTTCAGTCCATGGTTTTGGACGCGATGGTTTTCGGTCAATGGTATTGGATGCTTCGACATGTATAAATATGTATTGTAACATTGAAAGGAACATGGTTGGACAGGTCTTCTCTAGGGTTTCCATTGAATTTCAAAATATCGGAAGTTAATTTATGAGGAATCACTGGCCACCAAGGTGCATAAAGAATTGGATCATTGGTGAGCCGATTTAGATCTGGTAATTCAAGTGTTGAAATGAAAGGCAACTATCTATTGAGGTTAGGTTGAGCATATCCAGGGTAAGATGGGATTGCATAGGAAATAGACCTTTACATACTAGCATAAGGCACCTGCTGCTGGTAACCTTGATAAGGGTAAGTTTGTTGAGAAAATCCGGTGTAAGGTTGTTGTTGAGCATTAGGATACATTTGCTTTTGTCCAAACCCAACATAGGCTTGTTGACGAGGACCTCAGTAAACATGTTATTGACCAAACCCAGCATAGGCTTGTTGATCAAGTTCAGGGTGAGGTTGGTATTGTTGGAATTGTTGCTGTTGATATTGGGGCTGCTAAGGTTGTTGAAGCAACTGTTGTTGTTGTTGATACAATGGTTTTTTATTTAATGGTTGTTGCCCACCAATGTAAGCTTGACCAGGATGTGAATACACTAAACTAGTGTAAGTCTAAGTCATTCCAGTAAAAGGTAAATTGGCCTGACGTTGTTGGATTCTAGGCACAAGTGGTTGTTGTAAAACTACCTAGGAAGGTTGAATCTGTAAACCTAAAACTTGGGGGTCTGAGGTTGAAGGACTAGCTTGCACAGGTTGAGATACAACAATCTGAGCTTGTGACTGTCGTAGAGCTATAACAATAGGTGTTGTAGCTATGGATGAGATAGATTGCATAGGTTGTGATAGATACACAAGCCTAGGTTGAACAGGCATCGTTGGCTGCCACTGACAGACAATCATTCCAGGTTGACCTAAAGACGATGGCATACCGACATATGGTTGTCCCCTATAAAATGGTGGATAAGGAGAATGTGCATATTGCTCTCCATATGCGGGTAGTCCATTGTAAAGCGGATACATAGGACGGTAACCAGATGAACCAACTTCATATTGACTTGATGGGTCTAGTTGTTCAGTATCTGTTAATGAAGAACTAGATAAAATTCCAGTAGAGGACATTAGTGAAGACCAAGGGCTAGAAGCAACACCTAAGTGGGTTCCAGATAAATATTGGTAACCCGATGGGATGGGCAGAACACCATACAAGTGTGACTCAGGTGTCATAGTAAACATCGAAGAGGTTGCGATAGAATATTCTACTGTAGCCGCAACAAATGGTACGGTTTAGGATGTTGACTCTACCATAGTCAAATGTCCAAATAAATTTCCTAACGAATCAACTGGTGTCTAAAAGTAATCAAGATCAAAAGGAGCAATAAAATGAGGAGTAGGAGGATACAGATAAAGTCAAGTTCCAAAATGGAATGGATTTCTGGGTGTTTCTACCTTAGGTTCCTCTTCTATCAAAATCAAACTAGGTGGAAGGATTTCACCATCAGGTCCGTAGTATATTTATAGTATTTGTTCTTGAGGTAAAGAGGAAGTCTCGACAATTACAGATGTCTGAAGATGTACTGGTCGATCTTCTTCCGGTATGGTAACAACTTATGATTGTTCAACCTCCAGATCCAAGTGTTTTGGTAAAAGAACAAGTTCAGGTTGGGCTTCTTGAACAACTTCTAATTTAGAAGTAGCTTTTGATTGAATAGTGATAGGTTCAGGATCAACTTCTGGTTGAACAGATTCAGGTTCAGAAGTAATTTCTTGTTTAACAACTTCGGGTTGAGAATCAACTTGTTGTTGAACAACTTGGGTTACTGTTTCACTAGATTCAATTCTAGTATCCTCAAGTAATTGTGGAGATTCCACTTCAGTAACAGATGTACCAATAACTGTAGGAGTAACTGAGGTCACAATAATTACTGGTATAGGTGTTTCTGGTTATTCAGATGAAGAACCAAAAGTTTGTGAAGTACTAGATTCAGTCAAACGAGACCACTTTGACCGGATAGGTGTAGCTTCGAGCAGTAAAGGTGGTTTACTCGCTGTCCTTCGTGAATGACGGGGTAAGGTTTGATGTTCCTCCATGATTGCTGATTGATTTTATTACAAAAAGAAATAAACAAAGAGGGGTAAGCTAGCAAAAGGTTTACCAAACAACTGTAAACTGCAAAATACCTCTCGACGAATGGGCAAGCAATCTCTTTGAATGCTATGTTCGTTGTATCACAGTGTATAAGGCATCTAACTCGGTTACCTATGGATGAATAGCAACCTAGTGTTGTCTTCCCATATATACCTGAAAGTATGTGGAGGCCCAATCTGCATTAGTGTTGTCTAATGCGAAACCACATAGTGAGAGCATTCCTTTATACTTTATGTACTATAACACCGTCCTATTTACCCGAAGATACGTGGACAAACTACGATATACTCACATATGTGGAATGAGGTATCACATTTGGAATGTATCGTAGACAAGTTAGCGGCAACTGCTATGTTTTACAACACCGGAACATGTCTCTAGCCTAGAACCTCTAAATGTTTTGCGTTATGTGACAATGCTCCATTAGGTTAATTGACATTAAGAATTTTCCTTTCAAGGTTCACCACATGATGTCTTTGAAATTCCTAGAATTCAACTAATTTGATAAGCATTATTTTCATTCAATTTGAACAATGAAAACCTTAGCTAGTAGGGATAGAGCAATTAGATTCTTTTAATCAAATAACAAAGAACAACGAACACATCTAATGCAATTTCCCTAAACTATTCCTATGAGCACACACAAACGTTTTCAATGCACAATGTAAGTTTTTCTTTTAAATTCCCTTAATGTTAAGATGAACAAAAAGAAACTAATGCACATACAATCCATAATTTTTTTTGCAAGAATGAAGACTTTACGACAGTTCCATTTCGAAAGAAATGAAGACTTTTACGACACTTTCTTTTGAACAAAGATTAATCGACTATAAACTAACTTTGACAAAGAATTGATAGTGATAAAGAAATAATTTAAGAAACAATAAACAATCAAGGCCAAAGTAGGGCTAGGAGAGGAAACATAAGTTGATTTTAGAAGTACAACAATCATTGATCTTTCAGCAAGTAGAACTAGAAGGAAATTTGGGAAAAATAAAGTCAAAGGTGGGATTTTGACCTAAGGATGATCAACATAGACCTGAATGGGAGACAATGCACTTTAGAGCACTGTCCTCAAGACAAGGATTCTCTACAATGCTCTGTCTCTTGACCAAACCTGCGCTGGTGTCAGAGAGGCCATCCTAGGTGCTTTCAAGCACAATTTTTACCAAAAAAGACTTCAAAAAGGCTAAAACAAGATCAATGGAAGCAAGTAAAGTCTACTAGGGTGTACTACGATGAAGGTAAACTACTTGGAACAATGATCGTTCCCTATTGGAGTCACCAATTTGTTATGTGGAATTTTGCATCTATGGATAAATACAATTTTCCTAGGTGGGTAGCTACACCTAAAAGAATAGATTTAAAGTGTTAATCCTTTTTCTATAGAAGATAAATAAGACAAGGGACCTACTTGTTATCTTTCACTTTCCCTTTGTCTATTTTGTATGGCTTCTATAGCTCCTTCTCAAACTTAATCCGCTCGACAAGTACCTACAATCATAAACAGAGGACAAAAACCAATCAAAGCAAGAGATCTATCTACTAGAAGAAAATGGAATCGAAAGCATTTACACATATAATCATCATACATAAAGACAAGAATATGGGAAAATGTGTAAATAGTTTTATTAAGTAGAAGGAAGAGTTACAACCATGAATTCTGATCTAATGTCGCTCCTCCAGCTTGGGTTCCAACCAACATCACATCAAAAGCACAACACTCTAGCAGCATAAAAATACTTTCTTACAATCTCAAACCTCACACCAATAGTATCTCCTTACAAATTCTCAAATTCCAGCCCCTGATCACTTAGATGAGTGCTCAATTTATAGGAAAATGGAGGAGGTTTGGTCATAAATGAGGGTATTGAATGGCCTTCCAAACTTAGAATTAGTTTCCATGGAGGAAGGGATGAGAGGATAGGAGGTTACTTAACTCATTCCCTATCCAATTTCGAGCTCATAGGAGATGATAAGTGTGGGAATATTCTAGAAATCTCCAGAAGATAAGAATATTCCCAGAACCCTATGTGGATTTCGCTCAATCTCACCCAGTGCAGGTCAAAGTGGGCCTAAGTGCTTTGAAATGCACCCTGTCATGGGCCTACCTGCATTGAAGTGCACTTGCCCCTAACTAAGGCTACACTGGTCCCTCAAGGAGGCATTTTTGGAGGGCTTCAAGCCAAGAAACTCTCAGAGAAGGAGGCATTCAAAGTGATGACTTGTCTAGGGCATGTAGCAACTAAATTAGGGTTTCATGAGCCCCAACAATACTGATCTAAATGATGGGAGTGATGTGCTAAAATGGATCTGTAACAAGGTGGATGGCCTCTAGAAGCCCTGGATGGTTTTTAATTGATGTGTTCTATGAGATCCCACATTCATTCTTGGAATATGGCACAGGAGTGAATGGTTGAAGAGAGATTTGGCTCAGCCATTATACGGTCGCGTGGAACATGGAAGTCCCATCTCGGGTTTGAATTTTTCATCATCAATATGAGGTTATTTATCCTTGTAATTCTATGAGTATTATACTGGTTATATGTGGTTCATATGGTTGTGCTTTCATTGGTATTTATGTTGCTATTATGCAGGTTATATATATGTTTTATGATAGGTTGTCATTTCATTGGTATTTCTGCTGCTATTATGCTGGTTATATATATGTTTTATGAGAGAAGCTATGTATGGATCTCATCATTTTTTTACTAGTAAATTAATGAAAAATGTATCTATAACCTAATGGATGAAATGATAGTTGATGTGTTGAGGAATCAATGTTTCTTAGCAATTCTCAACTAAATCTGAGACCCCTATGCTCAGATTTGTTATTTACACCTGTAGATTACATATTCCTGATATCTTTGACGAAATTCCTGTCGTGGCTAGTAGGGGTCCAGTCAAGGTCTTATTTAAGTAATTGCATTTGTATTCTCATTTCTCTGTTTTTTTACTGTTTTGAAAGTGTCATTAAATTTTGGGCAGTGACCTAGGCTTCAGGCCTAAAAAAGTGGCTCAAATCCCGAGGATGTTGGCACAACACTGTGCAAAATAGTCCATTGACACTGGCTTGCAAGCCTATGAGAGCGTCCAAAGGTCCTTGGATGCTGGCATGCCCATAACATGAGAGCGTCCAAAGTTCAAATGGTCTAACATATCAGTGGGACCTAGGGGCTGGTTGGCAGAAAGGTTGGATTGGTTCCTGAGGGTCTTAATGTTGATGTTGAATGTCTTTATGGTGTGTTTCCATCAGTTCCACTTCTTTAACGTGACTTAGGAGGTTGAATCATATCATAGTGTCCTCTCGTTGCATGTTGACCCCAGTTGGACAGTTGCTTGGGTAGATGTGGAAGGAGGGTGTTACAGAGTGGTATCAGAGCATGGTTCACCTTTCAGACTGGATGGGTTGTGTGTTGGTCATGCATGCATGTCGGTTGCATGTGTGTATCTTATGCTTTCATTCCATGTGCTTGTTGCATTTGCATGATGTTGATTGTGGTTGTTGTGATGTCGTCATGTGGAGGTTGATGTTGTTATTGTGGAGTGCATCATCATAAGTGTATGACTGGTTACATGTTGTTATATGTCTCTTACATGTATCATTTTGTATTCTTGGTTACATTCTCATATGTTTGGTTACATTCTTTTATGATTGGTTACATGTATCATTCTTATAGGGTTGGTTACAATTATTGTTCGTTTTATGCTTAATTACACGTGTTTATGCATGTGTGTGATTTGTTACGCATTGCTTATGCATGCTAATGTTTACATGTGGTCAAGTGTACAATGATGTAATGGATGGCGTCATGCATGAGTTCATGGTATGCATTGCTGATAAGGTCATACATTGATGACCAGACCCTAGCTAGAATGATGGTTGCATGGTTATATACTTATGTGTTATGTTTCTATATGTTGTCATGATTATGTTATGCATGTATCACGCTGATACTAAGGTATGTTGGTTTATTGTGATTTGGTTTAGCTTACATGATATACATTGCAGGAAGAAATATCAAATGCTATCAAGATGGTAGACTACAAAGACTCTACCTATGAATCATATGAGTAGTATGGTGTTGGGAACTCTTCCGATTTGGCAGATACACTGAGAAGCTTAAAGGAAGAAATAAGGAGTTGTAAGGAAAATAATGATAGAATCATACAGGCACAAGAGAATCTAGCATAGGTAAATGTAGTGATACTTCAGAGCTTGTCAGATTTGCAGCAACAGGGACCACTTCAGATCAGTCATGAGCAGGAGGAAAAACTAACAGGGCATATGGTAGTAGGTTGCATGGAGGTCACAGGTCATATACAGATGACACGATTAGAGAAGGTAGACTGTTGGACCCTCTGGATAGGAGAGGGGATAGACACAAGTACCATTCTAGTTCTGGTTATCACAGGCATGATGATCAATATTGTTATCATTCATACATGAGGAGTGATAGGGGATACTTTCTAGATGAGTTTAAGAAAGAAAAGCCACCAACATTTGATGGAGAGATGAAGAAATCATAGGATGCAAAGGAATGCTTGCTTGGTATGAATAAGTTTTTCAGGTTGCATGACTATTCAGAGAACATGAAAGCCAATGTAGCTACATTTAGTCTCAAAGATAAAGCAGACATTTGGTGGGAAGATGTGAAGAATGTCAGAGGTATACAGGAGGAGGAATTGACTTGGAATGAGTTTGAGCATCTATTAAAAAGGAAGTACCTATCAGAGAGATACTTTGATGACAGGGCAAAGGAATTCTATGAACTAAAGATGGGATCTATGACAGATGATGAGTACACTAGTGAGGTCTTATAGCTACTAAGGTATGTGCCTTATCTCAAGGAGGAGAAGGCGAAGATTAAGATATTCACTAATGGGTTACCAATGACATTCAAAGATAGGATTGAGTTCGATGAGCCTAAATCATTGGAGGAGACCATCCGAAAGCTAAAGCATTGCTATGAACAATCGAAGTGTAGACCTTAGACTATGCCAGACTAGAAAGGAAATGAAAAGAATAAAGGGAAATGGGACAAGAAGCGAGTAATACCAAAATATTTAGGTAATAAGGAGAATGTTGCACCACCTAAGAGGTTCAATTCATCTGATGGAGGATAGGGACATTGATTGGAGGAGCATAAATGGGATGTAGGTTGGAAGCCTATAAAGTGTTGGACTTGTGGCAATGATCACCGCAAGAGAGATTGTCCACAAAATCAAGGTGGTAGGCCTCAGATATATAGTGCATAGGACACACAGACTATTGGGGATGTTGGTGAGAGAGTTCCTTGTATTTATGCAGCATTGGATAGCAAACAGGCAGACCATCAGGCATCTGTCATTGAGATGGACGGTAAGCTTTGTGATCAAGTTATTTCTATTTTGATTGACCCTCGATCTACTTATAGCTATGTTAATCTTGACTTGGTGGATAAGTGTGGTTTGAGTAAGGAATTGCATGCAGAATCTTGGTTAGTGCAATTGGCTACAGATACAAAGAAGTGAGTTCATCACTGGGTAAGATCTTGTGCATTTGATTTGAATGGTATGCCTACCAGAACACATTTGAATGTATTGCCATTGGGATCATATAGTATGTTGTTAGACATGGATTGGTTGTACCTTCATAGAACATAGGTGGATTTATATGACAAGGCCATTGAGTGCTTAGATGACAATGGGGAACCAAGAGTTTTACAAGGAAAGAAGAAATCCACATCAGTTAGGATGGTGAAAACTATGCAGGAAAAGCACAGTCGCAGAAAAGTGTGTGTGTTATTTGTAGTACACATTTCTAGTAACAAGGGTAAGGAAGTCGAGGATGTAGATGTTTTAAGCAGGTACCCAGTTCTACAACAGTTCAAGGATGTATTTCCTAAGGATATTTCAGAGTTTCTACCTCACAAGGAGGTATACTTTTCTATTGAGTTGGTGCCAGGGCTAGGTCCGACATCAAAAGCACCTTACAGGATGAGCACACCTGAGTTGGTAGAGTTGAAGCTACAGTTGAAGGAAATGTTGGACAAGGTATACATTAGGCCAAGTGCATCACCATGGGGCACACTGGTATTGTTTGTGAAGAAGAAGGATGGTACTCTCAAATCATGCATTGACTACAGGAAGTTGAACAAAGTGACCATCAAGAATAGGTATCCGTTACTGAGGATTGATGACTTGTTCAATCAGTTGAAGGGAGAAACAATATTCTCAAAGATTGATCTGAGATCTGGATATCATCAGGTACACATCAAAGAGGAGGAAATTTACAAGACAACCTTTCGGACTAGGTATGGGCATTATGAGTTTGTTGTAGTTCCATTTGGCTTAAATAATGCTACAGCTACATTTATGTGCTTGATGAATAATGTGTTTCATCTGTATTTGGATAAGTTTGTTATTGTGTTCATTGATGACATATTGGTATATTCTAAAAATGAGGAAGAGAATGTCAAGCATTTAGCAGCAGTGTTGAGGTTGTTGAGAGAGCATCGGTTGCATGCTAAGATCAACAAGTGTAGTTTCTTTTAGATTGAGGTACACTACTTGGGGCATGTTGTCTCCAAGGAGGGCATTGCAGTAGATCCAGAAAAGATAAGGGCCATCATGGAGTGGGTATCTCTTAGGAATGTAGATGAGGTGAGATATTTCATGGGGTTGGCAGGCTATTATAGATGGTTCATCAAAAACTTCTCACAGATTGCTTATCCTATCACATTGTTGGAGAGGAAAGATAATAAGTTCGAATGGACAGAGGAGCGTGAAGCTATTTTTGAGTGGCTTAAGTAGTTGTTGACACATGCATCAATGTTAAAGATTGCAGATATGGACAAAGAGTTTGTAGCATGCATGGATGCTTGCAAGAAAGGACTTGGTTGAGTCCTTATGCAGGATGGACAGGTGGTATGCTATGAGTCATAAAAATTGAATGAGCACGAGCATAACTACCCAACACATGATCTTGAGTTGGCAGCGATTATACATGCATTGAAGATGTGGAGACACTATCTCCTAGGAAGGAGGTTTACATTGATGAGTGATCATAGTTGTTTGTGGTATCTATTTGACCAACTGAATCTGAATGGTAGGCAGGCTTGGTTGTTGGCTACGATTAGTGAGTTTTATTTTGAGATCAGGTACATCAAAGGCAAAGAGAATAGAGTGGCATATGCTCTTAGCAGGCAAATATAGGTAAATCACTTAGCAACTATGAGCTCTTATGAGACAGACTTATAGGATAAGATCTTACAGGTAGGTCAACAGGATGTCAGATACATGAATTTATGCATAGGTTGCAGCAGAGTACTGGTATAGGTACAAGTACAGGTGATAGTACAAGTACATGTACATGTAGAGGTACATGTACATGTACATATACAGGTACATGTACATGTACAGGTATAGGTACATGTATAGGTACATGTACATGTACATGTAGAGGTACATGTACATGTACATATACAGGTACATGTACATGTACAGGTATAGGTACAGGTACATGTACATGTATAGGTGCAGGTGCACATGATGTGGACTATTGCCTTACAACAGATGGATTAGTTAGGTTCAGAGACAAGATATATGTGCCAAATAGTAGTGAGCTCAAGAAGGTGATCTTGTGGAAGTTTCACGCAAAACCATATATATTCGGGTCACCCAGATTATCAGAAGACACTGACATCAGTGAAGATATTTTATTATTGGCCGAACCTGAAGAGGGATGTAGCAGAGTTTGTGGCTAGGTGTTTTGATTGTTAGCGTGTGAAGGCAGAATGTAAACATCCAGGTGGACTGCTACAACTGCTTACGATTCCAAAGTGGAAATGGGAAGTCATTTCCATGGACTTCATCATATGTTTTCTGAGGACAGTGAAACAACATGATTCCATCATAGTTATTTTGGACAGGTTGACAAAGGTTGCACATTTCATTCCAGTGAAGTCTAAATTCTCAACTAGTGATGTAGCATTGGTATTATTTAGAGATGTGGTTAGATTGCATGCTATTCTGAACAAGATTGTGTCAGATAGGGATGCAAATTTCACTTCCAAATTTTGGAAGGAGTTATTTGTAGGTTTGGGTGCAAAGTTGGCCTTCAGTACAACTTATCATCCTCAGAAAGATGGACAGATAGAGATGGTCAACATGATATTGGAGGACATGTTGAGGATGTATGCGATGCATCAACAGTGAAAGTGGGATGAGTATCTTCCACTGGTAGAGTTCGCTTACAACAATGGGTATTGGGAATATTTGAGGATGAGTTCATTTGAGGCATTGTATGGGCAGAGTTATAATACTCCTATAAATTGGAGTGATCCAGTTAACAAGGTGTTGATTGGACCAGACATGTTGGCAGACATGGAATAGGAAATGCAGGTGATCAAGAAGAATTTAAAGGTGACACAGAATAGGCAGAAGATCTATGCAAATTAGAACAGGTTGTTTAAGGAGTTCCAGGTTGGGGAACATGTGTACATGTGCATAAAATCAAAGAAGAGCTCCTTGCGGATTAGATCATGTGCCAAGATGGCACCATCGTTTTGTGGACCCTTTAATATTATTGAGAGGATTGTGCCAATCAACTATCGACTTGCACTACCTCCGGCAGTGAAAGTCCATGATATTTTCCATGTGTCATTGCTTAAGAAGTATGTTAGAGATGTTGATCATGTGATTGACATGTCTATATTGTAGGTGGAACCAAATGGAGAATTTCAATTGGAGCCTCAGTGTATATAACATAAAAAGGTGCTCATGCTCCAAAACCGAGCAATCGAGTAGGTTAAGTTGCAATGGAAGCACTTTGGGCCCAATGAAGCTACAAGGGAGATGGCAGATCAAATGTGGGATATGTATCCTTCCTTGTTTACCAGTTGAGGCAAAGCAGTTTTGGTATGGTGTTTTGGTAAATGTCTTGGTATATGTTTTGGTGATGTTGCTATATGTACATATGTATATGGAATGTAAATACTGCCATGAGCTATGTTATAAATCTCCAATAAGTGGTATGGGTGTTGTGTCATTATAATGTTATGTCTTCATGTTGGTTTGCTTCTCAGCACGTTGATCAATGTTAATATTGCATCGAGCTAAGTTATAAAGCTCCATCGGTAGTATATTTTTCTTACAACATTTTTGTGGTAATAGGTGTTGTTGAACACCAAGGATGATGTTCCCCCAAGGGAGAGGGTTTTGTCACAGCCCTGGTGAAAATTCCATGTAATAAAAGTTAATAAAGACGAAAATAATAACCACAGTTGACGGGACACTTATTCCAAGCTGAAAGTTGGGCAAGACATCCTAGTGTGGGTGTTCATTTGTTATTAATGGATAAGGAAATTGGCAAAGGAAATCAATAAGGATTTGGAAAGGCAAATGGCATTTTGACACATTTATTTATGAAAATAATGGAAATGAAGAAAAATAATGGAAAATGAAGAAAACAAAGGCCTCATTCATAAAAAGGCTTCCGAGGATCAGTTGGTAACCTTTTTTTAGTTCAGTTTTGGAGCTCTCTCATTATTCTCTATCTCTCATACTCTTGGATACTTAGAGTTTCTTCCAACACTATTGGAGGAGTGTGGAATACTTTGAGTTTTGGAGCAAGAAGGTAAAGGAAGATAAGGAAAGTGCAAGAGTACATCGAGATCAACAACTACAACGTATTTTTCTTGTAGGTACCAAGTTGCATGTATGTTTTCCTCACCAGTTTTTGCATGCAAATATGCATGTGGTTTGTTGGTTTGGATATGTTATTGGCATGGAAGATGGTTAGGATTGACAATGGATTTCCTAGTCTTGCCATTTCCTGGATAGCCATGGTGATTGTGGATTTGTTTACCTTGTTTTGTTTTGGTTGGTTCTCATGTTTCCTTAGCTTGGGTTGAGTTATTAGTTCTGGAAGCACTGGTTGGAAAAATGCTCTGGAAGCCTTGTAACAACTTGGGTTGAGGTACTAGTCCTAGAAGCCTTGGTTGGACAAACACTCTAGAAGACCTTGGTGGGTTGAGTTACTAGTCCAGGAATCCCTAGTTGGAAAAACTCACTGGAAGCCTGGTAAAAGATGTGGGTTGAGTTACTAGTCCTAGAAGCCTTAGTTGGACAAACACTCTAGAAGCCCTAGAAGGATTGGATAAAGACCAATCTGATGATGGTTTTGTGATGCCTAATCATGAGGTGGAGTCACTATTTGATGGGTTGAGGTGGATGGCCTCTGGAAGCAATGGCTGGTTTTTTATTGTTTTGTTCTATGAGATCCCACATTCATGCTTGGAATATGGCATGGGGGTGAATGACTGAAGAGAGACTTGGCTCAGCCATTCTATGGTCAGGTGGAATGTGGAAGTCGCTTCCCAGGTTTGGATTTTTCATCATTAATATGTGGTTATTTCTCCTTAAAATTCTATGAGTATTATATTGGTTATATGTGGTTCATATGGTTGTGATTTCATTGGTATTTCTGTTGCTATTATGTTGGTTATATATATGTTTTATGATAGTAGCTATGTATGGATCTCATCATGTTTTTACTGGTAAATGAATGAATAATGTATCTATGACCTAATGGATGAAATGGTAGTTGATGTGTTGAGGCATCAATGTTTCTTAGTGATTCTCAGCTAAGTATGAGACCCCTATGCTCAGATATGTTATTTACACCTATAGATTACATATTCATGATATGTTTGAAAAAATTGTTGTCATGGCTAGTAGGGGTCCAATCAAGGTCTTATTCAAGTAATTGCATTTGTACTGTCATTTCTCTATTATTTTACTATTCTAAAGATGTCATTCAATTCTGGGCAATGTGTGGGCTTTGGACCTGAAAAATTGGCTCAAATCTCGAGGACACTGGCACAACATTGTGCAAAAGAGTCCCTGGACACTACCTTGCAGGCCTATGAGAGCATCCAGAGTTCCCTGGACACTAGCATGCCCATAAAATGAGAGTGTCCAGAGGTCAAATGGTCAAAAATCTTAGTGGGACCCAGGGGATGGTTGGAAAAAAGGTTGGATTGGTTCTTGAGGGTCCTAATGCTAATGATGAATGTCTGTATGGCGTGTTTCTGTCGGTTCCACTCCCTTAACGTGACTTAGGAGGTCGAATCATATCATAGTGGCCTCTCATCGCATGTTTACCTCGACTAACTGATTGCTTGGGTAAATGTGGGAGGAGGGTGTTACACCTTCATTCCATCCACCCAGTAGCTAGTAGTATACTTAGGTGAATGAAATGAATCTTGTGGGGCATGTCCCTAGAAATGAGTCATTATGTTGGGGGCATCCGAACTTATTTCAAGCATAGTTTCCACATATTTCAAGATTGTGTAACAATGAAACCATTTTCATCCTACTTCTCATGATTGCCATTTTTATCATCATATTTATGCAAGATGAACCTTGGTTTTCTCATTCCATCCTCACCATCCGCCTGACCGATCATTCACTTTCACTTGGTGTTTACCATTTCATGAGGAACCGATGTAATTAATGGTATTATCAGCCTGCCTCTTAACCTATATATGTTTTGAGAAGTTCCATCATGATTAGAACAGGTTGCTACCCTTTATACCACTCGTTCCTCTAGGTGGAATCCTCTTTTAGCTCTTTTCAAACTCCCTAAACATGAAAAGTTTGTCGAGCATTTGTATTTTCAAACTCGTTAAAGTAAATGGAAAGATGTCTACCTAGTATAAGTTTAGTACTTTTCCATGTTGGGATAGACTATTTACAAAAAAGGTATACCTTGGTCGAACATGACTAAAAGGTTTTCTTGAGTATCATTTTATGCCTTTCGGACTCAAGAAACTAAATTTACGAAGATGAACATTTGGAATTTTCTTTTTTGCCTCTTTTTCAACATCTCTAAACATGAAAAAGGAGATGAGTTACACCTTCGTTGGACTCATAAAATCATCAAATAGTGTTGGACTCATCAAACATGATGAGATAGAACCACTCCTTCTCAAGGCTCATTAAAAATATTCAGAGGGATTCATTTGAAGGATGAATTTATAGATCAAGCATATGTTATCCTCCTCAAGCTTGTTAAAAATAAAGAGGTACTAACCATAAATGGTTGGGGAAATTGGGAAAATGGCATACTTAACCTATTAATCGCAATGAGTTTCTCTTGAACATGACACTATTCCACTTCATCTCCATGGCTGTTGTGTTGGGAAATCTTCTTTCCTCTCTGATTCATCATACATGTTAAAATCCTCCACATTCAGTTTTGGGTCATTGCCTCCAACTCCATGACGTGTCGTTGATATGTTCAAGAGAAGTACTTCAATTAATATCTACTAAAATACCTTTAAGTCTTCATTCATGTCTATCATTCTTGAACTAATTCTGCATCAGCATCAATTTGTCTCAAATATTGATACTTCTTTCGTGTCATTGATAGGGGATATATCAAGGCCCTCCTGTGATGATTCGCTTCCTGTCAACATCAACTCATTATTAGGAAGTTGACTTAGAAACTCCCTTTGGTACCTTGGGACTTACATACATCAATGGCAAGTTTCCTTGCTCTCAATGACAAGTCCTCCTCACTGGCCTTCGACCAGAAGATTCTATGTGGTGTTCAACTTCAAATCACCCATTCACACCGCATAGATTGTACTCAAGTACCTTAAGAGCCATTAACATCATCAATGGTTTCTCTCACATTTGTTAATGTCTTACATCTTTGGCCAGTAATCAGATGGTGTCTACCATGTTTGACTTCAACTCATTTTTTCACATGGTTAGACTCCTATTATCGAATAAACAAGATAGAAGTACCCAAATCTAGTTTAATCCATCCAGGCTGCATTTCAGGAATCATACAAGATCACAAATTATGATGGCTATGATCATTGAGACAATCATATAAGCATGGGTCCACACTCTGCCATCAATAGACAAGAATTATTAATCATTGTACATGTAATATTGGATTATATTTTGAGCATGGGTATGCCTCCCTCAACAATGATTTCATGATGATAATATGTATTGTAACAGATGATTGATCTCAACCAACTTGTTCTTGATCCAAACTTGTCACAAGGTAATGAACTTCAGTACTCAACCATTGCTTCTGACTTTGTACTTTAGGGGGAATCTGTTACAAGTCATTTAGTCACATCAACCTAAAAGGCCTAAAAACTGGATCAATCAACATCCATGAACACTTTGTCATAATCCCTTTGCAAAGTACTAAGCATCAATTCTCCAAAATGTCTAAGTTTTTGGGCCTATCTGCTGAAAAACCACATTTTTAGGCCCAACACACCCTGTGTACTTGCTAACCAGCGTTGGGTGTAAGTTGCTTCATTCAGCATCACCGCTAACCAGTGTGAGTTGGTCCCTTCTGCAAGTGCGCTGATTCTAGAAATTTGGGAAAATTAAAAATATTTTAGAAGTCTCTTCTTCTAGAAACTTCTAAGGTGGTTTTAAATATTTACCATGGACATAGATCTTGAATTCCTATCTGATCCTATCTTGGGGACCTTATCTCTTATCCCTTGATCTCATCCTCCCCTCATATGTGGATCTCAAGCCTAGATTGGTAAATCCTAAACTACCATGTTTACCTTATATATTAAATACCTCCCATAGAGTCTAGGTTGGCTTTTGGAGATTGCTAGTACCCTCATATTGTTGCCTTGAGCTTAAGGAATCATCATCCATTTTCATTAGGGTTGATTTTAAAGGTTTTCTTTTTGACAAGGAAGGACAAGTCAAGTGGGCAGACACATCTACAAAATCAACTTCTATATATGGTTGTAAGTCTCTCCTTTATTTATTAATACAAAATGCATCATGTTTTCCTATACTTTTGTTATGCTTACGCTCTTGTATTTCAATGCCATGTTGACTCATTGAATAGAGATATTGGATTATTCTATGTGGATATAATAGTTCCTTTGCTTGTTTTAGTCATTGTTGCAAGTTCCATTTATAGCGCATGGAGCTAGGATAGGAGCTTACAAGTAAAGCAAAGAGAAGGAATTACTACAGATCCGAGGTAGGTTCATTTTCCATATTTCAATCTCTCTAAGGAAAACATTGATTCTTTTTGTCATTTGTTGTTCTAGATCAAACCACTAGATCTAGGGAATTCATTTTTATTCGCAGAAGTGAAATTCCATATAACAAGTGTTTATATTAAATTGAAACTTGTTACTTATAATATGAGTAGCATATACACATTTGTAGTTACTCATGTAAGTACATGCTTGTTTATATAAATTCGTTCGTAGTAGATGTAAAAATGTATATATACATTCATTATAATTAAATTGAATTTAAATTAAATTTGTTATATATGTTTAATAAAAGATATGAATAGAATTTTGTCATATTCATTTGCTTATAGGAATTTGTAATCATTTATATATTTTTTATGAATTAGTTTATATTCACTCATATACTTGACCGATAGACTATATGTATATATGTGTGTGTGTGTGTGTGTGTGTGTGTGTGTGTTATGAGTTTGTGCATACCATGAACTATATATAAATATTGAGTAATTTGTTTTGGTGTAGAGAAGAGTATGATAGATTCCTTGCAAGTATAGTTGTGTGGTGCCACATGAGAGTTGATGAAGAGAGAGCCCATATGACGGGCATGGAATTGGATAATGCATATTGGCTAGGTTCCTAAAAGCATGAGTTTCCACCCAATAAGAATAGAGTGGGCATGGTGATGAAAGATTTAGTTTCATATTGGAAATATAATGAATAATTTGACAGTATAAAAAACTGAGAAAGGAGAAGGGAGGGAAGCAAAACTTCGGATGATCATAACTTTGCGCCCATAAATCAGAATTTGGCTCATGAGTATTCAAATGAAAAAGGATTCTAAGAAGAATGCATCTGACATGTAAAAAATAGGATTATGGGGAAGAAAATTCCTAGAAACTAAGAAGAGAGCTACAGGAGTTTGGGAAGGAGGAAGTTGTGTTTAATTAAAAATTTCGTAGGACGTAACATCTCGCTTAGGTGTCATATTTTCACAAATAGATAGTTAATAGAAATTCTTTGGCGAGGAGAAAATTCCGACAAACCCAAAATTTGAATCTGGGTGAGAATTTCATGATATAATCTCACTAGAAGCTACAAGGCTAAAAGAGTTATAAATTAGCCATTAAGTACAAAAAAAGTAAGAAATACAGGACAAGATCCCTGAGTGTTAATTTTAGTAAGCGTAAGGAAGTTAAATTAATTTCCTTGGCATTATAAGCATGAATCAATCTGACTAGTAAATGATGGGTAAAGATAAATGTGAGTATGTTTAGTAGAAGGGGTTGTGGTATAATTGTTGGGAAGACTACGAGGCAACAAGATCTAATATGCCTTGCATAGAGAAAATTTGTAGCTACATCAATTCAAGTTATTTCCTTGATTACAAAGCAATACTATTTGTTTTACTATCTCTAGAAAATAGATCAGGTTTAGTAGTTACAAATCTCTACCCATATGAGAAAATTCATGATATGAATACTATCTGGAGTGATTATAAGATTACAGGTGAATATGTTTTTTTGAAGGTGAAATTTCATGAGTTGGCTAGATTGGTTAGATATTTGATGATTACATTTTAGGAATAATGATACCCTACAAGAATTTTATATTTAAGCTCCTAACATGGGTATTATTATGGATAACTTCAAGGTAACCCTAGAAAGTATAGGAAATTGAAGAAAATAAACAGAAGAAAAGTAATAAAGGTTGTAGGGATACATAACTCATTAGAAGAGATGCCTTTAAGCATGGAAGGAGGGTGTGTGACATAAATCTTCGGGACTAACACAAGACAATTGAGGCATATACAGGTTGCATATTTTCTAAGGAATAGGGACAATAATATAAGATATAGATCACTCATATAGTAAGAGGAAAATCCTGAGGAAGAATAGATACGTTATTGGGCTCCACGAAATGAAAATATTGAGGAGGAACACACTATAAACCTTCTCGTGATGATGAATATGCATGTGTTGATGTGTGCATGATCTGGAAAGTGCGATGTGAGTAGATGCATATGGTGGTTGCAACATGCATATGTTGCATATGTTGATCATCAATAATAAACTGAGTTATACAATGATTTTTCTTCCCATAGAATGAAGTAAAAGGAAAATAAACAATGTATTAAAATCACATTGAAAGGACTAAATGGAATATCCAAAATGTTGCAGACTGCTGACATGTCTGATTTCCTGTGAGTGCATATAATTACAATTTGACATTAGATTATCTTTTGGGCCATTCCCTTACTATGATAATCTGCATGGATGTTGATTGTTATAGATGTAATATTTGATGCATGTAATATTTATGATTACTAGAAGGGCTAGAGGTTAAATATGGATGAAACCCACATGCATTAGTATGCATACAAGAGTAATGTAGTGTGTATATGCATAGGGGGTCTAGAGCATCTGCTTACTATTGCATGTTGTTTAAAGAAGGAAGGGGACAAGTGAGTCTTGCCTGTAACTTGGGAGACAAGGGATAACATTAGGGTTTATCCAGGTTGGATGTTGAGTAAAATGAAAATGTATGTTTTTGATATTATCTTTTAAGTAAAACATGGAATAATAATGCTCTTTATATGCCCTTGTTGATAAGAAGATTAACAACCTTAAAATTCTATCAGGATGCAAATGATTTGGGAATTAAGTAACAAGAAAATATCCATAATAGTATATCAAGACACACAACAACACCGTAATGGGTATTATATATTCTTTTTTTACAACACTAAAAATAATGCTTAAGGGGACAGGTTGATACTATTTTGAAGCAGGTGATTTTACATTTGTGAAAATTATAGAGAAGGAAGAGTAATGGTATCCAAATTTTCATAAAACAGTAAGAAAGGAAATTTATGGTGTACATGAACAATAGGTGTAGTTCTTCATTGGTGAAGCATGTAAATGCCAATATTGATTGAATGTAGCATAATTATTTGTGGATTGTATTTGGTATTTTTACTGATAAATGCCACTTCTATCTAGTTTCTATTTCCCTTAAAGGAAAAGTATATGTGTGTGTGTGTGTGTGTCCTTATATGATATATACTTGTAAATGTGATGAGGAGGCATGCAATTTAAGGATAATGTGTGTAACAATTGCATATTGAGTGAAATCAATGTATTGTGGTATCTGTAAAAGTATATGATATGAGGACTAATCATGATTATTGTGTTGTTGATGACGCAGATACTAAGGACAACAACCTTATGGAGAATAGGCCTTATAGGTTTGTGTTATTCTTTCATATGATAGTGTTGGAAAGATGGATCACTCGAGGGAGTGTCAATCATTGAAGGGGATCCCTAAGATGGGAAGGGTAAGTTTGACAAAAGGATAAGTGTTCGAGTGTAGTAAACTTCCCTAGAGGTGGTGGCATGAAACCCGAGGGACTGCTAGGTGTAGTGAAGGGGGTGAGCCACTTGGGAATAATCAATGGATATTGGGTATATGACTAATGGTGGTAAAATAGATGCCCATTGAATTCGACATTCCATATCCTCATACATATAAGTACACATTTCGTGTGCATGCTTTAATTTTGTTAGGAATGCATAAGTATATGTTGACATCTTTAAAAATAGAATATTCGTGGATAAAATGCTTGATTTATATACATGGATATAATATGTTCATTTTTATATAAGATATTATAGGTGTATATTGAACAATTATAACCATGGATATATATCTCACAACAATGGAAGAAATTAGGGAATGTGAATGGGTTGATTACAAATCTTGCATTTAATAATAAGCCTCCCCCCTGCTCCTTTCAGAGTCTAATTGGGTTATAAAATCCATTTGCTAGGTGATTGTTATCCCTTAACACATAATTAAACTTAACATGAGTGATTTTTGTTGCTTATTATTTTACCCTAATTAGCATTAATTCTAATAGTTTATTATCCAAGCTAGTATTCTTTGCCATTTGGATTAGGTTGGCCTTTCCCCCACCAAAATCATTGTCTCAATGCAATATTTGATGGTAATCTTCAAGGCTTGCAATAATGCATAGGTTTTTTATTTGTTGTTAGTTGAGATACGAAGAACCCATGTGAAAGAATTTTCAATTATTCCTCCAAGGCTCGTGTCAACCCCTCCCGCACCTACCACCTAATATTCCATGTATCACCTTAATGAAAATCACAAATATGTTATGGAATGAAATAGTATATACACTAAACAATAAGATAAGAAAATTTATTATTCTATTGTCATATCTCTTACATACAATGACCTCCTTTATATAGGTGCACAAAATTGGTACATTACATTTGCTTATGCCTCTTGTTTTATTTTAATATATATTATAGTTAACTACTTAATGACTAATCACTAATAACACTATTATTAAGATATTCCACTTCTTCTTCTCTTATTTCCACACCATTTCCTTCCAATTTAGATGGAAATAATCCATGCTCTCCTCCTAGTTTAGGAAGTATGCTAATTAATGTGAAATTTGTATGTCAATGCCATGGTGATAAAATTTAATTTTCTAATGCACTTTAGGAATGAAGAGAGCGATCTTTCAAATATTTTGTCACCATCTTGCTTCCATCTTCTTTATGATCATCTATAAGGAACTTTTTTATAGATGGTTCAAGCTAGTTTGAATTGGTTTCCTTTAGTGAATTTGAGGGAAACATACATTGTGTTCTTACTTGGAAATTGGGATCCTATATAAAATGGCAAAGAGTCAAAATATTCCAATGGCCCCAATGAACAATTGTAATGAAAACACATTGATTAGATACAATATATTTTAATTTTCCTCCTATCAAGATATTGAAGGATAATTCCTCTTCTAGGTACATCAAAAACCAGAAACAATCTAAAAGAGTAAATGATTTCTATTTGCATTTAGGAAGTTTCTTCCATAACTATTACTTGTATCCATCAATTATGTTTATATCACCACAGTACTAGTCCAACTTTGTTATGACATTTCAACATAATGATTGGATTTATTTATTTTTGGTGCTTTCTTAGGATACCACCTTCTATAAGTTTTTTTTATTTAACAAAGTGTTAGAAATACAATTACAAGATCCTATTATTCACAACTAACATCAATACTTTTCTTTGACCTAATTACACTACAAAGCATTGAGGATTACATTATAAAATAACAAACAATTTTACAATTATTGGTCAAATTCCCTTCATCCAAATCCAACACAATAAAATTTCATCAATATGATAATTCTTGGACTCAATATGATTGATGGCATCATAGAGTTTTTTTATCCCCTATATATTTAAAGGAATTATCTAACCTTTATTTTTATATGTAGCTCCCTCACAATCGGGGATTTGAAAAATGTTCCACCTAGGGTTCAAGGAACCTTCTTCTAATGTTAAATTAACTTTGAAAGCAATAGATTTTCATGGAGTAACATTGAGTGAATGAGTAGAGTTAAAACCTTCATTGTTGGAGAGAGGTACTAGAAAAAGTATGGTCGAGGAATGTAGGCCATATGGAGGTGCTATTTTGAAATGACTAGTCATAAATATTCTATCTCCTTGGTCAACCCATTGATAGATTGAATATGTTTCTAAAAGAATTATTGTTCCTCGGAAATTGAATCTAGAGATATGTGAAAGGGATATTTTTAATCATAAATAAATTAATAAAATTCCTTATGACAATAAGAAAATTGCTCAATAATATATAATAAAAGAACATAAAAACTTAACATTTAAAAAAATTATTACTGCATTGACCTGGATTTAAACTAGAACACAACAAATTACATATATAACCATAAATACAAAGATGCAACAGAAATAACACTTCATTTCATTAATAGAAAAATAATGAAGTATGCTTACAAACAGAATGGAAATAAGGCTAGCTCGGGCGATGGTAGCTTATCTTTGAGAAAAGATGTGGTGGCCACATGCCTCAGAATTGAGTTACATTGAGGCTCAAAGGCATATTTATTATTGAGAAACAATGGAAAACCCTAAACATCCAAAAACCTAACCCTAGGAGATGAAGTGCCAAAACTATGGGCCCCGTTTGGGTAAATTGGTACATCAACTTCTCGGGGTCATAACTTTGGCATACGATCTCTGTTTTGCTATCATAATACCTCTTTTTGAATATCTCAAAGAGAAGGCTGAAAACAAAGTAGCAAGCTAGTTTTGAACATTTTCAGTCTCTCCATTTTCCCTAAAAACGTTGTTTAGGGCCTCAAAATGGCTTTGGAAGTTCAGGACCTGAAAAACTGCCAAAAATAGTAAACTGTGCTACAATTAAGGAAATCAAAAAACTGAAAGACATAGTGTTGGGGGTCCAAGTGGAATAGGCGGGTGGCCACCAATGTCCACCTGGATCATTCATAATTAAATATGATATATTTTTCATAAAATGATATATATATATATATATATATATATATATATATATATATATATATATATATATATATATATAAGAGTTAGTTTAGAAATTGGTTTTTACTTCCTAATATTGGAAGACTTGAAGTAATATTGAAGGGGATTGAATCACCTCTTCGTGATGTAATTGTGGTCTATAAAGTCTATGTAAACAAGGACCGCTACTGCAAGCCATGAGAGAGAAGTAGAGTGGTAGGTCTATTTGCGTTGAAGGGGCTAATAAAATATGTTTCAACACATGTGAATCATTTTTGTATTCATTCGCTCTCCCTTTAATAAAAAAATGCTACCTCTACGAATAGAACATTGGTGCCAATTTTCTTATTGTCCAGTTGTGTTTTAGAGCTTGGTCATGGAACATGAGAGAAAATTAGCCTTCGATTAACACCATGGTATTAGAGAAACACCAATGATGTCATGTTCAAAATGAACATGAAATATGAAAACCTAGGAAATGGTGGTAACAACAAATTTTTTCACTTTAGATCCAACAAGACTCCACAAATTTTACCACAATGCAATCTCAGATTATGTGTGAGAATATGAACCCATAACTTCTCATGATATTTCATGATCTCCCATGCTCTATATTGGAATCCATACATCTCTTTGTATATTATTTATGTAAAGTCTACGATTAAGGTGTATAACATGTGGTTGAATCATTGGTGGATTCCCAATGTTAAATAGTTGGTGATCATTAGGGGAATTTTGAGGTCTAAAATGGGCCTCCTAAGGAAATTATAAAATAATAGTTGAAATAATAAAATAATATTAGATTACATTATAAAATTTTAGAGGGAAAAAGAAAAAAAAAAAAATTCAACTCGTATTTTCAACTTGTATCACTATGGGTTTACTCAAATTTTGAGCGGAAACACTCGTTCGATGAGATATTTGATTCCTCATCCAAGAAGTACCCATGTTTCATACTTTTGATGGAGTCTGCGACATGAAAAATGAGAAATACATGAAAAAACATGATTGCAATCACGTTTTTCATGTATTTCTCAGTTTTCGTGTAGTAGGGTCCATCGAAAGTATGCAACATGGGTACTCCTTGGATGAGGAATTAAAATTTTCATCGAACGAGTACTCCCACTTGAAATTTTATTAAAACCTTTGGGAGATAAGTTGAAAATACGAGTTGAAAAAGTACTTTTATTATTTTTTAATATTTTTACTTTTTTTACTCCAAAAATGGCGAATCATCCCCATGGTTGACATCATCATCTTGAATCCTATTGGTTCTTATAAAGTTTATTTTGATTGAACATTTTTCTTAGGAGGCCCATTTTAGACCTCAAAATTCCCCTAAAGTTAGTGGGAATTTATTTGTGCTAATTATTTATTGAATGAATGTTTAGTCACAAAGAAAGATGTATAAATAAACCCCTATAGATAGTGGGTATTGGGTCATTGACCAATTGACAAAATATTTGGGCATTCTATTTACAATTTTTCTAGAAATTCCAATTGACAAGTATATGGTTATTAATATGTGTGTATGATAGAGAGGTAGCATCAAATCAAGCAATAGGGTCACCTTTCATATTACCTAGTGTTGAAAAAAATAAATATCCTACCTACAAAAAGGGAGGTATTAACATTATGATACAATAAAAACTTCTTCAAGAATGATTTTGCCAACCAAATTTCAATTGAGTTATCAAAATTAAGTTGAAAATCTATTACTGATTATGAAAATTCCATGGATGAAAAATATAACTAGTAATAATTATGTGAAGAAATTTCAAGTACTGGAGCTTGTGGAAGATTATTAAAGTTGATGATATTATTGATCTTGAAAGACGAAGCAAGATGATTAGGCATAATAGTTGTTTGAAATTGGAATGCTTTAATTTCTTGATAAATTCTCTCGAGCACATATTTTAAATTTCCATGAATTAAAGGAAACTTAAATGGATCAAATAATGTATATTCCTCCACTAATTCATAAGGTAAAACATCAGTACTAGAATACCAACATAAACTATTAAATATATGAAGTATTATAGTCACATATACATCATAAATAATTAATAAAAAATGAAGAACATGTAAACCAAAAATGTTTGAAAATAAATTTACATTGTTATTTACACCAAATATAATATTATTACAAGGCAATGGAAGCTTATTCATAAAACAATATTCCAAGCAAGTATCAATAAAAATATTGATATCAAATTATATATCGTTACATACTTGTGAAGAGTTTTCAAGATCATCACATACCTTACCAGGTTCTTGATTTGTAAGTTCATAATTATATTTGGGAATGGATGTTTGTTATAAAAAATCGAAACCATTTTGAATTTTAGAAGAAACAAGATGAGAATTCATTATAAAATTTTATGTATTGGTATATATCTCATCTCGTACTATAGATTTCCACTTAAATTGATGACATGAGAACCTAACATAACCATCATCATAAGGTGAAGTGCCTCACTGTCATTAATATGTAGAGGTTCATCAATAATGATTCCCCTATCTTCCTTACTATATGACATGTCAAAAAATATAAGTATCATTAGATGCAATAAACATACATGTCTGTGTTTTTTAAAAGTTATCAATAGAATGATCATTTGTTTCATCATCATAAACATGGTTGAAAGAAAATTCATAATTACTCTGATCCATAATAGTTTTCTTATATTCTAAAAATGGATTTGTATGTGAAGGAACCAATAAATGAACAAAGTTATTGTAATATGAATTACAATAAGGTAACAAGTTAGAATATATTGAAAATTGGTTGTTAGAGCATATATAATTGAATGTTTCTCTATTACTAAAATGATAATTACTATTAGGGTCTAACATTTGAGTTATCGGTTTTAATTATTCATTATTCCCTTCTTCACAAACATGAAGTTCATTACAATTGAAATAACTTCCGAAGTAGAACTAATATGATTGGATACATTTTCACATCCCTGAAATTGAGTATTAAAATGTTCTAAATCGTGTGATTGAACAACATACTCATTATTATTAGTAAACTCAAAACAAGGTTGGATGTTGCTGAATTGAAATACCTTTAGAGGTTGGATGCTCCATAAAGCCTCCCTTTGTACCCTTCATTTGTGGAAATGTGTCATTTTTCAGGGTTGGAGGCCCTTTTCATTGTACATGTGGTGCAAATGCCCCTAAAAATATGTAATTTAGAATAATTTGTTCTTGAAGAGCATGTTTTTCTCATCCATAGGATAGGATCAGATATTTTGAGCTTAGAAAATTAACATTTTATTGTGAGAAAAGCTTAGCACCTTTAAAAATAAAGGGGCACTTCCTCTCATTTTCTCATTGTTAGATTTGAGAGATAAATCCCTTAGGAGGTTTGAAATTTCTATGAGTTTTGTCTCTTATAATTTTCCTAAGGATGGAGGAGTTGAATGAATTTACTTGCATGAAATTGAAATTTGATGTGATCCCTTTTCATGAAAGCTTTCGGGGGATATTGGACAATGCATTGTGAAGTAATTTTTTTTTTTTTGCATTATGTTTATTGTGATGAATGTCCATGTGCTAAGTTAATTAAGTTGGTACTTGCTTCATAGTTCCTTGTTAAGATAAACCTTTATTCCAAGTATTTGAGGAATACAAATTACTTTTTATTTTCCTTAATCATCTCGAAAATTTGAGAACCTAGATATCAAAACCTGGGTAAGTTAGTTTATTTTCCCTAGATTGTTTGTACCTAATTATCACTCCCAGAAAACCCTATAATTGTTTGATTCATTGACTCCATATGCCCTAATATATATATATGTGTGTGTGTGTGTGTGTGTGTGTGTGTGTGTGTGTGTGTGTGTGTGTGTGTGTGGGGAAACTAAGACACTAATATTCTATCTTCCATATGCCTTAAAACACATAAATATTTATTTATATATTGGCAAACTAAGGTAGTGATATTTTATACTCCATTGCCCATTTTCCTTGTAATCCTTTAAACCATTTTGTTAGGGCTTCCTCTCCATGATCATTTAGAATTCCCTTGATTGTGTGTTTGGGAACCCATGTTATCCATTATTGGTTGTTCTAAACCTTTAGACTAAGTCATAAGAGCATTTGAACTCAAATCTTTTGGAACTACCAAGCACTAGAGATTCTATCCTAGGGGGAATCTTTGTTGAGCTAGCTAAATAAATAAGGTTGGTAAGGTGACACAATGGTTCCCTTTAAAGTGTAGTGGGTTTCACACTTGAAATTTCAGACTTTCTCTCAGTGTGAGATTGTACTATAATAAATACCATGGTCGATCATAATCAACCATGGTCAAATATCATTAACCTTAGTTAGTAATAGCCAACCATGGCCAATCATGGTAAATAATGGTCATGTTTGGTTAACCATAGTCACTATAATCAATTATGGATCATAGTTTCGATGGTCAATCCATACTCAATCATGCTCAACATGGCCAACCATGGTCAAAATGGTCTCCATGGTTAACCATGGCCATACATTGTTAACATGGTCAACCAGGGTCAAAGTGATTAAACCATGTTTATACACCATAAATATGGTCAAACCCTTGTCAACATGCCCAACCATGGTTAATAATACTCAAACATGGACAATCATTGTCAACCATGTTATCACTCAGGTTGTCCTTAAAGCTCGAGGAAATGATACGGCCGAGGTAACCACAAACCAACTTTGAACTGCAGGTTCTAGCCTGCCTGCAATCAGAGAGGGCTCTCTCTTTTAGGTTTAGCTTTGTTTAATGGATGATTTTAGGCTAGATATGATGCACAAGGGTTTTGTATTGTTTTTGGTGGGAAGGAAGACGTTTCAAGTAGAGAGGCAAGACATAGTCTGGTAAGTTTTCAAACCATTGGGCTTGGAGTCAAGGAGTGGGATGGCTGGTGCGTTTTCTTGGTCACAAGATAAATAAGGAGCAAGGTAGCTGCTCATGAAACAACACTGAAAGCTTATAAGGATGGGATGAGGGATAAGGAATGAAAGGCAACAAAGAATCTCTCATTAAGCTTAAAAGGGGGAAAGTGAATGAACTCTATCTAGGAGCAATTAAGAATTCCTAGACAACTGTCAAAGATGAATGGATTAGGGGAAATATGAGCCGAAGGGAATTAATATTCATGACTGATCCAGAGACAAACATAAATAAATAGCAGAAAATGAGCATAGAGGGCAGTTAACCAATTCTAGACTATTCTTTCTTTCTACTATTTAGACAGTATATCAATGAAAAAACAGAGATAGGAAAACTTATTGAGTCATGTTGCAGCACAAGAATTCCAAATTCACTTCTTCAAACCATTAGAGACTGAGCAGACAGTCTTTCCTCCAAGCTTTTCAACAGTCTTTGATTACAGAAAACATGTCAGGTATACAGTGCGAGTCTCTACTGAAAAACTATCAACCAACCAACCCTTAAAACAATACAGAGGGTGGTATATATAGGGAATATTTATCCGAAATTATTGATTACAGCCGACCTAACAGGTACGGAAAAAAATTGATTACTTTAACCTAATCTTATCCAGAAATAAATTCCAAAAAATATCTTTGAGCTATGCTGGGGGCAGTTGTATCAAAATGAGTTAATATCTGTCCAGGTGGCTCTGTGCTTTTCATCTGTCATAACTGTGCATTGGTCTTTGCACCATTGTTGTTCGGCGGTATTGAATGCTTTTGACTGTGATTTGAGAGCTAGGATGGGCTTACTCCTCTTGATTTGACTTTCTGGGGGGCTCATCAATGTTCAAGTGCTTCGAGCCCATAAAAATCTTCGACGGATACTCTTTGGCTCTCCTTCCTCCTCTGGTACTCTTTGGCAATAAATTGATGCTGTTCTGTCGTGTTGTGGGTCTTATTCACAATTTAATGGCCATTGTTCGACCTCTGTTTCCTTTAAAACTATTTTCTGCTCCTTTCGGCAAGCTTCATGAAGAAAAATGGGTCATTCGGCGCCTTTCCGGCTTGCTGGGGGCCGTAGAATAAAAAGATTCCCTGAAGATTCCCCATTTAGGCCCAAAAAATCTAGCGATGAGCGATTTGCGCTCATCAAAAACTGCCTCAGAATTGGATTCCGGGGCTCCGAAGTGCGATTTTCGCCTCTGTGCGCAAAAAAGCTGATGATGATGTCATCATGATGTGACGCTGTATGGCGGGTGACGTCAGCATGACGTCGGCAGGACGACGTGGCGAGATGACGTCAGCATGACGTCATCATATACGGATGATGACGTGGTAGGGACACGTGGCAGGAGGCCACGCAGGCAAGTGAATCGACATGGTGACTGGGCAAAGGGGGTGACGCAAGCAGTGACTGGGCAGAGGGTGACGTGGGATGTGACATCATGGGCGGTAAGTGGTTTTGTGGTGCATCGCTTTTTGAGGATGGTGGTTTCATGAGGGGGCGCTCCGCCACAGCCCAGAGCTTGACATGTGGCGGGAGTATGGCGGCAATACCGCCCATCTCCCGGACACTAAAGCTCGGGCGTTTCGGGGGTGGGGCGGCCCGCCCACCATTGATCTGCGGAGTGGGTGATCCAACGGTTGGCGGTAGGTGCGAGGCAGCGGGAGGTTAGGACGGGAATATACGCAATATATTCCATTTTTAATAAAGCGCGACGGGGGTAAAAACTATAAATTTAGTGGGTTATGGGATTATAAACAGGCGGAGTATGTTTTTTGCGCTCAGGGCTTAGGGTAAGGGGTAAAGTATGGGTTTTGAGCGTGGGTTTTTAGCAATTTACGCCCGAAATCTTAGGATATGGGCAAAAGTGGCTTTTTGAGGGTTTTAGGGCTAGGTGAGAGGTTATTAATCTGGCCAGGTGTCAGATTAATCCCTGTTATGACTCGGATGGGCTAAAGACAGCCCTAGATGGACTGTTATTCCCTGGACTTATAGGAAATATGGCTATTTTACCAGGGAGGGGGTATTTGCATAGCGGAGTTTTATATACATGATTTTAATAGGGAAAGGGAAAAACTGATAGGGAGTTATATAATAAAGTTAATAGTTAATATGGAGATGAAAAGATGGCACTAAGGTATGAGACCTTAGGCTTTGCTGGGGAAAAGAAGGCTCGCAGATGATGAGTGAGCAGTCCTTGAGTAAAGCAAATCCTTACCAAGGCGAATGTCATGGAAATGATGAAACTGAGAGGCTCAAGCAGATCTTGACATCTTGGGGAATGTTAGTAAGTGACTTGGGGGAAATGAGAAGAAGGGGAGGTTAGTGAATTCCAGCTTGAGTACCTCCTTTGAATTCAAAACTGCCTGATAACTGTGATAAAAAATGGAATACAGCAGTGGCATTTGGACCAGGATACTTTCATGGCATCTTCATTGACCTGTTCTGGAAATATGGAACACTGCAACCTGCAAAGTATGACATATTTGGCATGTGAAAATGTCAATCATGAAAAATGAATACCTGCTGCAGTAGGAGGCTAACAGTGGCTCCACTTGGGGATGGCTTTTCCTTGTGAAAAGCCAAGAACAGCAGGTCAGACTGCCTTGTATTCAATTGCTGCTGTATTCTGCAAAATTTGCTTGGCCGGTTGCCTTATTAATCCTACCTACCTACCCTAACCAATACTTTCTTTACCGTTAGGTGAAATGAAACAGCTAATGCAGCCACTTAAGCATTATAAATATGAATGGCCCCTGCTGCTTATGCTTGCTGTTACCTGAAATGGAGATCTTGCAATCTGATATGACTTTATTAATCTTTGAGAAGATCAGGAAGTTGCTGACCTTCTTTGCTGAAACAAGAAACTGTACAAAAGGGTCCTGTAGCATATATACATTATTGCTAGACTGACTTGAAGAACTGTACAAAAGTTTGGGATAGCTATCATTCTTTGAAATTGGTGAATCATCAACAACTTGATTTTGAGATTTGCAGCCTGCTAGCGGAGAAGAGAAGTGATTTACCTCATCACACAACTTGCCCTCAGATGGGTTGTGCAACAAATGGAATGGAACTTGTAATTCTTTGAAAGCCTGCTCAGATGGCACCTGACATATTTGTGCTAATTGTTCTTTTTCTTCTTCAAATATCCGAGATGGCTGAAAATTAACAGGCAGGGAATCCAGTTGGATTTTTTAGTCACATTTTGCCGCTTCTGAGTCTTCTACAATCTGAATCTCACTCGCACTTTGGGGTTGCAAATATAGTGTTAATGCATTAAGAGCGGGGCCTGGACTCTCCTCTAGCCGGTCAACATCAAAATATGGTGACACTTAATTATAAATGGCATGATGATCTCCCCTAATAAACTGAAAAGACTTGAAACAAAATGGTAAAGTTCCTTCGCTGAACTCAACACCCTCTGTGTTTTCCTCCTTTTCTTCATAGCTAAACTGGGCCTGTTGATCATTGGGTTCAAGCAAATCAGCCTGAACAGTGCTTTCTGCCAAAATAGGCTCTGATCCCTCTGCGAAGCTGATTTGGTCATTAGGTTCATAATCATCGTCATACTGATCATATTTGGGCAGATAGTTGAAAGAAGAGAAGCTATTATATTCATATATTATATCAGGAGATTGCTCCATCATGTATGGCTGCATGAATAAGTCATCTGTTTTGTAGTAGGTTTGTTCAGGAATACCATTACTTTCCCTTTGCAAAACAGATCTTTTGTGGTGCTCTAAACCTTCAACTTCTATTGTGAATGTCTGCTTTAATTCCTCTGCTTTCTTTACCAAGGTATCCAGTTTACCCTCTTTTTCTGCTTTTAACTTCCTCTCCTTAACTTCCTGATTAACCTCTACATCTACTGCCATGTTCTGCATCTGTTGCATAGTACAGGGACTCCTTTCTCTCAGATGAAATTCTATTTCGTGATCAAATGCTGATGGATAATGTAGTAGAGCCAAATCAGGGGGAGCTCTTATATTCAATGGTATAGAGTGATAAACCTGATTGAATCGCTCAGAAAATTGTTGAATAGATTCAGATGGGATCCGTTTTAACTGTTGATATTCTTCTATGAGCATGAGAAAATTGACTTTGGTCATCCATCTATCAAGGAAGAGTTTGAATAGCTGTTGGAGATTTGAGATGCTTGCCTCAGGCAATGCTTTAAACCAAGTCCTAACTTCACTTTGCAGAGAAAGGGCAAACAGCCTAACACTAACATCCTCATCTTCTACCTCGAAAATGCTTAAATAATCTTCAAAAGCCTGGATATGCTTTTGAGCAGTAACTCCATTCTCTCCATCAAATTTTGGGAGTTTCATGGGATGATTTTTGGGTAAAGGATTGAGCACGGGAGGCAGAATGAGTGGCTTATATCTATCAGGAACCTTACGAGGCACGAGATTGTGTACAGGGGCTAAATGATTGGGTTCGGTATGAACAGGGATAGGATGATTTTATTTGACAGAAGTGTACCCCTTGACCATGAGGTGAGCATCAGCAGCATTTAGAGGTTGTTGTTCTAATGTGCAAGGAGGGCTTTCTTCAACATTTTCTAAAGGAAAAGCATAAAAGTTAAATTTAAACAATATGTACAACAAAATTTTATGGAAGAGAAAGAACATGACCTCTTGGATCAAAATCCAGGTCAAAAGCGTGATCTGCTCATACATTTCTTTTGGGTTCCTTCCTCCAGTGGAGCCTTTATTATCAGGATGATGTGGAGTCGCCAGGTGGGTATATTAACTTTGAGTGCCTGATCTCTGTCCACCATCAAAGATCAGAACTAGATTTGAAGAATGGCTGTGAAGGTTTGGTTCCTCATAGTGGAGCTTTCCAACTTTCTTCGTGAAACTTTGTGAAATTATCTGAGGAAGGTCCCCAGTCGAGTCGCCATTATGTTATCAATCAGGTTGTCCTTAAAGCTCCAGAAAAGGATACGGCCGAGGTAACCACAACTCAACTTTGGACTGCAGGTTCTAGCCTGCCTACAGTCAGAGAGGGCTCTCTCTTTTAGGTTTAGCTTTGTTTAATGGATGATTTTAGGCTAGATATGATGCACAAGGGTTTTGTATTGTTTTTGGTGGGAAGGAAGACGTTTCAAGTAGAGAGGCAAGACATAGTCTGGTAAGTTTTCAAACCATTGGGCGTGGAGTCAAGGAGTGGGACAGCTGGTGCGTTTTCTTGGTCACAAGAGAAATAAGGAGCGAGGTAGCTGCTCATGAAACAACACTGAAAGCTTATAAGGATGGGATGAGAGATAAGGAATGAGAGGCAACAAAGAATCTCTCATTAAGCTTAAAAGGGGGAAAGTGAATGAACTCTATCTAGGAGCAATTAAGAATTCCTAGACAACTGTCAAAGATGAATGGATTAGGGGAAATATGAGCCAAAGGGAATTCATATTCATGACTAATCCAGAGGAAAACATAAAGAAACAGCAGAAAATGAGCATAGAGGGCAGTTAACGAATTCTAGAATATTCTTTCTTTCTGCTATTTAGACGATATATCAATGAAAAAGCAGAGATAGGAAAACTTATTGAGTCATGTTGCAACACAAGAATTCCAAATTCACTTCTTCAAACCATTAGACACAGAGCAGATAGTCTTTCCTCCAAGCTTTTTAGCGGTCTTTGTTTACAGAAAACATGTCAGGTATACAGTGAGAGTCTCTACTGAAAAACTATCAACCAACCAACCCTTAAAACAATACAGAGGGTGGTATATATAGGGAATATTTATCCGAAATTATCTATTAAAGCTGACCTAACAGGTCCGACAGAAAATTGATTACTTTAACCTAATCTTATCCAGAAATAAATGCCAGAAAATATCTTTGAGCTATGCTGGGGGCAGCTGTATCAAAATGAGTTAATATTTGTCCAGGTGGCTCTGTGCTTTTCATCTGTCATAACTGTGCATTGGTCTTTGCACCATTGTTGTTCGGCGGTATTGAATGCTTTTGACTGTGATTTGAGAGCTAGGATGGGCTTACTCCTCTTGATTTGACTTTCTCGGGGGCTCATCAATGTTCAAGTGCTTCGAGCCCCTAAAAATCTTCAGCGGATACTCTTTGGCTCTCCTTCCTCCTCTGATACTCTTTGGCAATAAATTGATGCTACTCTGTCGTGCTGTGGGTCTTATTCACAATTTAATGGCTACTGTTCGGCCTCTATTTCCTTTAAAACCGTTTTCTTCTCCTTCTGGCAAGCTTCATGAAGAAAAATGGGTCATTCAATGCCTTTCGGGCTTGCTGGGGGCCGTAGAATAAAAAGGTTCCCTGAAGATTCCCCATTCAGGCACAAAAAATGTAGCGATGAGCGATTTGTGCTCATCAAAAACTGCCTGAGAATTGGATTCCGGGGCTCCGAAGTGCGATTTTTGCCTCTGCGCGCAAAAAAGCTGATGATGATGTCAACATGACGTCATCATGATGTGACGATGTACGGCGGGTGACGTCAGCAGGACGACGTGGCGATATGACATCAGCATGATGTCATC
The DNA here is from genome assembly GCA_031772625.1 of Pinus tabuliformis. Classification (NCBI taxonomy): domain Eukaryota; kingdom Viridiplantae; phylum Streptophyta; class Pinopsida; order Pinales; family Pinaceae; genus Pinus; species Pinus tabuliformis. The sequence continues at coordinate 1,497,197,316 of CM062818.1, read as the reverse complement.
ATATACGGATGATGACGTAGCAGGGACACATGGCAGGAGGCCACGCAGGCAGGTGACTCGACATGGCGACTGGGAAAAGGGGGTGACGCAAGCGGTGACTGGGCAGAGGGTGGCGTGGGATGTGACATCACGGGCGGTAAGTGGTTTTGTGGCGCACCGCTTTTTGGGGATGGTGGTTTCGTGAGGGGGCGCTCTGCCACAGCCCGGAGCTTGACGCGTGGTGGGAGTACGGCGGCAATACCGCCCATCTCCCGGACACTAAAGCTCCGGGGCTTCAGGGGTGGAGCGACCCGCCCACCGTTGATCTGCGAGGTGGGCGATCCAACGGTTGGCGGTAGGTGCGAGGCGACGGGAGGGTAGGACGGGAATATACGCAGTATATTCCGTTTTTAATATAGCGCGACGGGGGTTAAAACTATAAATTTAATGGGTTATGGGATTATAAACAGGCGGAGTATGTTTTTTGCGCTCAGGGCTTAGGGTAAGGGGTAAAGTATGGGTTTTTAACATGGGTTTTTAGCAATTTACGCCCGAAATCTTAGGATATGGGCAAAAGTGGCTTTTTGAGGGATTTAGGATTAGGGGAGTGGTTATTAATCTGGACAGGTGTCAGATTAATCCCTGTTATGACTCGGATGGGCTAAAGACAACCCCAGATGGACTGTGATTCCCCGGAATTATAGGAAATATGGCTATTTTGCCAGGGAGGGGGTATTTGCACAGGGGAGTTTTATATACATGATTTTAATAGGGAAAGGGAAAAACTGATAGGGAGTTATATAATAAAGTTAATAGTTAATATGGAGATGAAAAGAGGGCACTAAGGTATGAGACCTTAGGCTTTGTTGGGGAAAAGAAGGCTCACAGATGATGAGTGAGCATTCTTTGAGTAAAGCAAATCCTTACCAAGGCGAATGTCATGGAAATGATGAAACTGAGAGGCTCAAGCAGATCTTGACCTCTTGGGGAATGTTAGTAAGTGACTTGGGGGAAATGAGAAGAAGGGGAGGTTAGTGAATTTCAGCTTGAGTACCTCCTTTGAATGCAAAACTGCCTGATAACTGTGATAAAAAATGGAATACAGCAGTGGCATTTGGACGAGGATACTTTCATGGCATCTTCATTGGCCTGTTCTGGAAATATGGAACACTGCAACCTGCAAAGTATGACATATTTGGCATGTGAAAATGTCAATCATGAAAAATGAATACCTGCTGCAGCAGGAGGCTAACAGTGGCTCCACTTGGGGATGGCTTTTCCTTGTGAAAAGCCAAGAACAGTAGGTCAGACTGCCTTGTATTCAATTGCTGCTGTATTCTGCAAAATTTTCTTGGCCGGTTGCCTTATTAATCCTACCTACCTACCCTAACCAATACTTTATTTGCCGTTAGGTGAAATGAAACAGCCACTTAAGCATTATAAATATGAATGGCCCCTGCTGCTTATGCTTGTTGTTACCTGAAATGGAGATCTTGCAATCTGATATGGCTCTATTAATCTTTGAGAAGATCAGGAAGCTGTTGACCTTCTTTGCTGAAACAAGAAACTGTACAAAAGGGTCTTGTAGCATATATACATTATTGCTAGACTGACTTGAAGAACTGTACAAAAGTTTGGGATAGCTATCATGCTTTGAAATTGGTGAATCATCAACAACTTGATTTTGAGCTTTGCAGCCTGCTAGCGGAGAAGAGCAGTGATTTACCTCATCACACAACTTTCCCTCAGATGGGTTGTGCAACACATGGAATGGAACCTGTAATTCTTTGAAAGCCTGCTCAGATGGCACTTGACAGATTTGTGCTCACTGTTCTTTTTCTTCTTCAAATATCCGAGATGACTGAAAATTAACAGGCAAGGAATCCAGTTGGATTTTTTGGTCACATGTTGCCGCTTCTAAGTCTTCTGCAATTTTACACTCACTGGCACTTTGGGGTTGCAAATCTAGTGTTAATGCATTAAGAGCGGGGCCTGGACTCTCCTCTAGCCGGTCAACATCAAAATATGGTGACACTTGATTATAAATGCCATGATGATCTCCCCTAATAAACTGAAAAGACTTGAAACAAAATGGTAAAGTTCCTTCGCTGAACTCAACGCCCTCTGCGTTTTCCTCCTTTTCTTCACAGCTAAACTGGGCCTGCTAATCATTGGGTTCAAGCAAATGAGCCTGAACAGTGCTTTTTGCCAAAATAGGCTCTGATCCCTCTGCGAAGCTGATTTGGTCGTTAGGTTCATAATCATCGTCATACGTATCATATTTGGGCAGACAGTTGAAAGAAGAGAAGCTATTATATTCATATATTATATCAAGAGATTGCTCCATCATGTATGGCTGCATGAATAAGTCATCTGTTTTGTAGTAGGTTTGTTCAGGAATACCATTACTTTCCCTTTGCAAAAAAAATCTTTTGTGGTGCTCTAAACCTTCAACTTCTATTGTGAATGTCTGCTTTAATTCCTCTGCTTTCTTTACCAAGGTATCCAGTTTACCCTCTTTTTCTGCTTTTAACTTCCTCTCCCTAACTTCCAGATTAACCTCTACATCTACTGCCATGTTCTGCATCTGTTGCATAGTAGAGGGGCTCCTTTCTCTCAGATGAAATTCTATTTCAGGATCAAATACTGATGGATAATGTAGTAGAGCCAAATCAGGGGGAGGTCTTATATTCAATGTTATAGAGTGATAAACCTGATTGAATCGCTCAGAAAATTGCTGAACAGATTCAGATGGGATCCTTTTTAACTATTGATATTCTTCTATGAGCATAAGAAAATTGACTTTGGTCATCCATCTATCAAGGAAGAGTTTGAATAGCTGCTGGAGATTTGAGATGCTTGCCTCAGGCAATGCCTTAAACCAAGTCCTAACTTCAATTTGCAGAGAAAGGGCAAACGGCCCAACACTAACATCCACATCTTCTACCTCGAAAATGCTTAAATAATCATCAAAAGCCTGGATATGCTTTTGAGCAGTAACTCCATTCTCTCCATCAAATTTTGGGAGTTTCATAGGATAATTTTTGGGTAAAGGATTGAGCACGGGAGGCAGAATGAGTGGCTTATATCTATCAGGAACCTTTCGAGGCACGAGATTGTGTACAGGGGCTAAATGATTGGGTTCGGTATGAACAGGGATAGGATGATTTGATTTGACAGGAGTGTCCCCCTTGACCATGAGGTGAGCATCAGCAGCATTTAGAGGTTGTTGTTCTAATGTGCAAGGAGGGCTTTCTTCAACATTTTCTAAAGGAAAAGCATAAAAGTTAAATTTAAACAATATGTACAGCAAAATTTTATGGAAGAGAAAGAACATGACCTCTTGGATCAAAATCCAGGTCAAAAACCTGATCTGCCCATACATTTCTTTTGGGTTCCTTCCTCCAGTGGAGCCTTTATTATGAGGATGATGTGGAGTCGCCAGGTGGATATATTAACTTTGAGTGCCTGATCTCTGTCCACCATCAAAGATCAGAACTAGATTTGAAGAATGGCTGTGAAGGTTTGGTTCCTCATAGCGGAGCTTTCCAACTTTCTTCGTGAAACTTTGTGAAATTATCTGAGGAAGGTCCCCAGTGGAGTCGCCATTATGTTATCACTTAGGTTGTCCTTAAAGCTCCAGAAAAGGATACGACCGAGGTAACCACAAACCAACTTTGGACTGCAGGTTCTAGCCTGCCTACAGTCAGAGAGGGCTCTCTCTTTTAGGTTTAGCTTTGTTTAATGGATGATTTTAGGCTAGATATGATGCACAGGGGTTTTGTATTGTTTTTGGTGGGAAGCAAGACGTTTCAAGTAGAGAGGCAAGACATAGTCTGGTAAGTTTGCAAACCATTGGGCGTGGAGTCAAGGAGTGGGACGGCTGGTGCGTTTTCTTGGTCACAAGAGAAATAAGGAGCAAGGTAGCTGCTCATGAAACAACACTGAAAGCTTATAAGGATGGGATGAGGGATAAGGAATGAGAGGCAACAAAGAATCTCTCATTAAGCTTAAAAGGGGGAAAGTGAATGAACTCTATCTAGGAGCAATTAAGAATTCCTAGACAACTGTCAAAGATGAATGGATTAGGGGAAATATGAGCCAAAGGGAATTCATATTCATGACCGATCCAGAGAAAAACATAAAGAAACAACAGAAAATGAGCATAGAGGGCAGTTAACAAATTCTAGAATATTCTTTCTTTCTACTATTTAGACGGTATATCAATGAAAAAACAGAGATAGGAAAACTTATTGAGTCATGTTGCAACACAAGAATTCCAAATTCACTTCTTCAAACCATTACACACAAAGCAGACACTCTTTCCTCCAAGCTTTTCAGCAGTCTTTGATTACAGAAAACATGTCAGGTATACAGTGCGAGTCTCTACTGAAAAACTATCAACCAACCAACCCTTAAAACAATACGGAGGGTGGTATATATAGGAAATATTTATCTGAAATTATCTATTACAACCGACCTAATAGGTCCAATAGAAAATTGATTACTTTAACCTAATCTTATCCAGAAATAAATGCCAGAAAATATCTTTGAGCTATGCTGGGGGCAGCTGTATCAAAATGAGTTAATATCTGTCCAGGTGGCTCTGTGCTTTTCATCTGTCATAACTGCGCATTGGTCTTTGCACCATTGTTGTTCGGCGGTATTGAATGCTTTTGACTGTGATTTGAGAGCTAGGATGGGCTTACTCCTCTTGATTTGACTTTCTGGGGGGCTCATCAATGTTCAAGTGCTTCGAGCCCCTAAAAATCTTCGGCGGATACTCTTTGGCTCTCCTTCCTCCTCTGATACTCTTTGGCAATAAATTGATGCTATTCTGTCGTGCTGTGGGTCTTATTCACAATTTAATGGCTACTGTTCGGCCTCTGTTTCCTTTAAAACTGTTTTTTGCTCCTTCCGGCAAGCTTCATGAAGAAAAATGGGTCATTCAATTCCTTTCGGGCTTGCTGGGGGCCGTAGAATAAAAAGGTTCCCTGAAGATTCCCCATTCAGGCACAAAAAATCTAGCGATGAGCGATTTGTGCTCATCAAAAACTGCCTGAGAATTGGATTCCGGGGCTCCGAAGTGCGATTTTCACCTCTGCGTGCAAAAAAGCTGATGATGATGTCAGCATGACGTCATCATGATGTGACGATGTACGACGGGTGACGTCAGCAGGACGACGTGGCGATATGACGTCAGCATGATGTCATCATATACGGATGATGACGTGGCAGGGACACGTGGCAGGAGGCCACGCAGGCAGGTGACTCGACATGGTGACTGGGCAAAGGGGGTGATGCAAGTGGTGACTGGGCAAAGGGTGGCGTGGGATGTGACATCACGGGCGGTAAGTGGTTTTGTGGCGCACCGCTTTTTGGGGATGGTGGTTTCGTGAGGGGGCGCTCCGCCACAGCCCGAAGCTTGACGTGTGGTGGGAGTACGGCGGCAATACCACCCATCTCCCGGACACTAAAGCTCGGGCAGTTCAGGGGTGGAGCGGCCCGCCCACCGTTGATCTGCGGGGTGGGCGATCCAACGGTTGGCGGTAGGTGCGAGGCGACGGGAGGTTAGGACGGGAATATACGCAGTATATTCCGTTTTTAATATAGCGCGACAAGGGTTAAAACTATAAATTTAATGGGTTATGGGATTATAAACAGGAGGAGTATGTTTTTTGGGCTCAGGGCTTAGGGTAAGGGGTAAAGTATGGGTTTTGAGCATGGGTTTTTAGCAATTTACGCCCGAAATCTTAGGATATGGGCAAAAGTGGCTTTTTGAGGGATTTAGGATTAGGGGAGAGGTTATTAATCTGGCCAGGTGTCAGATTAATCCCTGTTATGACTCGGATGGGCTAAAGACAACCCCAGATGGACTGTGATTCCCCGGACTTATAGGAAATATGGCTATTTTGCCAGGGAGGGGGTATTTGCATAGGGGAGTTTTATATACATGATTTTAATAGGGAAAGGGAAAAACTGATAGGGAGTTATATAATAAAGTTAATAGTTAATATGGAGATGAAAAGAGGGCACTAAGGTATGAGACCTTAGGCTTTGTTGGGGAAAAGAAGGCTCACAGATGATGAGTGAGCAGTCTTTGAGTAAAGCAAATCCTTACCAAGGCGAATGTCATGGAAATGATGAAACTGAGAGGCTCAAGCAGATCTTGACCTCTTGGGGAATGTTAGTAAGTGACTTGGGGGAAATGAGAAGAAGGGGAGGTTAGTGAATTTCAGCTTGAGTACCTCCTTTGAATGCAAAACTGCCTGATAACTGTGATAAAAAATGGAATACAGCAGTGGCATTTGGACGAGGATACTTTCATGGCATCTTCATTGGCCTGTTCTGGAAATACGGAACACTGCAACCTGCAAAGTATGACATATTTGGCATGTGAAAATGTCAATCATGAAAAATGAATACCTGCTGCAGCAGGAGGCTAACAGTGGCTCCACTTGGGGATGACTTTTCCTTGTGAAAAGCCAAGAACAGTAGGTCAGACTGCCTTGTATTCAATTGCTGCTGTATTCTGCAAAATTTTCTTGGCCGGTTGCCTTATTAATCCTACCTACCTACCCTAACCAATACTTTATTTGCCGTTAGGTGAAATGAAACAGCCAATGCAGCCACTTAAGCATTATAAATATGAATGGCCCCTGCTGCTTATGCTTGCTGTTACCTGAAATGGAGATCTTGCAATCTGATATGGCTTTATTAATATTTGAGAAGATCAGGAAGCTGTTGACCTTCTTTGCTGAAACAAGAAACTGTACAAAAGGGTCCTGTAGCATATATACATTATTGCTAGACTGACTTGAAGAACTGTACAAAAGTTTGGGATAGCTATCATGCTTTGAAATTGGTGAATCATCAACAACTTGATTTTGAGCTTTGCAGCCTGCTAGCGGAGAAGAGCAGTGATTTACCTCACCACACAAATTGCCCTTAGATGGGTTGTGCAACACATGGAATGGAACCTGTAATTCTTTGAAAGCCTGCTCAGATGGCACTTGACAGATTTGTGCTCACTGTTCTTTTTCTTCATCAAATATCCGAGATGGCTGAAAATTAACAGGTAGGGAATCCAGTTGGATTGTTTGGTCACATGTTGCTGCTTCTGAGTCTTCTGCAATCTTACACTCACTCGCACTTTGGGGTTGAAAATATAGTGTTAATGCATTAAGAGCGGGGCCTGGACTCTCCTCTAGCTGGTCAACATCAAAATATGGTGACACTTGATTATAAATGGCATGATGATCTCCCCTAATAAACTGAAAATACTTGAAACAAAATGGTAAAGTTCCTTCGCTGAACTCAATGCCCTCTGCGTTTTCCTCCTTTTCTTCACAGCTAAACTGGGCCTTCTGATCATTGGGTTCAAGCAAATCAGCCTGAACAGTGCTTTCTGCCAAAATAGGCTCTGATCCCTGTGCGAAGCTGATTTGGTCGTTAGGTTCATAATCATCGTCATACTGATCATATTTGGGCAGATAGTTGAAAGAAGAGAAGCTATTATATTCATATATTATATCAGGCGATTGCTCCATCATGTATGGCTGCATGAAGAAGTCATCTGTTTTGTAGTAGGTTTGTTCAGGAATACCATAACTTTCCCTTTGCAAAACAGATCTTTTGTGGTGCTCTAAACCTTCAAATTCTATTGTGAATGTCTGCTTTAATTCCTCTGCTTTCTTTACCAAGGTATCCAGTTTACCCTCTTTTTCTACTTTTAAATTCCTCTCCCTAACTTCCAGATTAACCTCTACATCTACTACCATGTTCTGCATCTGTTGCATAGTAGAGGGGCTCCTTTCTCTCAGATGAAATTCTATTTCGGGATCAAATGCTGCTAGATAATGTAGTAGAGCCAAATCAGGGGGAGGTCTTATATTCAATGGTATAGAGTGATAAACCTGATTGAATCGCTCAGAAAATTGTTGAACAGATTCAGATGGGATCCTTTTTAACTGTTGATATTCTTCTATGAGCATGAGAAAATTGACTTTGGTCATCCATCTATCAAGGAAGAGTTTGAATAGCTGCTGGAGATTTGAGATGCTTGCCTCAGGCAATGCTTTAAACCAAGTCCTAACTTCACTTTGCAGAGAAAGGGCAAACAGCCTAACACTAACATCCTCATCTTCTACCTTGAAAATGTTTAAATAATCTTCAAAAGCCTGGATATTCTTTTGAGCAGTAACTTCATTCTCTCCATCAAATTTTGGGAGTTTCATGGGATGATTTTTGGGTAAAGGATTGAGCACAGGAGGCAGAATGAGTGGCTTATATCTATCAGGAACCTTACAAGGCACGGGATTGTGTACAGGGGCTAAATGATTGGGTTCGGTATGAACAGGGATATGATGATTTGATTTGACAGAAGTGTCCCCCTTGACCATGAGGTGAGCATCAACAGCATTTAGAGGTTGTTGTTCTAATGTGCAAGGAGGGCTTTCTTCAACATTTTCTAAAGGAAAAGCATAAAAGTTAAATTTAAACAATATGTACAACAAAATTTTATGGAAGAGAAAGAACATGACCACTTGGATCAAAATCCAGGTTAAAAGCTTGATCTGCTCATACATTTCTTTTGGGTTCCTTCCTCTAGTGGAGCCTTTATTATGAGGATGATGTGGAGTCGCCAGGTGGATATATTAACTTTGAGTGCCTGATCTCTGTCCACCATCAAAGATCAGAACTAGATTTGAAGAATGGCTATGAAGGTTTGGTTCCTCATAGCGGAGCTTTCCAACTTTCTTCGTGAAACTTTGTGAAATTATCTGAGGAAGGTCCCCAGTGGAGTCGCCATTATGTTATCACTCAGGTTGTCCTTAAAGCTTCAGAAAAGGATGCGGCCGAGGTAACCACAAACCAACTTTGGACTGCAGGTTCTAGCCTGCCTGCAGTCAGAGAGGGCTCTCTCTTTTAGGTTTAGCTTTGTTTAATGGATGATTTTAGGCTAGATATGATGCACAGGGGTTTTGTATTGTTTTTGGTGGGAAGCAAGAAGTTTCAAGTAGAGAGGCAAGACATAGTCTGGTAAGTTTGCAAACCATTGGCCGTGGAGTCAAGGAGTGGGACGGCTGGTGCGTTTTCTTGGTCACAAGAGAAATAAGGAGCAAGGTAGCTGCTCATGAAACAACACTGAAAGCTTATAAGGATGGGATGAGGGATAAGGAATGAGAGGCAACAAAGAATCTCTCATTAAGCTTAAAAGGGGGAAAGTGAATGAACTCTATCTAGGAGCAATTAAGAATTCCTAGACAACTGTCAAAGATGAATGGATTAGGGAAAATATGAGCCGAAGGGAATTCATATTCATGACTGATCCAGAGGAAAACATAAAGAAACAGCAGAAAATGAGCATAGAGGGTAGTTAACCAATTCTAGAATATTCTTTCTTTCTGCTATTTAGACGGTATATCAATGAAAAAACAGAGATAGGAAAAATTATTGAGTCATGTTGCAGCACAAGAATTCCAAATTCACTTCTTCAAACCATTAGACACAGAGTAGACAGTCTTTCCTCCAAGCTTTTCAACAGTCTTTGATTACAGAAAACATGTCAGGTATACAATGCGAGTCTCTACTGAAAAACTATCAACCAACCAACCCTTAAAACAATACAGAGGGTGGTATATATAGGGAATATTTATCCCAAATTATCTATTACAGCCGACCTAACAGGTCTGGTAGAAAATTGATTACTTTAACCTAATCTTATCCAGAAATAAATGCCAGAAAATATCTTTGAGCTATGCTGGGGGCAGCTGTATCAAAATGAGTTAATATTTTGCCAGGTGGCTCTGTGCTTTTCATCTGTCATAACTGTGCATTAGTCTTTGCACCATTGCTGTTCGGCGGTATTGAATGCTTTTGACTGTGATTTGAGAGCTAGGATGGGCTTACTCCTCTTGATTTGACTTTCTCGGGGGCTCATCAATGTTCAAGTGCTTCGAGCCCCTAACAATCTTCGGCGAATACTCTTTGGCTCTCCTTCCTCCTCTGATACTCTTTGGCAATAAATTGATGTTGTTCTGCCGTGTTGTGGGTCTTATTCACAATTTAATGGCCACTGTTCGGCCTCTGTTTCCTTTAAAACTGTTTTCTGCTCCTTCCGGCAAGCTTCATGAAGAAAAATGGGTCATTCGGCGCCTTTCGGGCTTGCTGGGGGCCGCAGAATAAAAAGATTCCTTGAAGATTCCCCATTCAGGCCCAAAAAATCTAGCGATGAGCGAGGCGCAAATCGCTCATCAAAAACTGCCTCAGAATCGGATTCCGGGGCTCCGAAGTGCGATTTTCGCCTCTGCGGGCAAAAAGATGATGATGACGTCAGCATGACATCAGCATGATGTGATTCTGTACGGCGGGTGACGTTAGCATGACGTCAACAGGACGACATGGTGAGATGACGTCAACATGACGTCATCATATACGGATGATGACGTGGCAGGGACACGTGGCAGGAGGCCACGCAGGCAGGTGACTCGACATGTTGACTAGGCAAAGGGGGTGACAGAAGCGGTGACTGAGTAGAGGGTGACGTGGGATGTGACGTCACGGGCGGTAAGTGGTTTTGTGGCATACCGCTTTTTGAGGGTGGTGGTTTCGTGAGGGGGCGCTCCGCCACAGCCCGGAGCTTGACGCGTGGCGGGAGTACGGCGACAATACCGCCCATCTCCTGGACACTAAAGCTCGGGCGGTTCGGGGGTGGGGTGGCCCGCCCACCGTTGATCTGCGGGGCGGGCGATCCAACGGTTGGTGGTAGGTGCGAGGCGGCGGGAGGTTAGGATGGGAATATACGCATTATATTCCGTTTTTAATATAGCGCGACGGGGGTAAAAACTATAAGTTTAGTGGGTTATGGGATTATAAACAGGCGGAGTATGTTTTTTGCGCTCAGGGCTTAGGGTAAGGGGTAAAGTATGGGTTTTGAGCGTGGGTTTTTAGCAATTTACGCCCGAAATCTTAGGATATGGGAAAAAGTGGCTTTTTGAGGGTTTTAGGGCTAGGGGAGAGGTTTTTAATCTGGCCAGGTGTCAGATTAATCCCTATTATGACTCGGATGGGCTAAAGACAGCCCCAGATGGACTGTGATTCCCCGGACTTATAAGAAATATGGTTATTTTGCCAGGGAGGGGGTATTTGCATAGGGGAGTTTTATATACATGATTTTAATAGGGAAAGGGAAAAACTGATAGGGAGTTATATAATAAAGTTAATAGTTAATATGGAGATGAAAAGAGGGCGCTAAGGTATGAGACCTTAGGCTTTGTTGGGGAAAAGAAGGCTCACAATGATGAGTGAGCAGTCCTTGAGTAAAGCAAATCCTTACCAAGGCGAATGTCATGGAAATGATGAAACTGAGAGGCTCAAGTAGATCTTGACATCTTGGGGAATGTTAGTAAGTGACTTGGGGGAAATGAGAAGAATGGGAGGTTAGTGAATTCCAGCTTGAGTACCTCCTTTGAATGCAAAACTGCATGATAACTGTGATCAAAAATGGAATACAGCAGTGGCATTTGGACCAGGATACTTTCATGGCATCTTCATTGGCCTGTTTTGGAAATATGGAACACTGTAGCCTGCAAAGTATGACATATTTGGCATGTGAAAATGTCAATCATGAAAAATGAATACCTGCTGCAGCAGGAGGCTAACAAACCATAACAAACATGGTCAACAATAGTTAATCATAACCTATGATAGTCAAATATAATTAAATGTGCACAATCATGGCCACCCATAATCAATTATATGTTGATCATAATAAATCCTCAACCATAATTTCACCATATTTAGCCATAGTGAACCACATTCAACCATTGTTTCCTAATCCTCCCCACTCATTTCTACTATCAACTAACACAACCATATTAATAAAAGTGATTGATATATGTGGATAGATACTATTTTTCACCTTTCATACACCAATCTACATATAAAAATGGTGTTGATTGACATATATAACTATTTTTATTAATATGACTATGATAGTTACCTAAATACCTACATATTCAAACCAACTTAAAAAAAATACATATTTAATAAAATTTAGAAAAACCAAACTCTGAACATACCAATGAAAATGTTTCATCTTAAAGACAAATAGATTTGAACATGCCAATGCAAATGTTTAATCTTGATAGTAAAGGTAGAGGATAAAATGAAGACTGCATAGAAAAAATAAAACAAATTTCATGTAACATCTCTAGGTTAAGTTTCCTTATAAATAAAAATAAGACCAAGGTCTTGGAACACGTATTCCAAGCTGAATAGTGGGCATATATTATAGTGGGGATCAGTTTTAGTTATTTATGGCTAAGGAAATTGGAAAAGGCATTGGCAAAGGCAAAGAGGCATTAATTGGAATTTATTTTTGAGAAATAAAGGAAAATATGAGAAAAGGAAGGTGAAGAGACACAAACTTGCATGAGAGGGAATTAGAGGAAAATGAAGAAAATAGAGATCTCAAAGATAGAAAGGCACTTGAGAATCAGTTGATGGCTTTTGCTCATTCTTTGATCAAGTTCAGAAAAGGAAAGAGAATGAGCACTTGGAAGAGAAAGAAGAGGAAGAAAAATGACAAGCAAAGGGAAGTGAATGAAAGAAAGTAGAAGGTTGGACCAACAACTTCAGTAGGAAGATTTTGCAGGTAATAGGTTGCATGTGTGATTTCCTAGTTGAGGTGTGAATGCATGGTACATGCATTTTTATTTGGTTTATTTTCTGTCATTGTCATGGGTTTTTGCTAGGTTTGGTAGTGGTTTCATCCTTGCCTTGTCATTTCCTAGATAGCCATGGTGTGATGGGATGCATTCCTTTGTTGAGCTTTACATTGCTGGAAGGTTTGGGAATTGGGTAAGGTGGCATCAAGAAAAATACCAAGGGTTGGGGGTGGGGATGGTTTTCTATGGGAAACTCTCGACAGGTGGGTGGAGACAAAAAAATTCTTGAAGGTATGGTGAAGAAATTCTGATGCATCCAAACTTGTTTTGGTTTTGTGATCTCTTGATCTATTTTGGTGAGATTGCAGAAGTTTGAGGGTGGAGGCGGTTTAACCTCTGGATTCCATTGGTTGTTTATGTCTTGGTTTATCCCATGAGATCCCACATTCATGTTTGGAATATGGCATGGGGGTGAATTGATGAAAGAAATATTTGGTTCAACTCAATCTATGGTGAGGTGGTATGTGGAAATCACTAACTTTGTTGGCTTTTGCATAAGTTAGTAAGAGTTATTTTCCTATTGTTATCTATGAGCACTTGTACTTGTTATTATGATGATTTTATGGAATAATTTTCATGGTTTTTATTTTTATATGTTGGTTATAGGCACGGTTCTATGATGTGCTCTAGCTATGTCTCTTGTCCATGATTTGATAAGTATATGAATGGTTGATGAATGCATGGGTTAACAAGTTTTTTTGTGGATACTTGAGAGGGAATTAGACCTTCTTGGTGATTCTTAGATGAAGTTCAAACTCTTAAGATTATATATGCATTCATGACCTGTAGCTTCTATGTTTGTCATATGTTTGACGGAATGCATGTCATGGCTAGGCATGGTTAGGTTAAGTTATTGATCAAATTATGAATTATTAGCATTGTTAGCATCTTATTTATGCTTATGGAGATTTATACACAATTATAGGCAATGATCTGGAGGCTAGCTTAAAAAGTGGCTTAGATCCGGGAACTACAGGCTAATTGGAGATGTTTGGCCATAACTGCATGGAGGTAAGCTTGTGATTGCGGCTATAGCCTCATAACCACATGGAAGCAGTATCATGGGTGCGATTTTGGGTCTAGATCAGTGAAACAAGGTTCCAGATCAGGGATTGACCACCTGGGATGTTTCTTTAGCTTCTCAGTGAACTGTAGTCCCCGTAGGATGTTAGTTTGTGGTCAGTTTGTAGGCCGCAATTCCTTAACTGAAATTGGGAGGTCGGGTCATGTAATAGTAGAACTTCACTTCACATTTACTCAAACAGATTGTAAAAGCGGGTAAATGTGGAGAGGGGCGTGTTACATTTCATGTGTCAATAAAAGCACAGAGTTTAAAACTCAGAGTAATGCATAGTTAAAAACATAGTATTCTGCAATAAAAACTATAAATAAAATTTCAAAAGAGCACACCAAAATATACTTTGATTATAATTTCATGAGAGTAGAAATACATTTACAAAACAAAACATAGTATTGTGCAATAAAAACTATAAATAAAATTTCAAAATGAGAGCACACCAAAATGTACTTTGATTATAATTTCATGAGAGTATAAATACATTTGCAAAACAAAACAAAGTTTGCAACTCCATTCACCGACTCTAAAACCAAGATTTATAGAGATTTACAAATGCTGTGGTTTTACACAATAAAAGCATTGTTTTCACATGCCCACCAATATTTTAGCTCCAAACACTCAGGAAAAAAAATAAAACTACACAACTTCACGTAAACATACATTGATCTATATTTTAAGACATGACAACTAATAAAATAAAACAGGCAAACATACACAAATTAATTTCTAGTATTTAAGACAATGTATAGTACAAACTCCTATTGCACAATAAAACCTTGCATTCAATGATCATACCAACCACACAAGATATTTCCAATGATTTATTTGATGGATGCATATTTCTTGTTATAGGTGTGTTGGAAAGATGAGAAACAAAGGTATGCTAATCAGAAACTTCATTTATGCTCATGTCACTTCAACCTGGGAAAATCTGAAACATGATTTGTCATGTACTCTAGGGATGGTGCACTATCATGTTAAATTTCTTGAGGTAGTTGGGATATCCTTCAACACTCAACCTTAATCACAACTACTGATATTCAAAATTCCCAAGTTGTCTCTTAGAAGAACAACAATTTCCTTTTCCAATGGTTTGGTGAAAATGTCTTCAAACTACTCATGTGACTTGCAATGCTCCAAAATGATTTCTTGTTGTTGATTAGCTCCCTAATAAAATGATACCTTGTATCAATATGTTTGCTTCCTTTGTGAAAAAGTAAATTTTTAGACAATGCAATTGCAGAATTGTTGTGACAACGAATATTTGGTGTTTCTTCTTGTTCATGCCATAAATCCTTTAACATTATTCTCATCCAAATTTCTTGACATGTTGCCCCCATTGTTGCGACATATTTAGCTTCAGATATGGAAAGAGAAACAATTGGTTATTTCTTGGAAGCCCATGAAGTGACTCTCGAACCCATATGAAAAACATAACTTGATGTGCTCTTTCTATCATCTACACTTCCTACCCAATCACTGTGATCAGTATATCCAACCAATGACATAAAATCATTTACTGTAATATACAAGATGTCATAATCCTTAGCTCCATTTACATACCTTAGAATTCTTTTAGCTACTTGTCAATGTGTCTCCTTTGGTCTCTCCATGAATCTTGAAACCAAACTCACTGCATATATTAAATCAGGTCTAGTTGCAGTCAAATACATCAAACTGCCAACCATACTTTTGTATAGTGTTGGATTTACATTCCTGCTACAATATTATTTTCTCTATTTCAAACCCATGGCTATTGGAGTTGGCGTAGGCTTTCTATTTTTCATTTTAAACCTCTTCAAGATGTATGATGCATACCTTGTTTGAGAAATAAAAATTACATGTTCGGTTTGTTTCACTTCTATGCCTAGAAAATACTTTAAAAATCCCAAACATGACATTTCAAATTCACTTTTCATGAACTCTTTGAAGGCAACAGTTAGAAGATCATCACTCCTTGTGAAAATTAGATCATCCATATATTAAACAACAATTAAGAGCTTACCATCAGTTTCTTTGATGTAGAGTGTAGGTTGATCATCACATTTGCTAAAGCCATTGTCCAACAAATATGAATCTATCCTACTATACCATGTGCATGGTGCTTTCTTCAGCCCATAGAGGGCTTTGTTTAGCCTATACATTTTCTTTTTGGCCTTGAAACTCATGACCAGGTGGTTGCTCCACATACACTTCCTCTTTCACCACTCCATTAAAGAAGGTTGATTTCACGTCCATTTGATATACCTTCCATTTATGTTGTGCTACTATTGCCAAAATTTTCCTCACTATCTCCATTCTTGCAAATGGCATGAATGTTTCAACATAATCTCTTTCACATTGTCATTTGTATCTCTTAACAACTAGCCTTGCTTTATGTCTTTCTATTCTTCCTTCCACTTTGCATTGGGTCTTATAGACCCACTTTACACCTATGACTTATTTTCCTTGTGGAAAATTCACTAACTCCCATGTATCATTATTTTCTATTGCATCTATTTCTTCATCCATTCTTGTTATCCATTTCTCCTCCTTAATTGCATATTCAAATTTAATTGGATCATCTACATGAGAAAATAAAGCAAATAGAGAATTCAGACTGATGTTGCTTTCACCTTCATTTTTCTCATAAATATCACTCAAATATATGAATTTTTGTCTTCTCAAGCTTGCCAAAGTTGGATTTGATGTGTCACTTGAAGTTGACTAGCTTGGAGAATGTCGAGTTGTTGATATTTGTTGCACACTTGGAGGATTATTTGCATGAATGTATGAGGTTATCCTATTTCTTGTTGAAGGTGTCACTTGAGGACTACTTTGTTGAGTTTGAATAGGTGTAAGATGAGTCAACATTGAAGAATTACTTTCTGCTACTAATTCTTCTTTTCCTTCTTATGGTACACTTGCTGCCACATTAATTATTTTCTCCCAACTTCCATCCCATGCTTCCTCTTCTATGAATTGTACATCTCTTTTGATTATGAAATTTTTGGTTATTATATTGTATATCTTGTATGCCTTAGATTCATCACTGTATCCAATAAATGTGCATTTCTCCCCCTTCTTGTGCAATTTCTTCCTTAATTCATCAGGGACATGTGCATATGCCACCACACATCCAAACACTTCCATGTGAGTGAAACTATGTTTTTTTCCACTCCATGCTTCCTCTAGAATCATGTTCTTTACACTTTGGTTAAACATCTATTTATGATGTAAGTCGTGCAAGCTACAACTTGAGCCCAATACTCATTTGGCAAATTCTTTTCCTTCATCATACTCCTTGCCATTTCCATAATTGTTTTATTTTTCCTCTCAGGGACACCATTTTGTTGAGGTGTATACCTTGTTGTAAATTGTTTATGAATTCCATGCTCCTTGCAAAAACGTAGGAAGTCATTTGAGATATATTCACCACCTCTATCAGTTCTCAAATCTTTGATGCAGTGTCTGCTTTTCTTTTCAGTAAGAGCCTTGAATTATCGAAAGCACTCAAACACTTCATTTTTATGTCTCAGAAAGTAGACCCATGTATTTCTTGTGTAGTTATATATGATTGTCAAGAAATAATAACTTCCTCAAATTGATGGTGTATGCATTGATCCACATAAATATGAATGGACAATTTCCAAAGGTGCCTTTGCCCTTATTGACTTTCCTGCTAAAAATTATTCTCTATGTTGTTTTCCCAAGATGCATCCTTCACATAATTTCTTTGGTTTTTCTATAAGTGGAAAACCCTTTACCATGCATTTCCTGTGTAGTAAGTTTAAACCTCCAAAGTTAAGATGCCCAAATCTTAGATGCTATATCCAACTTTCATCTTTTATTTATTCTTGAAAGTTTGTTTTTGTGCATGCTGCAACTTTTATTTCATCTTCTTGTGAGTTCATTGAGAGTTGTGCATGAGCACCGTATGCCTTCAAATCCATTTTTATCTTTAGGGGAAACATTCTATTGCTTTTCATTTGAACTTTTGCAATCAACTGCTTGGAAATTTATCCAAGATTGCACATTCTCCATTTTTAAAAAAGACTTTGTATCCATTTTGCACAAGCTATCCAATACTTATTAGATTTTGTTTTAAACTAGGAACAAAATATACATCTGAAATATACTTCTTCTCCCCCTTCTTAGTTAGAATATTGACTTTTCCTTTACCCATGACTAACACTTTGTTATCAGTCCCTAATGTAACTTCAGATTTTACACTTTTATCCAAATTAGAAAACATTTCTATGTTCCCTATCATGTGATTGCTACAACCTGAGTCTAGAAACCCTACATCATTTTACTTCTCTCGTGCTACATCACAAGATAAAAACATATTGTCTTGGTTTTGATTTTCCTTTGTGAAATTTTCATTTGGTTTACTAAGATCATATTGTTTCTTTCTACATTCACTTGCATAATGCCCATGCTTCTTGCAATAATGACATTGAATTTGAGATTTATCATACCTCTAACCTTGTGCTTAATTTTGGATTAAATTTTGACTTGGATTTTGAGTGTTGCCTCTTCCAATTGAACTTGAAGAGTTGCTTCTTCCACCTTTGTGTGGACTTCTTCCTCTACCTCTAGGATTTGATCTTCCTCTTTCTTTACCATGACCAACTAAGACTTGTGTTTTGAAAGTGTGTTCCAATGAAGAATTTGTTTTTCTGCTCAACCTATGTTCATGAAAAATGAGTGAGGCATGATGCTCATCCATTGAAAGCTATTAGAGATCCTTTGTCTCCTTTATGACCACAACAATAGAATCAAACCTTGATAGTAAACTTCTTAAAATATTTTCAACTACTCTGCTTTCTTCAAGTGTCTCACCATGAGATCTGATTTGAGTTACCACTCCAATAAATTGTGTAAAAAATGAGTCTATTGTCTTAGACTCCATACTTATTGTTTCAAAATCCTCTCAACATTTATAATTTTTTTGCCTTCACCTCTACCATGCCTTGATATGTTGCAATTCTTGGAAAAATACTCTCATGCACTGCCTAGAATATGTACAAGAGGGCTTTGGAGTCCTTATTATTTCTCAATAAATCTCTCTCTACTTGTGTCAATGCATTGTATGTTAAATGCATCAACATCAATTGATTCTTGAAACCCATTCTCTACTAATCCCATGTATCTTGAGAACAAAATAAAACCTTCATTGTAATTGTCCAAAAATCATAATTCTTAGCATTAAATTGAAAAATCTGTAAATTTTTCAAGCTTATGCTTGAAATTTCCATTTCTCACTTGATTAAATCTTGACTCCTTTCTAACAAACCTTGCTTCCTTAGCTTTGTAATAAGTATGCTTTGATAAACCTACTTTGATACCATATGACAATAAACATAAAAACAAAAACAAGGTAGACAAAATAAAACAAATTTGGTAGGATAGTAAAAACACAGATTTTAAAACTCAAAGTAATACGCAGTAAAACCAAAAATAAAATTTCAAACTGAATACACACCAAAATATACTTCGATTTTAATTTCATAAAAGCATAAACCAAAAACTAAACCTGCATAACTTCACATAAACATACATTGATATATATTTTAAGACAAGATAACTAATAAATAAAACATGGTGTGCATACACAAATTAATTTCATGTACTTTAAGACAATGCGCAGTACAAACTCATGTCACGCAGTGAAACCTTGCATTATACCAACCGCGCCAGATATTTCGAGTGATTTGTTTGATGAATGTAGACTTCTGGTTACAGATGGAGTTATTGTTTAGTAGTAAAATTTGGTGGAAAAATTAAGAGTAAAAATTTGATTTGTGTTATTTAAATCAGTTTTTTTATTATATATGGATTCAATATCTTGAGAAATATTAAGGCATTTTTATTATGCAAAGTTTAACCATCAAGCTTGGGATTTCAATAAATTCCTGCAAGATTTTAGAGAAATTAAACCATAAAATTCCATCCGAAAAGTTTCCAAAAAATTGCACTGAAAACAACAAATGTGTTAAAGAAATAAGAAACAGAAATACATTCATCCTAAACTTCATTTATACTCCTATTGCTTCAGTTTAAAAGAAAATCTGAAACGTGATTTGTCATATACTCTAGAAACGATACACTATTATGTTCAATTAAATAAAATAGTTAGGATTATCTTCCAACACATATTATCATTCTGAAACGTGATTTGTCATATACTCTAGAAACGATACACTATCATGTTCAATTAAATAAAATAGTTAGGATTATCTTCCAACACATATTATCATTGACGCTGCAAAATAGTTGGGATTATCTTCCAACACATATTATCATTGATGGTGTTACTTGTCTCATTGAGACTGCAAGTGACCAAAGTATCAATTGAGTTATGACGAGATAATTTCAAAATGTACTTTCATAATGCGAGAGGTGATGATTGATTAATGCAAACTATCAAGTTCATTGATTTACATTATATTATAAATATGATAATACATATTACCAATTTACTACCTATCACAGCACAATAATTATAGTACTTGATAATTGCAGTCGATCTCGTTGTGTTCACACTGGTGAACGACCAACAAACATAAGACAATAAAGTTTTGCAGTAAAAGAACGATAGCAGATGGTCACAACATGGAAAAACATGGCGAACGCTTAAATGTATATAAATCAATCTATTTGCAAAAATATCTCTTGTAAAAGATACATTTCGCTACGTAAAACAGGATGCCAGAATTTCACTAAAAGTTTGGAGCTCTAGAAAAGAAGAACGCATCATTCATCTGGCACAGTTTGATGAGGGCTAAGCCCTCGCTATGTGGAAACATGAGATGGGAGGTTGACAGGGCCGACTCGATAGCAATTGGCCTAGACACTATCAACCGTTTGGAAGGAGATCATACTCTCTCTGCGCCTATTATTCAATGTCTCAATTGCTCAGGAATTTATTATTTGGCACATATTGGCACCCATAGTCTCTCTATTCTCTCACCCCCAAGTTGGCCGTACTCCAAAGACATTGAGCTTTTGGTGTCCCTAGAGGCCGAGTTGGAGCGATACAGATATAAGCTCGGTCACGCGGGTATTGTGCTGACAGAGAAGTCTGGTAGACTTGCTTGGGCCGGGCGTGAGCTAGAAGGCAAGATTTTGGCCAAATAATCATATTCGTACATTTCTCAGGGGCACATGTTTCCACACAACGAATCTTAGCTGTTACAAATGTGGCGTTAGGAGGTTCCATTGAAACTGAAATGCTTTTTATGTGGTTTAATAGGATCCTCACGTGGGAGAACCTTTGTAGAGGGGTTGTTCAGGCGCCTAGGAAGGGTGGATGAAAAGGTGGTGAATCTTTTTCTAGCTTGCCCTTTTGCTGTGTCAATTTGGAAAGAGATTTTTGAGTTTCTCCAAATAAATGCAGAGGTGGACAGATCTTCTATTGGCACATGCCTCACACAATGGATTGAGGAACATAAAGAATTTAGGACGCTTCCCTTCTACACCCTTCGGAGGAGCCGGAATGGTAATTTTTTTACCAAGTTGTCCCTGATGTGCGGCTCACAAGTATGAAGATCTTGGCCTTCTTCTAGGAGGATATGCTCCTATAGGGAAATTGGGTCCACAATGCCATTGGGCTTTTTTGATGGGTATCTTTAGAAGGGGTATGTGGGTGGGCGGTTTATATAGTGTTGATGCTTAGCCAAGCTTATCAGTTTAGCTGGTATGAGGTGCTATATGGTGCAAGAATTATTAGTAGAGTTGAAATGTTAGTTATTTGGGTTGTATTGAGGTGTGCTTCTTGGCTGACTATTGAGGAGATTGTTATTGCTACAGACTTTAAATCTATCATTAAGTGGGCACAGGGTTTATCCACATTTTTTATTCCTTTTTTTTTCATGGCATGCAACAAATCTAATTCTTGTCAAGTCCTTCAAACACATCTCCTTCATCTTCAAAGCTCCTTTATGCCAAAACTCCTCTCAGAGTTATCCCATGTCTCGTTAGCTGAAAACCCTTCAATATGAATTTGATTTTTGACTTTTCGAAAAGGCTTGACTCGTGCTCTTTGATTTTGCTATTGCGGCAAGAAGTGTCACGCCCCTACACCTGCGGTAGTCTTTCAACCGCTTATAGCGAGGTGCGGCACCACCGAACACTTTCTTTTCACAAATACTTATGTTCATGGACTACGCCTAACATTCCATTTATCCTACTTAGTTTGTGTTTCGCAACCAAGTATTATTAATGTGTTCCTTTATACCAATAAATATCCATACACATTCATTATCAACAACATTATACAAGATAAATGCACAACAGTATAAAGGGAGGGGCAACTCCCTGCAATATGAGTCTGGCCGAATCATTATATTATACAATCTTCACTTTTACAATGTACAAGTTAGATCTTGGGAAACCCCAAATTTACACTTAGTCAATTTTCACAACTTCGGCAAACTCGGTTTGCCAGCTCGTCGGCACCTCCCCAGGGTCGTTGCATGACTCACCAACCCTTCGTTCACCTCGTCGCACGATCGTGTTGTTTGCCCAACTTGGGCGCGCCTCCAAGTCGCCACACACGGGCGCCTCTACCCGAGACACACTTCCGTTCACAACCCAACACCCCAGCAAGTCTTTGTGCACACTTTCACAATGGGCGGGCGCTCACCCAAGTCGCCAAGACACCCACGCCAAGTCGTCGCACAAACCGGGCGCCACACATCCACCGTGCACGCCTCACCCAACCACCTGGCGCTCCTACCCGCACCTTCACCCAATACCGAGTTCAACGCTTCTTCTTTGTGCGACTAGCCCAAGAATGGGCGCATGAGAAATATGCGCCTTCCTCCTTGTATTTGCGCACTTAGCACTGTGCACTACTCCTTTTAGTGAAGATGATGAGTGATCGAATGATGATCCAAATGCCTTAATGCATCTGCAACTTATACCTATGGCAGGGTGTGTTGGCTTGCCCAGCCGACTCGTCCTCCATGCCAAACGAGCCCCTACTTCACCATGAATGCACCGTTGGCCTTTCATCCAAGCAAGGGTTGGCTCCATGTGCTTTTTCCCACACTCCATGCATATATATACTCACTCTCTCCTCCATATATGCGCATTATATTGTCGCACCTCCAAGAGAACTCGCATAATACTCAAACCGCAGCTTCGCACTTCAACCGAACATTCGCACTTCGTCTAAAACGTGCGCTCACCCACGATCGCACTTCGGGCAAACGTGCCTGGGACAGCAGGTCCTTACATCCTCCTCCACCTGAAGTCATTGTCGTCCTCGACAACATATCATCCTAGTAGCCACCCACCAAGATCAACAATATCCATGATGTCAACTCCTCCACATACTACAAACATCACTGCAACATATCTAGAACCACCGTCTCCACCATGTCTTGTCTCGGCAACCATCTGTCACCAAGATCACCATACCAAGGTATACACCTCATTGGTATGTCATACGTCGGAAATCATCTCAATCCATGACCATCGATCACCCTGTCACAATCTCCACATATTGCTCTCCATCGTGGAAGGTTGGCCCCTCCATCTCAAGCTACATGCTTCCTGCAACACCTCGTGTCGACCTCATCATGTGTCTTCCTCATGTGAACTGCTACCATAATACTCAAACACAATGCTAACACATCTCTGTACATGCCACCTCCCATGTCTGAACTAGTCGGGTGATCAGTCCAACTATCACGTTCAAACCATGAGAATGCACATCCTCATGCCACCATCAGTCGTTTCTCAGAACATCCTGTCACATCCTCAACTCGATCAAGAATCCATCTCCATACAAGTATAAGCCATGCTCAGGTCCATGAAGTAGTCCTCATCTCATCTGCAACATGTTGTCCATGATGTCTAGTACTAATGTGCTAGATGAAATCAATCACATCTACCCCCACATCATTATCCATCTGCAAAATATCCATCTCCTCAAAGTGAAGAGACCATCTCATCAAACTTCGACTCTCGATGTGCCACATCCAGGTCCATGAAGCAACCTCCATCATATCTGCAATGTGCCATCCCTCAAGTCTGCCATAGAAACAAGTATGTACCTGTCTCATCTATCCATGTGCTGCCATGATCATAGATCAATCAGCTCCCATGTGTCAAAGGTAGTTGAGTCTCAGCTCAACCCATGCCCAAGTGTAGTCACCAAGGCATCATCATCGTTGTAACTCCATCACTCCAAAGTGTCTCATATCGATCCTCCACATCAAGTCACTCTTTCAAGCCATTCCCATACATGTTCTTGAAAGTATGCACCCCATCCTGCATCAAAGTCTCTGACCTCAGCTCTCCATGTAGTAGGAATGCTCCATAGTCTGTTCACAACTCCATCCAAGTCCATGGCCTTGTTGTACATAAGTGCACAATCTCTCCATTGTCTCATAATCAAAACATCTCCATGTCACATCAGTAAATCTGCCTGCACAACATCCCTGCCTTGGCACTCCTCATTGGATGCCCATAAGTGACACCTCTACAAGTGCTTCTGCATAATGTCCCTGCATAAGACTGCCAAGCTCCATGTCTCCAACCTGTTGTCCATGACTAAGTTGCCCATGTAGTCCAACCACGTAGACCCATCACAACGATTGGTCATCCTCATCCAAGTCTGCAATCTTCAGTCTAGTGAACTCGGTCACCCAACCATATCATCATCACGAGTCTCTCCATCATAGCTCCTCCACTGAAGGTTCCACCAAGACTATCTCTTGGTCTCGGCCATGAGAAGTCCACCCAAGCAACTCAAGTGTGTGCCCTTCAACCTGTTCATGTGTCATGCCAGGCACTTAGCCAATGTGACTAAAGCATGACCCATTCATCCGCAACGATCATCATGTTCCTCCCTTGTCACGGGTCTTTGTATCTTCTACCATAAGGTCACAAACAACCCCAACAAGTCATGCAACAATCAACAATCCTTGCTTCTCCATACAAGGTCTCATCATAGTCATCCATTGTAAGATGCTCCCTTGCATTGGGAAACTGAATTTGCCCTTCCCTACATATGGTCCATCTACCAAATGCTCAAGTGAAACACAAGTATCAATACTTCATCATCATCATGAGGTTCCTCCATATGAGTATCCTCATCCATCCATGTCCGCAAACTGCACGATCCTGGTTTAACTTGATCAGTCTCAAGTTCATCCTCCATCATGGTCATGTCTGCAACATCCTCGATCATCACGGCTTCCTCTTCCTTGATAGCACACTCTGCAACTTCATTTTGCTCCATTTTCCAACCAAGTTGAAGAAGTTTGTTTTCAACATTTTTTTCCAAGACTTCAAGCTTATCTCGAATCCGGGGATTCTCTTCTTTCATCCACTTCAACCTGTATAAGGTAAGCAAGAGCTTCCCTTCGCGTTCTTCCAAACTTGCCATGCCTTGTCGTTCAGCTTGGCCCAAGCACTAAGCTTCACCTTTGCTAAACCTGTTTCATCGTTCACCAACTTCAACAAGTTCCCTGCAACCATGAATCGGTCCTTGTTCCACTTGTATGTGAAACTAGCGTCCTTCACCTGCAAGTACCTGCTTCCACTGTCATCAACTGTCAAGTGCATCCACCTGTCAGGCATCCAACTGTCAAGTGCATCCACCTGTCAAGTGCATCCAACTGTCACGAATCTAGGTCTGATACCACCTGTCACGCCCCTACACCTGCGGTAGTCTTTCAACCGCTTATAGTGAGGTGCGGCACCACCGAACAATTTCTTTTCACCAATACTTATGTTCGTGGATTACGCCTAACGTTCCACTTATCCTACTTAGTTTGTGTTTCACAACCAAGTATTATTAATGTGTTCCTTTATACCAATGAATACCCATACACATTCATTATCAACAGCATTATACAAGAGAAATGCACAACAGTATAAAGGAAGGGGCAACTCCCTGCAATATGAGTCTGTCTCAATCAATATATTATACAATCTTCACTTTTACAATGTACAAGTTAAATCTTGGGAAACCCCAAATTTACACTTAGTCAATTTTCACAACTTTGGCAAACTCGGTTGCCCAGCTCGTCGGCACCTCCGCACGGTCGTCGCACGACTCACCAACCCTTCGTTCACCTCGTTGCACGATCGTGTTGTTTGCCCAACTTGGGCGCGCCTCCAAGTCGCCACACATGGGCACCTCTACCCAAGACACACTTATGTTCACAACCCAACACACCAAGAAGTCTTCATGGACACTTTCACGATGGGCGGGCACTCACCCGAGTCGCCAAGACTCCCATGCCAAGTCGTCGCACAAACCGGGCTTTACACATCCACCATGCATGCCTCACCCAACCACCGGGCGCTCCTACCCGCACCTTCACCCAATACCGAGTTCAACGCTTCTTCTTTGTGCGACTAGCCCAAGAATGGGCACATGAGAAATCTGCGCGTTCCTCCTTGTATTTGCACACTTAGAACTGCGCACTACTCCTTTTAGCGAAGATGATGAGTGATCGAATGATGATCCAAATGCCTTAACGCATCTGTAACTTATACCCATGGCAGGGCGTGTTGGCTTGCCCAGCCGACTCGTCCTCCATGCCAAACGAGCCCCTACTTCACCATGAATGCACCGTCGGCCTTTCATCCAAGCAAGGGTCGGCTCCATGTGTTTTGTCCCACGCTCCATGCGTATATATACTCGCTCTCTCCTCCATATATGCGCATTATATTGTCGCACCTCCAAGAGAACTCGCATAATACTCCAACCGCAGCTTCGTACTTCAACCGAACATTCGCACTTCGTCTAAAACGCGCGCTCACCCACGGTCGCACTTCGGGCGGACGTGCCTAGGACAGCAGGTCCTTACAAGAAGGGCGGTGAGGCCGCGCGCTAACTCCTTTCTTGATAGTGAAGGCCAACGCTAGTGCTCTAATGCACACAAGACATAAGAAACTCGTGTGTCTGCAGAACCATGTAAGTTTGCAAACTGTAATGCATTATCTGCTGAGCCCTCCCGTGTTATAACGCTTTGATGACAACTAGCAAGCCGCGTTATAACTTCCACCCGAGGAAAAAAAACTTGGCCTTCTTTTTTAGAACTGAGTTTCTCTCTCCTGCTTCTTAGCACGAGGCTTCTTCAAACTTCTACTGCTCTCTCAAAGAGTCTTACACTTTCTGCTTTTTCACTATAGTCTTCTTCAAACCTCTGTTATTCTGTCAAAGAGTCTTTTGCAGGCTCGCCTATTCTTTCTACTGCTGTCACTTTTGTGTTGGGTATTTTTAATGGGGAAAAATACCAAAACCAAAATAAAAATATTCACCACAGAGACAATGCTCTGTTTCTTCTGTCCAGGATCTTTTGCAAAGAACCTCTTAAAACCAAAATGACTCAGATGACACCATTACACAGTCACAAAGCATTTCTATTAATTTAAAAAAAACATTCTGTTACATATTTCTTCCTCTGTGCAAAGAGGGAATCACAAAAAAAACTCTGCTGCTCTCACAGATTTTCCACTGCTGTGGATACTACAAAATTAATTTCATGAAAGTCATGTATATTAACAATACCCTGTAACTATTACAGCCCCTGTTCCATTATATTCTCGCACTGTTGTGCGTTCTGTGCTTACAGGAAGAAGAACAAAAAAACTACATAAAAAAAAACTACCGCACGTCAACATACATAACAATATAAAGAAAACATATAAAAAAACATATGTGGGACGTATGCCCATAACTATATTAACTATATGCCCATAACTAAAATTAAAGCCTCCACCTAATATCTACGAAGAAAACATTAAATTCCATAAATTCTTCTACGGTGGTCAACGCATAAGTTTTTTTTACTCCATGCAAAAACTTGATTTGACGCGGGCGGAGGGCAACTTTGGAAAGTCAACGGCCGAGATTATGCGTCTAGATCGCTGAGCTGATCCGACGTGGTTCGCACACCATCCTCCAGCAAACCAAACGAACTTTACTGTCCGGAGAAAGTGGTTTTGGGCGTCGTACAAGAGACGCGTGGCGGCATGTGAATGTGTTCGGAGCCTCAGCTACGGATACCGCCTTTGGTGAATGGCGGTGCGGGGAGACCGGGTGGTTTTCTTGAACCACTGCGCGCTGTAAAATTACAAATTTAACACTCCCCTTTAATTTTAACAGCCACGCGTTCAGTCATTCCCAAGAATTTTCTCAAAAATTCGAAACTCTTCTGAACCAGTGGCTTTGTCAAGATGTCTGCGACCTGTTCTTGGGTCCTGCAATGTTCTAGGACAATTTCTCCATTGTTCACTAATTCTCTGATGTAGTGAAACCTTGTATCGATGTGTTTCGTTCTCTTATGAAACACTGAATTCTTTGACAAAGCAATAGCAGAGCTATTGTCACAAAAGACCACTGTTGCTTTTGCCTGTTCTTGGCCTAAGCTTCTCAACATCCTTCTCATCCATACTGCCTGACATGCTGCTGCTGTCGCTGCCACATATTCTGCCTATGCTGTAGATAATGCTACAATGGATTGCTTCTTAGAAGCCCATGAGATGGCTCCTGAACCCATGTTAAAAACATAACCGGAAGTGCTCTTCCGATCATCTACACTTCCAGCCCAATCGCTATCTGTGTACCCAACCAAATCTAAATGTTCTGAGGCATGATATAAAATTCCAAACATTTTGGTACCTTTGACATACCTCAAAATTCTCTTTGCTGCCTGCCAATGTGCCTCCTTTGGCCTCTCCATGAACCTGGAAATTAAACTAACAACATACATTAAATCAGGCCTAGTTGCTGTTAAATACATAAGGCTGCCCACAATGCTTTTATACAAGCTAGGATCAAAATCCTTGCTGCTGTCCTCTCTGCTGAGCTTTAATCCCATCACTGTGGGAGTGATGGCTGCCTTGCATTCTTGCATGTTAAATCTGCCCAAAACTTGATTTACATATCTTGCTTGAGATATAAAAATTCCTTTTTCATTTTGATCTACTTCTATGCCTAAGAAGTATCTCAACAAACCCATGTCAGTCATTTCAAATTCATCCTTCATGACTGATTTAAAATTCTCAATAAGATACATATCATTTCCAGTGAAAATAACATCATCTACATACAAGACAACAATTAAAATTTTACCATCCTTTTCCTTGATGTAGACTATGGGTTCTCCTTCACATTTGTCAAATTCATTCTCCAATAGATATGAATCTATCCTGCTGTACCATGCTCTTGGCGCTTGCTTCAGCCCATAAAGAGCTTTCTTCAATTTGCACACTTTGTGCTCTTCTCCTTTCTTCTCATATCCGAGAGGCTGTTCCAGATAGACCTCTTCCATTAACACTCCATTTAGGAATGCTGATTTCACATCCATTTGGTAGACTTTCCATTTGTTTTGTGCTGCTATGGACAACACTGCTCTCACTGTTTCCATTCTTGCAACCGGGGCGAAAGTCTCCTCATAATCTCTTCCATAGTGCTGCTTGTAGCCTTTGACAACCAGCCTTGCTTTATGCCTTTCAATCTTGCCTTTAGCATTGCTCTTGGTCTTGTAGACCCATTTCACACCAATGACTTCTTTGCCTTTTGGTAACTCAACCAAGTCCCATGTTTTGTTTCTCTCTATGGCATTCATCTCCTCATCTATAGCTTCTATCCATTTCCTGTCTTTAATAGCTTCTTCAAAATGAATAGGATCATCAACGTGACAAAACAAGGCAAATAAGGAATTCATTCTTTCTTCATAAATTTCACTTAGATTTCTAAACTTCTTACCTCGTTCACTTGGTGTGCAAGTGCTTGAAGATGCACTTGAATTTCCTCCTTGTGGTGTGCTTGGAGAAGCACTCTCATTGATCCTCAATGGTGTACCTTGCTGTTCTTGTGTTGGTGCTGCTGTTTGGGGATTCATTTCAGCCACCTCCTCTTCATCTTCATCATGAGACAAACAGTTTTTAACATTCACTGTTTTCTCTATGCTTCCATCCCAAGCTTCTTCTTCAATGAATTGAACATCCCTGCTTACAAAAAATTTCTTGGTAGATGGGATATACAGCCTGTAGGCTTTGGATTCATCACTATATCCAACAAGGATACACTTCTCCCCTTTGCTGTCCAACTTCCTCCTTAGCTGATCTGGAATGTGTGCATAGGCCACACATCCAAAAACTCTCATGTGGGTGACTCCTTGCTTTCTCCCACTCCATGCCTCTTCTGGCACTTTGTTCATGACTGCTTTTGTAGGACACCTGTTCAAAATATAAACTGCACAATGTATAGCTTCAGCCCAATACTCATTTGGCAAATGCTTTGCCTTCAACATGCTCCTTGCCATCTCCATGATGGTTCTGTTCTTCCTTTCAGCAACTCCATTTTGCTGTGGGGTGTACCGAGTTGTGAACTGTTTATGTATTCCATTTTCTCTACAAAACTTTAGGAATTCATTTGAGATATACTCACCTCCTCTATCAGTTCTCAATACTTTTATGTGCAGCCCGCTTTGGTTCTCCACAAGTGCTTTGAAGTTTTGGAATTTCTCAAAGACTTCACTTTTGTTCTTGAGGAAATATATCCAAGTCTTTCTTGTAAAATCATCAATGAATGTCAAGAAATATAGGCTGCCAGCTAATGATGGAGCTTGCATTGGTCCACACAAATCTGAGTGGATAATCTCTAAGGGTGCCTTTGCCCTTATACTTTTCCTTGATGGAAAACTTTCTCTATGTTGTTTGCCCAATATACAACCTTCACAAAGGTTGTCCGGCTTCTCTATCAATGGTAATCCCTTTACCATTCCTTTTCTGCTCAATAAGTTTAGACCTCCAAAATTTAGATGCCCGAATCTCAAGTGCCATAACCAGTTTTCATCCTTTGGCATGCTTTGGAAAGCCTCTTGGGTGACTGCTGCCATTTCCCTTTTGTTCTTCATGTCTGCCCTGATCGGGAGAGGGAACATCCTGTTCCTTGTCATCTTCACTTCAGCAATGCATCTTTTGCTTGGTGGTATGTCCATGATGGTGCACACATCATTTACAAAGTAAACATTGTAACCCTTTTGGACAAGCTGTCCAATACTCAATAGGTTACATCTCATTCCGGGGACATAGTAGACATCAGCTATGGTTTTCCGTTCTCCTTGCTTTGTAAATATTTTTACCTCCCCTTTTCCCATAACAGACACTTTACTATCAGTTCCTAGTGTGACCTCTGATTTCAAATTATGATTTAAGGCTGAAAAGAGGGCTATATTCCCTGTCATATGGTTGCTGCAACCTGAGTCTAAAAACCATATGTCCTCACTATGTGTTTCAGCCATGTTACAAGCTAACAGGACATTTTCTTGACTGCTGTTTTCTCTTGTAACATTTGCATTTTGTCTGCTGTTCATATCATGTTGTTTCTTTCTACAATCACTAGCATAATGTCCATACTTTTTGCAATAATAGCATTGAACATTAGATTTATCATACCTTTGTCCTTGAGCCTGATACTGATCTCTTTGTTGGCTGCTGCCTTGACCTTGGTTCTGATTTGGATTGCTGCCTCTTCCTTGTGCATTTGCTGGGCTGTTCCTTCCTCCTCTGTTCTGGCTTTTGCCTCTTCCTCTTTTGCTTCCTCTGCCTTGACCTCTTTCTCTTCCAAAGGACATCTGGGTCTTGAAGGCTTGCTCAAGGGATGAGTTTTCATTCCTACTCAACCTCTGCTCATGAGTTATCAGTGATGCATGTAGCTCATCAACTGAATAGTTTGAGAGATCCTTTGTCTCTTCAATGGTGGTGACTATGGCATCGAACCTTGAGGGTAAGACCCTAAATATTTTCTCCACTATTCTTCTATCTTTAATTGTTTCTCCATGAGTTCTCATTTGTGTGATTACACCAATCACATGAGTGAAGAATGATTCAATGTTGTCTGACTCCTTCATGTTCAAGTTTTCAAAATCCTTTCTCAGCATTTGCAATTTTGCTGTCTTCACTCTCTCCATGCCTTGATAGGCTGTCTTGAGAGTTTGCCATGCTTCATGTGATGTTGTAGTTGCTGCTATCCTTGGGAATATACTCTGGTCCACTGCTTGATACAACAAGACAATGGCCTTTGCATCCTTCTTCCTATTGAGCTTCAGCTGATCCTTCTCTCCCTGAGTTAATGCATTGAACTCAGTTTCATCTGCTGGTTCCTCAAACCCATATTCTACTAGTTCCCATATATCTTGAGAGATGAACAAAGCTCTCATGGTTACAGACCAGTAGTCATAGTTCTTCCCATTAAAGTGTGGGAGCTGGGTGTTGAACATACCCATGCTTGTGCTTGCCATTCCTTGCATCTTGAACTATGGTTTTAAATCCTTGACTGTGATTTTTTTTTTTTTAAAAACTAACTGTCTTCAGCAATAACAAGAGAAATGCTTTTGGGGAATACCTGAATCCTTCGATGTCTGAGTCTTCTTTCTGCCTGAGAAGTTTTGCTGCAGCAACAACCTTCTCCCTTCAGCTTCTTTAACTTCTTTAAAGAGCCTAAGCCTTGCTCCGATACCACTGTTGGGTATCTTTAATGGGGAAAAATACCAAAACCAAAATAAAAATATTCACCACAAAGACAATGCTCTGTTTCTTCTGTCCAGGATCTTTTGCAGAGAACCTCTTAAAACCAAAATGACTCAGATGACACCATTACACAGTCACAAAGCATTTCTATTAATTTAAAAAAAACATTATGTTACATATTTCTTCCTCTGTGCAAAGAGGGAATCACAAAAAAAACTCTGCTGCTCTCACAAATTTTCCACTGCTGTGGATACTACAAAATTAATTTCATGAAACTCCTGTATATTAACAATACCCTGTAACTATTACAGCCCCTGTTCCATTATATTCTCGCACTGTTGTGCGTTCTGTGCTTATAGGAAGAAGAACAAAAAAAACTACATAAAAAAAAACTACCGCACGTCAACATACATAACAATATAAAGAAAACATATAAAAAAAACATATGTGGGACGTATGCCCATAACTATATTAACTATATGCCCATAACTAAAATTAAAGCCTCCACCTAATATCTACGAAGAAAACATTAAATTCCATAAATTCTTCTACGGCGGTCAACGCATAAGTTTTTTTTACTCCACGCAAAAACTTGATTTGACGCGGGCGGAGGGAAACTTTGGAAAGTCAACGGCTGAGATTATGCATCTAGATCGCTGAGCTGATCCGACGTGGTTCGCACACCATCCTCCAGCAAACCAAACGAACTTTACTGTCTGGGGAAAGTGGTTTTGGGCGTCGTACAAGAGACGCGTGGCAGCATGTGAATGTGTTCGGAGCCTCAGCTACGGATACCGCCTTTGGTGAATGGCAGTGCGGGGAGACCGGGTGGTTTTCCTGAACCACCGCGCGCTGTAAAATTACAAATTTAACATTTTGCTCATGTTGTTGCTCTCTCAGGAGTCTTATGCAAAACTAGCCTATCCTCTCAGGCTAAGCTCTGATACCATGACAACAATTAAAGAGAACAAAATGTTGAAGCAAAAGACTGCTTTTCTCAGTATTACAATTCAGTTAAATAAAATTACATTAAAAACATTAGTAATAAATGACTAGAGTGAAATTTGACTAAACTAAACTTAATTGAAACGAACTGAACCACTTAGAAATAGTTTTGACACCCAACAAGTAGTTGGAATTAGATTTTCCCTCTCTCTACCGACTTGATTGGCATCATTACATTCGCAGTTTCGGCCACCTCTTAATCGAAATATCTTCGTTTCATGTCCTTCAAGAGTTTGTTTTTGGGTTCATGACGTGCTCTTCTAGAATGCTAACAGTCTGGTAATTTTTAGGTTTTGGCAATCCGCACTTGGCATTTCGCATTTCGCTTTTATAGTAGCAATGTAATTTAGTGTCTCAGGTCATATTCAGTAACATCTCCAGCAGACATTTAGCATTACTCTGTTTCTTGTTACATTACAAGTCCGCTAATCTCTGAGTTTTTGTGTTGATTTCAGGATATTGGGGACAACAGAAAGTGCATATGCAACTACTTTTGTTTTCTTAACGAAAGATAGTTGTTTTTTACTCTTGAAAAAAAACCAGGATCTGAACAAATATAAAGAATGCTGGAATAATATTTTTTTGCAACATGTTGACAGGCAAGCAAACAGGAGCTCCGACGAATTGTGGTCTGCATGAACTGTCAAAAAATAGAAGCCGGAGTATCCAATATACAATTTTAGCACAACTATCCTCCAAAATAGGTTTCTACTAAATTGTCCAGACTACTTATCTGCTCCCATCTTTACAAGAAAAGCTGACATCTCCAGAGTATATCTAGAAGTGGCGTTCAGATCTATCTGCCTCATTTTGGTCCTCGTGCACTTCATTATCTCGCGGCGATGTAATATCCGCGAAAAAATTATTGATAACGTGCTCTCATATTATTTCAACATGAGGACTTTGCACTCTATTCACTTCAGCTCTTCTGCCGGAATTTGACCTGTGTTCTGCCAGAAAAATTCAATGAGCCATTCAGGCTCTCAACCTAAAATATATTAAATATATTTATTTAAATCAAGCAATCTACACAGAACATCAACGAGTGAAATTACGAGAATTTTGTCATCAAATAATGATACAACTATAGCCTTACTGAGATCTAGGCCGGCGTAATGAGTTACCTGAAGAAGATTTCTTTCGACCGAGGTAATCCAAGATTGTAGCCACAGGAATGAATTTTGCAATGGCCGCCAGAGGCCAACTGTCTCACAAATTTACACGAAGTTATTATTTTATTTAAAGTCAATCTGTCTCACAAATTTACACAAAGTTATTATTTAAAGTCAATCAATCTACAAGAATGGAAGAGCACATGAAAGCAATGAAATACCCATCAATTACAACATAAACAAGGGGTTCAGATTTCAAACCTTATAAAACCAATTACAATACAGAGAATCCATTTTTTCCAGTCCAAGGGAGTAGTTGATGCAAATTTCCCAGCAAACTCAACCATCAAAACCTGCAAATCAATACAACTTTTTGGTAAAGCTTATAAGAGTAACAAAATAAAATGAAAGACCAACATAATTCAATGTTTAAGTATTTAGGTGAATTCTAAATTTGATGTTGGTTTGGTAACACACTGCGTCAAATGCCTGCCCCATCCTTAGTTTCAAGCAATTGGCCTACCAAGGGTTTGTTAGCAAATTATTATGAAAGAACAGCCATCAACACCACTAGCATAGATCTATCTAACATAAGCCTAGAGGGATCCAATTTGTTCACGTACAAATTTTTAATTTTTTTAATTTTTAGATTTTTAAATTTTTTTATTTTGGGGGAGATGAGCAAAATTTCAACTTTAATGATGGACGAACAAGGTTACACATCATACTGGACTGTAAAGTGAGCCTCTAAGCTTAATAACATTGCGAATTAAATTGCTTCTTACCTGAAGAACAAGCGTAATGCTTATTATTCCGATGAACAAATAGCTTGAAAATAGTCCTTCAAAGATGTTCTTCTGATCTGGTTTCCTTGAATTGAATTCATTGAATATCTGCTAATGTTACCATTTAAAAACAATCAAACCAACGTAATAAAACAAGTAAAATCATGGATTTCTGTTTGGACAAGCTATTTCAAGAAAGAGATTATCCTTTTGGAACATCTGCAGAAAGAAAAACACTGAAAGCAAAGAAACACTATTAAGAATTGAATCTGTGAACTTACTTGGCAAAATACAAAGGCATTAAAAATTACAGTGTTTCTCACTTTGTCTGCACGGCCTGTACTATCATGCTTCAACTTTAAAATGTCATTCCCCTTAAATGTGAATATAAGGAGGACTGTAACTTGGAACAAAGCCTGCAATTTTTCAAGAGCCATCAATGCATCTTAAAATTCTTTACTAACTATTATGATCTGAGATAATACTTGAATCTTTTTCACTATTATGTTTCGAAATAATACTGGATTTCTTATTCACAACCCAAAGGCAAGTGAATACATACCTGTGCTATAACATTTCTCCACATATTCTTTGTGATGAGGGGTGCCCTGCAATCAATATGTAAAGAATGGTGACAATTTGGGAATGCCAGTGTTTTCACCCTTGAAGTCAACGTCTATGGCGTAAACATCGAACCATTACAATAAAATTGCAGCATATATTTTCTTTATATATCGCATCTAATCATCTTCCCCAACAGAGAACATAACATCTTGGAAACTCTTGAATAAATATTTTTCCTTCAACTACAAGAATATCCAGAATTGCATGCATGTTGTATTAAAAATTTCTAAACATAAATATCTGCATTCTAATATAAATACAGCTACGATGCTGGCATTAAATATTCTGCATAGAAAACATAGTGATTAACAATAAAAATACAAGCCATTCAAGGCTAGTACTCGCTAAACTATTCATTTTATTCCGAGTTTATAGAGCATTGACCCATTATAACGAACCCACACAAATGTTAAATACGCAGAGTAATTGGTGAGCTTCCAACCTGCAAATTTTCCACCGCAGTGGATGAATTACTAGAACTCACTAGAGTGATTGGACTCCTTACGACGGAGTTTAACTCCTATAGTTTGTAACCATTTGTGAAGGTTTTAATTCCACATTTTCCACTGCAGTGTAACTCACGTGTAATTTTATTATTATTATTTCATTTATGCTGTCTTACTTGCCATGGCTCTGGTGCGAGATAACCTCATACCATTGCCATTTTTCACAGTGGTAAGGTTGGATGCTTGATGTGAAAACCCTCAGTCTTTCCATTGAATGAGGTACTCATTTATTTCTCTACCCCTAAGAAACCAGGTAAGCGCGGCATGTATCCTATGGGTTCTATGTAGCAGAAGCAAACTATTTGGCACATCCAATACACAAGACATTTTTATTTTGATATGGCTGCTAGAATATCAGCTGTAATTTATGTTTGTGCTTTTCTTTAAGAATTTTAAAGGTTGTTCGTAGAACTATTTGATCAATTTCTTGGAATAGTTTTTTCACAACCACCTTTACCAAGACAGTACTTCATGCAGTTTTATGCTATTGTCTATTGTCAGATTATCTTGGGGAATGTTTAGCATGTTCTTTCATTTTTATGTGATTCTTATTATTGTTGTTCGTGTATAATAAGGATCATGGTGATTTAAAATATTGTTTTGTTTTTGTTTTTTTTTATGCGATTCACAAAATAGGAGATTGGTCGTGGCTACATTTTGGCCCCTGAGCAAACTCTAGCCTCAAAAACATAAAGAAAAATTAACAAATAATCTATTTAAAATATGGTTATATAATATATGAAATTAAAAAATTATTATTTTTATAATTATATTATAATTTTATAATATAAAAAAATGATAAATTTAATTATTAAGGAAATTTTAACATAAAAATAAACGTCCAAACAAAAAATATATTAATAAAAATAACTTTAAAAAATAAAAAAAAATTAAAAATAATAATATGAAATTAAAATGTTCGTTGTTAATTATAAATTTAAGAATTCCAAAAATTTGGTATATTTCTTTGGACAAACATATCTATTATTTCAATGGCTTTTGTGGTTGATATGGTTCTCCTAGATGGGCATATTTCCAGAGTTTAGCTATACTAACCAAAATATTATCATTTCCACTTTTGAAAAAAAATCTATAATAATTACTATTAGTATTTCTGACTACTTTAATTTATTATTGGTAAAAATTGAATAAAACTTAAAAATCATTATGTTTTGGCCCTTCTTGCTAAATTTCATCTCATTAAATTCTAGTCTATCTAATGTTAAAGTTTTGACCCTTATATCTTTCACTTCTTTGACCATTGTCGTCATTCTTGTTAAATTTCATCTCATTAAACTTTAACCTAATGTTAATGTTTTGGCCCTTGCATCTTTCACCTCTTTGACCATTGTCGTCATTCTTGTTAAATTTCATCGAACTAAACTCTAATCAATTGTTAAATCTCAAAACTTGGAGCATCACAATGGGCGATATTTATTTTATTTAATGTACCAAAAGATACCCAAATTCTATAGGTTTCTTATTATTGTTAAATCTCAAAACTTGGAGCATCACAGTGGGTGATATTTATTTTATTTAATGCACCAAAAGGATACCCAAATTCTATAGGTTTCTTATTTTCTCATTTTATTTAGGATTTTATAATATTAGGGCCAACTGTCCTTATTCCAGAGGAATCTGGACTGACCAGTTAATAATATATTTTGAGGTGAGCTTTTGTAAATGTTGGCAAGTGTTTAGCTTAGCTGTAAGGTAGTTTTGGACAGTCCAATTTTCTCTCTATTTAGATATTTTCTCTTTATTTTTAAAAATTGGGTTGATGTACATAAAGTCATATAGCTCCCTAGGGAAATTTTGGAGGAAGCATTAGGACATGTGGTTTGTAGGTTTTCATAACCTTTGTGTACATAATTTTTTGAGTAATGAAAGATTAGGAGATTACGAAATGCTTCTGAGTATGTGTGAGTTTTTTTTGCTTAAATTTTGTGTTCAAATTTTATTGATTGAGTTGAGAGGTTCATTCTACAATACTACAGCCTAGTATGATGTGTAACGTTGTCAATTCGTTATCAAAATTGAATTGAAAATTTTCTCATATCTACAAAAATAAAAATTATGAAATATCTAAAAAAAATTAATACAAAACATTTAAATAATATCTATACATAAAAAAATTACAGCTGAAAAATTTAAATCTCTTTAGTCTTAGATCTATATTTAAAATAAATTTATGCTAATTTATAACTTAATATGAAAGCATAAAATCATCTCGACCACGCGTATTGTTAAAGAATCGATAAGGAAGCATATCAAATACGAAACCCGAGTGGACGGGTGGCGGTGTTTATGCGATGTTCTGAGCAAAAGGAATGAGTTACCTGATGGCATTGCATAGTTTACTTCATATTCTATAGATATCTGAATTCATAGTTTCAATACAGTCCTTGTGGTTTGTCTCAGTGGATTGTAACTCCGCACCGAGTAAATTTCTAACGTTGTGACCAGGATGGTAGTCGAGTCCTTTTACTAATAGCAAAGCGTGGTAAGTGTCTAGTTGATACTTGAAAGTCCATGCAGTTGGCCCCACACCCCGAGTTGTTACCACAAGGGCCCACAACGACCCTTATACACATACCTAAAGTTGGTCACAAAGCCATTAAACCGAGATTTTAAAATGATTATCGTCATCTTGGATTTGGACCGCGCAACCAAGGAATGGAGAAAGGTCTTCAGTCGAGAATTTTTGACCTTATAGTTTTGGCTTTCGCACTCAGTTTTGGAAA
Source organism: Pinus tabuliformis (assembly GCA_031772625.1). Classification (NCBI taxonomy): domain Eukaryota; kingdom Viridiplantae; phylum Streptophyta; class Pinopsida; order Pinales; family Pinaceae; genus Pinus; species Pinus tabuliformis. The sequence goes on along the minus strand of CM062818.1, from coordinate 1,497,158,263 downwards.
GCACCAGCGAGGAATAAGAAAAGGAATGGCCACCGTCACAACGAGGGAAGAGTCTTGAAAAAAAATAGAAATAGCAGGCCAACGAAGGGTCTGCAATCAACTTCATAAGCAATTATAAAAATGTCAAATATTTACAACACAAAACATTGAAGGGAGAATTATAGAGGGCATACACAACATATAAAGAGACCGCGTAAAAAGAGGTTAGATCAAACCAATGGTTAATATATGATAGATCTATTAATAAACGGTTAATGGTTAATAGATTTATGTAAAGTTAGATTTGAATATTATATCAACATGGTAAATTTGCATCAACAATCACATTTCTTTCTATTATTGTGAAGAGAATATTGTATAGTTATAAATAACTTCTCACAAGCTCATAGTACAAACTACTCTAAACAAAACACATTGGAAATCTAGTAAACCATGACTAGCTATTCACCCTCCTCTTTAATAGAATAAGTGGAAAAGGGAGTTTACAACTCAAGGTCGAAACCCTAGCTTCTAAAATGGAGAAATCCACCTTGGAAAGCTTGAATACAAACACTAAGAGAATGTGCCCACCCAGAAGGATAATCATTGGAAATTAATGTTCCTATAATGTGCCTAGATCCTAATATGAGACACATTACTGCTAATTTGATGACTATGATACAAATAAAAAATTGGAAACATGTAGAACATAACATAAATATGCTCATGCAACTATCAACGATGTTTAAAATTGTGAATGCATTAATAAAACACAACAACATTCAATCATATAGAACATGAATTAGAAAAGGTGTTCATATATAATGTAAAAATTATAAATTAAAATAGTGATCAAACACTTGTTTTATAATTTTTTTACACAACTTTGTAGATATCAATTGCTCCACCCAACCATAGGTGTTGTTGCACAAATTCCCTCTACAAAAAGTCACCCTCGAGCTAGGGTTTTGATTCCACAAAGGCAAACATCTCTTATGTGTGTTTATATTCTACTCACACAACCAAATACCTAGTAAAAACATAGTGACATGACTCCTACAAAAATTACAACCACCAAATCTACTCCCCAGTACAACCCAAGGGATGAGACTTCCTTCTATCCACCACAATACCTTAGAGAATCTCCATCCCTTCCAAGGCCTAGCACTAACTCGATACGAATCTCTCAACTTGGGGCTCTAGGAAATCCAACTATTATGGGAGTGTTCAAAACAACCTTTACATGGGATTTTGGGTAATTTCCTAGTGATAACTCCTCATAAGCATTCAAACCGAGTATTTAGTATCAATCCCAGCTCTAAAAAATTATCTTCAACACACATTATGATTGCAACCTCTGTAGCACCAAAAACTTTGTTTTCCTTCCTTTCTTGTTGCCTACAAAAATTGCACACATATTGTACTCAAAATTTTCCTTTAACTTCTTTCACCATGCTTTCTTGACTCTGACTACACCCCAAAGATGATTTTACTTAGTCTGTGCTATCATAACTAAGTGAGATGACTTTCCCCCAACTTCTTACATGACTTCAATAACTATGTGAGATGGATCTTTGACCAACCTCGCACATGCATTCAATGATTGGATTTCAATAAGTCAAACGAGGATCATATGTAATGACATATTACTTAGGAAAATGGCATGATATTCTATACATGTGGGATTATCCTTTGGACCCCATTTTCATCCTCCTCTAATGTGGAATCTTAGTGCCTTATGATGTTATCCATGTCCATCTATGGATGGAAGTGTATTTCATTTTATCATTTTCCATCTCCAATATATACATATTAGGACCTCAACCATTCATAACATATACAATTATACATTGCTAACATGGTAATAAAAGTGGGGCTATTACAATTCATCATGTGTAAGAAATCCTCCCAAAATAGTGCACACCTCATGTAATATAAATATGTATGTACATTCCAACTCATGCTAGGCATGCTCCTCCATGTAACTATTCAAGTAATGCATCCCCATATCTACCAGGAATAGGTAGGCATATGCCAACATGTGTCAAGCATACTTATAGACATGAATAACACACTTCTATATGTAATTACTCATGTAGTGTTCCTAACATGCTAAGAATAGGCACCAAATACCAACATATACCCAACACACTACTCCATGTGGCCTAGTACACCCCTCTATGTAACTATTCAAGTCAGTGTGATCTCTAAGCAATTTAGAAGATATTTATGGTGGTGTGATCTTTCTAAAATTCGAACACTCGACTTCTAAAGATGAATTAAGAATTGATCCTCACATAGGTTCTAAACAACTAGGTAAACTAATAGTTCCTCTTTATGAGGAACATGTTCTCCAATGAACCAAGGTACTCTCAACATCTCAAACCTCCCTTATAATATTAGTGGCTTGATAAAAATTTTGGCCATGTTTACATTTGAAGTCATAGAAACTAAGATATCTTCTCCCTCTTGAACTTTCAATTTTTCATAATATTCAAGGTATACTTCCCTTGCTCAAGGAAGAATTCATCAACAACCTACCAAAATTCTAGTCCTAATAGTAGACCATTGTCCTCCGAGTCAAGGTGACAAGCCAATTCCATCTCACACCAAAAAATGAGTTGTTCAAACCTTCTTGTAGTGATAAAATCATCTACATATATGCTAAGACAAGTGGATCAAATTTTAAAAAAGAGAAAAAAAAGATATACCATGAAAAAAATTGGATAAACCCAATTTGAGTAAAACACTCATTAATCTTGAAATATACAAATTGTTGTGAATGTGTCAGCGCATAATAGGCATTCATTAACCTCCAAACATGGGTATTTCACCTGTGTTCCTCAAAATGTTTATGACTAAATAAAAAGCCTTATCATGGTCAACCCCCTCCTTTTTGTGAAAATATTTTCATAACAAACTTGTACAAGTGCTCTCATCAACTATATGTTTGGAATTAATCACTAATTCCATAGAAGGTTTTGGAACTATCTCTAGAGCATCATTCTTGTGTATGGTGTTGTACTTCCTGATCATGGCATCACACCATACATTTTCTAGATACAACTCCTACAAGCTAGAAGGCTTTATCTCAAGGATGGAAGACAATAGTGCAACATAAGTAGGAAACTTGTTAGGTGGTTGATTGACCTAAAATGTAAATTTAGGTGCTCCCACTTATTCCTATTCATCCTACAATGTTTGGGTAATCCACATCGATTTCTTGGCTAAACCCAAGGATAACGAGGCTTGTGTTCCTCGACTAAAAAATTTCTAATCTGAATATAATTTCTCCTTCAACTTCAGATCAAATTTTGGGATGGAAAGCATTTCCCCTCCATAGTCCCATATGTAACCAACATTGTGGACTTATTTTTCCAATGATGGAAGAAAAGAAGATCCCTAGGGGATTGTGAAGTAGATAAAGGAATATATTCTTGTGTTATATAGGGTAATAGAGGAGTGTTCCATAGATAATTAATGTTTATATGAGGCCTTGAAGTGCTCAAAGTGAGTAGATTGGATTTGTAACATAGAGGCTTCACCTTTCTGAACAATATCTTATCGCATTCATTCATAAAGGGGGTTGTAAAATTGTGAAAAATAGAGTCAATATATTCTAGGTATTGGTGTGTTGTGATGGATATTGGGTAGGGGTTTTATAGGTATTTCGGGGTATAAAAAAGGTATTCGACAAAAATAAGGGATTCTATTAAAAATAGGGATTATTTTTATTAGAAAGATGTATTGGGAGGGGTGTTGAACAAAAGGATTTTGGGAGTTTTTTTATCAATTTATAGTGACATTAGAGGTATTTTTAATATCCTGTGAATGTGGGTTCTAAGACATAGGTTGATTGAGTGGAGACCCCATGATTTGTGATGAGAGAAATAGGTGGGAACTAGATTAAATTTTTCTTGGTTGAGCCCAACTAGATTATGCTTGAAAAGTCACTCCAAAATGCACAACTACTTAGCACAAAGGCCCTTGAATGACCTTGTTTCATCCACTATAATCTTGAATATTTCAATAGAAAAATACCAAGTGAGATACTTGAAGCTTGTTTATCACATCTTTTGATTCATTTAAATCTTTCATAATTTCCCTATATTAAATTAGTACTAGAATTTGAGTTCAATTTTCATGATGAATACCAAACATGGATCACGTACTTGTATAGTTGGAGTTTAGAAATGTAGAACCTATTACACTTCATATTGTTTGAAGTTGCACATTATGATTTTCATCACATTTGATTGGTCCTGTAGTTGGTGACTATGGAGCTTTTGGAAGGATTTGGGGTACCTAACTTCATGGAGTATCTTCTCTTCTTCATACCAGTTTATTTCATGGAGATATTTGGTGGCGGAAACTCATTTATTTATGGTGGATGGCCATCTAGTGCTTTAGTATTACTTTCATATATTCGCTTGATGGATCATTCTTTTGCCTTATTAATGCTTTCTACTTCATGTGTCATATATTGTTGGAGCATCCTAGTAACTATGTATGATGGTGTTATGCTATTGGTTTGTTACTAGGAGGGGCTGTTTTACATGGTCTTGTTTTGTTGAGTATATGGTGGAGCATAATGCACATAACACTAGGAGCTAGCACTTTTCTTACATTTCTCTTCCTATGGTATTGGATGTACTGTGATGATACACTTCTCCTTGGTGGGAATATTCATTTGATAATGATGGTACCCTTATTGATGTATATTGTTTCATATGAGGGCAGAGAGTGGGGGAATGGTAATAGCATGATGATCTAACCTTTCTAAGAGTTAATGATGTAATAGTCCCATGATGGACACATTTCTTACATTCAACCCTCGGTTGAGTCTAATGTTTTATTCTTATCTTAGTACCATGGTGGGGCTTTGCTAGGAGATACAACTCATTTTACATAGTACAATAATTTGATAGAGCGCACCGCTTCATTGGCACACATGTTGAGGAAAATCATATCTTTTATTATTATTTTGCTTATGTAGAGGGGCCATCCCCTTAGACTTGAAAATTTGTTCGGTTCCTCGTTGACTTGGTGAGAAGATAAGGTTTTTGATTCCTTAATTTCATTGGATGTATACAGCTGCACAAGCTTTGATGAATTGTAACCATCTTGGATCATATTTTACTATTTACTAAAAGAGTTGACATGGCCAACTTTGAGGTCATTGCACATATAAGGAATCACCCTTGAAGAATATTCTATTCTTGGATATTTTGAAAGGTTTCAAGACCTTTGACCAACATTGTGTGGAGCAATCCAATTCTTTGGTACCCTTTCACACCTTTCTATGGATTTTGGTGGTGGAATCCCTGACTCTAGTTCACATGTGTGAGGAGGTTGGCACACTTTTCTAGGGTGCATATCTATGGAATTAATTGAACACTAATAATTAATTATTATATTGTTGTTGACTCCTTCCTTGCACATATTTGGAGTGTCGTTATCCATTGAAGGATGCTCTATCGATTTTGCTAGAAGGAAACCCTTTCCCTAGTTGCTATCTTTGACATATGGTCAACTCTCTTCTTAATGGAATGCCTAGCCTTATGGAGCCTTTATTGCACACTTATTCATGCATCAGTTGGAGCAACCCACCTTGGGATTCAAACATGGAGGATTATTATTGCACACATGTTCATGGACCGCATGGACCACCTATTCTATTTTGAGGAGGTGGTTGAGGAGTGTTTTTGTGGAGGGATTATTATATTGTTTTCTTCATTCATGCATCTTGGAGAGCACACATGGTGACTTCTTCCAAGTGGACCATGTTAATATAGTCTTGATTATGTATCTTAAATGACACACTATTGAGGCATTATTTTATAATTTGAGGGAGAAATTTACATGATCAACCACTTATTTAGAGGATGTTCCCCACCTTCTTGAGCTATTTTTGGAGAATGTTTCTTAACTACTCCACTATTTTATTATTCTTTGACTTTCATGGACTTAGTTAGAAATTATTTTATTTTAATGTAAAAGAGATGAAAATCTCTATATAAAACAAAGGAGATAACTCTCCATTCATATAAGATTTTGGATTAGGAGTGAAGTGATTGGGAAGGTTGGAGATGGAGAATAGGAGCTTAGAATGGAAGGTTGATTGGTTTTATTGCATATCATTCTTGAAGGCTTAATGAAGAAGTGAAGCGTTACATTTAATGATCTTCAATTGTTGTAAATTTGTTATAGAAACCTCTTGTTGTCATGCTAATGTGAAAGCAACTTTATTTGGGAGTAAATAAATGTGAGGAACCTACCCCTCAATTTATTTTCCATTTTGTTTCCACATTTTTTTTCTTCATGTACCAAACCTAGTTGTTGAATTGGAATAACAAGTAAGCGAATAAATCAACACCTTCATATTTTTGCAGTGAGTGGCAACCCTAGCTCTCCAAGAATAGCTTTCCACACTTATTTTCAACAAAAAATTCAAGGTGAATTGTGTCAAACCTAGTCCCTATTGCTTTGAGTATATAATTAAATGATGTTAACGTATCAACATTATTCTTTTCATCTATTAACATTGAATTGTTTTTTTTAGTTCGATTGGTGAGACATGTCCAATGGGATTGAACTTCCAATCACTTGAATACATAAGGCATTGCTAATATGCCTTTTGCCAATTATGCTACCACCCGCATACTATTAACATTGAATGTGTTAAATCAAGTCATTTCTTCCTTTATAATGCCTTTCAATGAAGTAATAATTGATTGTGCAAATTACCACTTACATTTATGAAATATCTCATTATTCCATCAACCAAGTAGATTGATAGGTATTGCCTCCCTATCACATTCATTTCATTTCCTTCCCATTTCTTTATTTTTCATATTCCTTTCCCCATTTTCATTTGCATATACTATACTATAAAAACCTTTATTTTATCAAGGAATATTTGTAATTTTCACCATGAACCTTTAATCCATAGCCTTTAATAATCCTACTTAAGGGAATCCCTCATTGTGTTGAAGAAAAGCCAACCTAAAGTGTGGGGAAGAGGTAATTAGTCAATAGTGGGAAGTCTTTCTAAGTTACAGAAAGTTGTCACTATCACCTTGGTCCTTGGGTGTTTACATTTTTGTGGGTGCTATTTTTTGTTGTAACAAACCAATATCTGATCAGCTAGTTAAAGATATGGGACCAATATCTTACCACATTCACTCATAAAGTGGATTTTAAACTTGTGAAAAATAGAGCCAATATATTGTAGGCATTTGGGGGATGTGTGGTGGGGGTTTATAAGTATTGGAGGTATAGTAAAAATAGAGGATATCTATAAAAAAATTGGGGTTACTTGTATTAAAAAGATTTATTACAAGAGGATTAAAAAAAAAGACTTTGAGAGTTTTTGTATCAATATCTAACGAGATTAGAGATATTATTTAATATCCCATGAACACAGATGCTATGGCACATATTAAATTAGTGGAGCCCACATAAGTTAAGGAGGATGCTCTTTTTCTCTACCTAAAGACTTAGATTTATTTATAAGTTAAAGCAATCCAAAGTACTTGAAATTTATCATGTCATCAATTTTAATTGTAATTGTAGATCAATTTTAAACATAATAATGATATTTTGCATTTTATGATTATAGAATTCATTTATGGACCATTATTATATATATTTATATATATGTATTTTTAAATATATTTTCATATTATCCCATTTTTATTAAATTAAATTAAAGAATTAACAAGTTTGTATAAAAAGTAATTCCTCAAATCTAATCTGATAATGTCCAAACCATGGGCAGAACAAATGTCACGCATAATGTGTGAATGCACAACAATGATGCACACCAATCCCCTAATTACTGTCAAAAAAACACCCTTGTCTTCCGTTACATCATCACTCCTGTTATGAGTCTACAACTACATCATTTCATGGTAATGAACAATTTTTTTATGCGCTAACACCTTTTCAACTTGTTATCTTTCTTAGTACACAATCCAAACCTTGCCGACTCCTTTGAAAGATATTTTTTAAAGGCCAAGAAAGCAAGTCAAAACACCATTACAAATCTCAAATTTTACCGATCGTCCAAATATGCTTTGAGACTTGAGACCTTGGTTTTATGTTATGAAACCAGCTCAAGAAAAAATAGAAAATATAGATCAACGCCTTAGAATTCAGCGTCTTCGAGGGGGCAACCTCCTTTACATTACATAAATGAACAATTCTTGGATGATACAAATGAAAAGACCTCCTTTCTATATATAGGAGTCTAAGGGGTTATAACATAATCAGAGTCGACATAACAATAATAATGTAAGGGCACAATAATAACGATAGTGGGCTTCTATGGGGCACAATAGTAACAATATGGGCACTACATGGGTACATCAATATAATAAGTGGGTTATACTAATAATAATAAGGGGTTACACTAGTAGTATAGGGGCCTAACATGCCCCTCTCCTTCAAAAAGCGTTGTCCTCAACACTTGAGTAGTTCTTGATGCTTCTGTATAAAATTCTTGTCCTCCCATGTGGAATATTCAACGGGTAAGTTCTTCCACTTGATGAGATACTCTGAAATTGATCGATTTCGTAGCTGTCGGGTTCTTGTTTCTGTGACTGCTCGAGGTTCCAATATGATTTTTCCTTCCTCTTCAATTTCTGGCAATATTGCTTGAATTGTGATCTTTTGCAACTTTTGAATAAGTAGCCATACTTCTTCGTCCTTCTTCCATTCATCCCTTGCTTCGTTTATCCAATTTGGTTGGATAATATAAATAGCACAAAACAATGCTTCCACATCCTCATCCTTGAAGAGTCTTCCAGTTCGGTAAGGTTGCCATTTTTTAAGTGCATGTAGTATTGCCAACATTTCCTTCTCATAAATAGCTTGCTTGAGATGTAGCAGTAAAAATACCCAATCACCTACATCAAAAAAATTTTCACTACGATGTTGATCTACCTGTTGTTTTGTTTGATTTTGCACCGAAGTGGCGTTATCCTTTAAAAGTTGGAGAACTTGTTGTTGATGCTTGATGTGATCTTTCTCTGCTTAAACCTTTTTCTTCTTGATATGTCCTTCTATCTTTTGAGGAGTGGTAATTTCTTCCAGTCCTTTACAAGATATGGTCGAATTCATTTCTTGATGCTCGATGTGATCTTTCACTTCTTGAACATTTTTCTTCTTGATGTGTCCTTCTATCTTGATAGTTTGAGGAGTGGTAATTTCGTCGATTGAATTACAAGATATGGTTGGATTCATTTCTTCTTTCTCGATGTGATATTTCACTTCTTGCACCTTTTTCTTCTTGATATGTCCTTCTATCTTGAGAGTTTTAGGAGTGGTAATTCTTGCCAATGCTTTACAAGATATGGTCTGATTCATTTCTTCTTTCTCTGGGGTGATGTCCTGGCGTATATCCTCTTGTTTTGATGTTTCTTGATCCTTTTCTTCTTCTTCTTCATATTCTATGTAAAATAATTTCTTCTCAACACACCTATGACCTTTAGTGCATTTGCTATCACAACTGTAATAAAGCCCTTTTTCTCTTTTTTCTTCCAATTGTTGTGGTGTAACCATTGTAGGTTGTGGAAGACTGGGAGAAACAACACTTCCATCTTTATAGTTGTGAGGGGTAGGCTTCAGGGTTTCCATAATTTTACTTTCCATTATGTCACAAAGCCCTTTTACTCTTTCCAATTGTTGTGGTGTTTCTCTAAAGAAGGTGTTGCTCTTTGTATCCTCATAATGTGCTATCATTTCCTCCATGAAAATTGACCACGTAACAAGTTTTTTACGAGAACAAAGCCCTTCATACCATAAAAATTGATCTGGTTCTAAATATCAAGATGAAATACGTACTTTTTGTAACAGTTGTACACCATGTAGATCAAAATATTGCTCCATCTGAAGTATCCAATTTACTGGATCCTTGCCATCAAACTTCCTCATCTTGCTTTTTCTTAATTTTAGGAGCTTGACCTTGAAATGACTGTAACTTTGTACTTTCAGATCTTTAAGTTCTGAAATTGTGAACTATAGTAGCCCTCTGCGTTCTCTTTCTAATGCCACCAGTCTTATCCAAATTGGATTCTCTAAGAAAGAGTTATGCACAATATCCCAAGATGACCTGATTATAGACCTTTCCAGAAGAGCGAAATTGTATGAAGTACCACGTGTCACTGTTTCAACCTTTGGATCTGAAAAATGCATACAAGAAACTACAGTCCGTCCTCTTTCTGTAACTTCTTACGAAATTTCAATCCGATCCCCAGAGAGAAAGTTATGACGATTTTCCCCAGGTCACCTGTTTTGAATGTAATTCAGGAGTCTACAAAAGACCAACTTCCTCCGATCATATCTCCGCAAATGTCGTTCTAAACGCTTTGAAATTCGGACCCAAGGTTCAGCGCGATTTCTTCTCAAATGGGTTTTTTTTGCGACTTCTGAAACATCACAGAAAAAACGTTATAGCGAAAATACCACGATGACCTGTTTGGAGCAGTGAAACCCTAGAATCAAAAGCTCTGATACCAAATGTTATGAAACCAGCTCAAGAAAAAATAGAAAAGATAGAACAACGCCTTAGAATTCAGCTTCTTCGAGGGGGCAACCTCCTTTACATTACATAAATGAACAATTCTTGGATGATACAAATGAAAAGACCTCCTTTCTATATATAGGAGTCTAAGGGGTTATAACATAATCAGAGCCGACATAACAATAATAATGTAAGGGCACAATAATAACGATAGTGGGCTTCTATGGGGCACAATAGTAACAATATGGGCACTACATGGGTACATCAATATAATAAGTGGGTTATACTAATAACAATAAGGGGTTACACTAGTAGTATAGGGGCCTAACATTTTAGCAGCTGTGATTGTATGTCTTCAAAACTTCATCCTTTTTCCTTTGCAATTAGTGGTTTTCTAATACACGATTAGCAAACACACTAATGCAATGTTATTCTCGTGCACTTTTGTGTCTTACTAGAACATCAAGTAAGTGATAGCACTCGGAAGACTCATCGAAGTGAGCTGAACATTTCATTCAACACATGACAATTTATACACTAGATTAGACGTAGAAACTACAATGACTTGTTATTTTTCAACTACTCTTGTTGACTTTGCCGATTTCCGCTGACTAGCTGTTATGGGAAAAGGTGTCAAGCGACGTAATTATTATAACAAACCTTCCCTTAATCACGACGACCTAAATTTTAAAGTGCATGTTGGTCTCAGCCTCAGCTAAGACTTACAACAGTACATAAAAAACACTTGATAAAGGGGCTTTCATATTTTGCTGTTGATTTCACACAACACAACTCTCTTTAGTGAACACGGTGTTGCAGACATTCCTATTTGCCAACACTCCACTGGACATTCTCTAATCTACGCCACACAGGCGTCATGGTCTTCATCAATAGACACTCAATTGTAGACACTCCTATTTGCGAACACTCCAATGGATACCCTCTGCGCCACACAGGCGTCACGGTCGACATACCCTTCTTCAGTGCACACTCAGTTGCATACACTCATATCTGCTAACACTCCACTAGATCTATGCCACACAAGCATTATGTTTGACATAATCTTCATCGACGGACACTCGGTTGTAGACACTCTTATCTGCCAACACTCCATTGGAATACTTTCTGCGCCACATAGGCATCACGGTTGACACAATCTTCATCAGTGAACACTCAGTTGCAGACACTCCTATCTGCCAACACTCCACTGGATCTATCTGTGCCACATAGGCGTCATGGTCTACACAATCTTCATCAACGGACACTCGGTTGCAGACAATCTTATATGCCAACACTTCACTAGATCTATGCCACACATACGTCACAATCTTCATCAGCAGACACTCGTTTGCAGATACTCCTATCTGCAAACACTCAACTAGATCTGCACCACACAAGTGTCACAATCTTCATCAGCGGACACTCGGTTGCAGACACTCTTATCTGCCAACACTCCACTGGATCTATCTACACCACACAGGCGTCACAATCTTCATCAGCGGACACTCGGTTGCAGAGATTCTTACTCCATTGGGTCACTCTCTGCGCCATACAAACGTCACGGGTAGCACAACCCTCTTCAGCGTAAACTCCACTGGAAACCACGCTCTCCAATAGCCTCAATGACAGGGCATACTCCACTTGCCCTTCACAACCACCGAGCCCTCCTCTCGCTCTTCACACCACAGAGCGGTCTTCACACCACAGAGCTCACCGCTCTGCACACCATCGAGCTTACAGCTTTGGTGCTGATAGAACTGGGGAGACTCATCGAAGCGAGGTTGAACATTTCATTCAACACATGACAATTTATACACCAGATTAGCCGTAAAAACTAGAACGAATATTATTATTTTTCAACTACGACTCCGCGGCTTACCGCCGACTAGCTGCCATGGAAACAGGCGTCGTGATTATTCTAACGGTAAGTAGTGTAACGAATTCGAATCATTTGAATCATGAAAAATAAAACTATATTACTCGTAGGAATTACTGATTGCATAAGATTGCGAACCCAATGGAGGAACGCTCAAAGCTTCTAAATCATCTTCAGAATTTCCTTATGGCTGCAACCTGATGAATTGCATGAGAAAACATTTTGCAGAATCACATTTCATTCTGTTGGGAATTTTCTGCTTAAATTCCAAAACAAAAGAATTTGAACACAACAGAGAATGATGCTCTATTTTGAACGCACAGGATCTTAGCACAGCGGAAACAACAAAAGAAATGTTTTGATGGAGAACAAGGTTTTCAACAACACACACAAAAATAACTTGTATTCATTAAAAGATTGGTGTTACAAAAGATTTGTCTTCCTCTATCAGAGGGATTACAACAACACTGTTGTGTTCTCTTTTCTTTACGCTGCTGTGCTCTAACTCTCATCCGCGCTCTCTCTCAGGAAAAAAAAAAAACTAAAACATTATATCCACCAGGTTATGCGTGAGAAGGTCAAAAATGTCCACCAACCACTTTAATTCTCTGATGGAGTCTCTGCTGCAGTCTGCTGCTTTGATGAACAAAAATTGATCTTTTCTGATATTCTGTTGTACTTCTCGAGTAGGTGGAGTGGAACTCCATAACTGATAAATGCGTTGAACTGCTCGAGGCAGGTCCTTTCCTTCTCGGCCATACTTTCATGTTAAATGTGGTTGTTGAGAAGTAATGGCGCAGAATGCTGAATCAGGCGTTCTTTCTTCTTTGGGAACACAAAACAGGTTAAGGCATAAAGACAGTATGACGGAGGCGTGTTCGAGGTGGGAATAAATAATGGCCGTTGGATTAAAAAAATGGACGGCAGAGATTAACTTGGCGAAGGTGCGATATGCGATAGCTGACGGGTTGCATCGCAACATCGCATCAGCGGGAGACAAAAATGAAAACAAAACTCATATGAGAGTTGCGATTTGCGATTTACGATCGCATCGCAGAATCGCAATCGGCAAAGAACAAAGAACGTAGAAGGGCAACAGGTCGTGAGCGCGATTTGTGATATGCGGTAATATCACATCGTCGAGTTCGGGAAAAAAATCAAGAGAACACACGGAGACAATGGTTATGAGTGTGATTTGCGATCTACGATGAGATCATGTCGCAAGGGAAAAATAGTGATGCAGTTGAAATTAACATTTCAACACTCTCCTTTAATTTCAACTGTTGGGTTATCAGTCATACCCAGACTTTTCCTCAAATACTCAAAACTTTTCTGTCCCAAAGGCTTGGTCAGAATGTCTGCAACCTGTTCCTGAGTTTTGCAATGTTGTAAAACAATTTCACCATCGTTCACCAATTCTCTTATGTAAAAGAACTTTGTATCAATGTGTTTCGTTCGCTTGTGAAACACAAAATTCTTGGATAATGCAATAGCTGAGCTATTGTCACAAAAAATTACCATTCCTTTTGCCTGCTCTTGGCCTAAGCTCCTTAACATTCTTCTCATCCAAACTGCTTGACATGCTGCTGCTATAGCTGCCACATATTCTGCCTCTGTTGTAGATAATGCTACAATAGGCTGTTCCTTAGAAGCCCACGAAATGGATTCTAAACCCATGTGAGAGAGATAATCGAATGTGCTTTTTCGATCATCTATACTTCCAGCCCAATCACTATCGGTGTATCCAACTAAATTTTAACTTTCTGAAAAAATATATAAGATGCCAAATCTTTTTGTACCTTTAACATACCTCAGATTCCTTTTTGCTGCCTACCAATGTGCTTCTTTCGGCCTCTCCATGAATATGGAAATTAAACTAACAGCAAACATAATATCCGTCCTAGTTGCAGTTAAATACATAAGGCTGCCAACTATGCTCTTGTACACGCTAGGATCAAAATCCTTGCTGCTGTCCTCTTTGCTGAGTTTTAATCCCATTACTGTGGGAGTGATTGCTGCCTTGCTGTCCTGCATGTTAAATCTACCCAACACTTCATTTACATATTTTGCCCGCGAAATAAAAATTCCATTTTCATTTTGATCTACTTCTATTCCTAAGAAGTATCTCAGCAAACCCATGTCAGTCATCTCAAATTCTTCTTTCATGACTGATTTGAAATTTTTAATGAGGTAGTCATCATTACCTGTAAAAATCACATCATCAACATACAACACTACAATTAAAATTTTACCATCCTTTTCTTTGATGTAGATGGTGGGTTATCCCTCACACTTTGCAAATTCATTTTCTAGTAGATGGGAATTTATTCTACTGTACCACGCTCTTGGCGCCTGCTTCAGCCCATAAAGAGCTTTCTTCAATCTGCACACTTTGTGTGCATGGCCTTTCTTTTCATAGCCTGGAGGTTGTTCAATGTAAACCTCTTCCATTAACACTCCATTTAGGAATGCTGACTTCACATCCATTTGGTAAACTTTCCACTTGTTTTGTGCTTCTATGGACAACACTGCTCTCACAGTTTCCATTCTAGCAACCGGTGCGAAAGTTTCCTCATAGTCTCTCCCATACTGCTGCTTGTATCCCTTGACAACTAGTCTTGCCTTGTGCCTTTCTATTTTTCCTTCAGCATTACTTTTGGTCTTGTAGACCCATTTAACTCCAATGACTTCTTTACCTTTTGGTAGCTCAACCAAATCCCATGTCTTGTTTCTTTCTATGGCATTGATCTCCTCATCCATAGCTTCTATCCATTTCTTATCTTTAATTACATCTTCGAAATGAATAGGGCCATCAACATGACAATACAAAGCAAACAAGGAATTCATTCCTTCATCATAAATATCACTTAAATTTATGAATTTCTTACCTCTTTCACTCGGTGTGCAAGTGCTTGAAGACACACTTGAATTTCCTCCTTGTGGTGTGCTTGGATAAGCACTTTCATTTCTCCTCAAGGGTGTCTCTTGCTGTTCTTGTGTTGGCACTGTTGTTTGGGGATGTATTTCAGCCATCTCTTCATCATCTTCATCATGAGACAAACAGTTTTTAACATTCATTGTTTTCTCTATGCTTCCATCCCAAGCTTCCTCCTCAATGAACTGAACATCTCTGCTCACAAAAAACTTCTTGGTGGATGGGATATACAACCTGTAAGCTTTGGATTCCTCACTGTAACCAATGAAAATACATTTCTCCCCTTTGCTGTCCAACTTCCTCCTTAGTTGATCTGGAATGTGTGCATAAGCCACACATCCAAAAACTTTCATGTGGGTGACTCCTTGCTTCCTCCCACTCCATGCTTCTTCCGGCACTTTGTTCATCATGACTTTTGTAGGACACCTATTCAAAATATATACTGCACAATGTACAGCTTTAGCCCAATAATCATTTGGCAAATTTTTTGCCTTTAGCATGTTCCTCGCCATATCCATGATGGTCCTATTCTTCCTTTCAGCTACTCCATTTTGCTGCGGAGTATACCTAGCTTTAAACTACTTATGAATTCCATTTTCTCTACAAAACGTAGAAATTCTTTGGAGATATACTCACCCCCTCTGTCATTTCTCAAAACTTTGATGCGCAGCCCACTTTGATTTTCCACAAGTGTTTTGAAATTTCGAAATTTTTCAAACACTTCACTTTTGTTCTTCAGAAAATAAGCCCAAGTTTTTCTTGTGAAATCATCAATGGATGTTAGTACATAAAGGCTACCTGCAAGTGATGGAGTTTGTATCGGTTCACATAAGTCTGAGTGGACAATCTCTAAGAGTGCCTTTGCCCTTATGCTTTTCCCAGATGGAAAACTTTCTCTATGTTGTTTCCCCAAGATACAACCTTCACAAAGGCTGTCCAGTTTCTCTATCAATGGTAATCCTCTTACCATTCCTTTTCTACTCAACAAGTTAAGACCTCCAAAGTTGACATGTCCAAATCTCAAGTGCCACAACCAATTTTCATCCTTTGGTTGGCTTCGGAAAGCCTCTTGGGTAACTGCTGCAATTTTTTTTTTTTTTCAAGTCTGCCCTTATTCTGAGAGGGAACATTATGTTCGTTGTCATCTTCACTTCAGCAATGCAGTGTTTGCTGGGTGGTCTATCCATGATGGTGCATGCATCATTCTCAAAGAAAACATTGTAACCCTTTTGAACAAGCTGACCAATACTCAAGAGGTTACATCTCATTCCAGGAACATAATTGACATCTCCTATGGTTTTCTTTTCACATTTCTTTGTAAATATTTTTACTTCTCCTTTCCCATAACAGAAATTTTACTATCAGTCCCAAGTGTGACTTGTGACTTCACACTCTGATCTAAAGCAGAAAACAAGGCTATGTTTCCTGTCATATGGTTGTTGCAACCAGAGTCTAGAAACCATATATCTTCACTGTTTGTCTCAGCCATGTTACAAGCTAAAAGCACATTATCTTGGCTAATATTTTCTCTAGTAATATTTGCACTAGATCTATTATTCATATCATGTTGTTTCTTCCTACATTCATTGGCATAATGCCCATATTTCTTACAATAATAACATTGGACATTGGATTTTTCATACCTTTGTCCTTGAGCATGATGTTGTTCACTTTGTTGGCTGCTGCTTAGGCCTTGGTTCTGATTTGGATTGTTGCCTCTTCCTTGAGCATTCACTAGACTGTTCCTTCCACCTCTGTTTTGGCTTCTGCCTCTTCCTCTCTTGTTTCCTCTGCCTTGACCTCTCCCTCTTCCAAATGACATCTGGGTCTTGAAGGCTTGCTCTAGAGATGAGTTTTCATTTCTACTCAACCTCTGCTCATGTGTTATCAGTGATGCATGAAGTTCATCAACTGAAAAGTTTGAGAGATCCTTTGTCTCTTCTATGGTGGTGACAATCACATGGCACTTTGAGGGTAAGCTCGTCAATAGTTTCTCCACAATCCTCCTTTCTTCAAGAACTTCTCCATGAGTCCTTATTTGTGTGACCAAACCAATCATATGTGTGAAGAATGAGTCAATATTGTCTGACTCCTTCATGCACAGGGTCTCAAAATCTTTCCTCAGCGATTGTAGTTTTGTTGTCTTCACTTTCTCCATGCCTTGATAGGCTGTCTTGAGAGTTTGCCATGCTTCTTTGGATTTCTTAGCTGCTGCTAACTTTGGAAACACGCTTCCATGCACTGCTTGATACAAGAAGAAGAGGGCTTTTGTATCCTTCTTCTTATAGCTCTTCAACAGATTCTTCTCTGCCTGAGTTAGATTATTAAACTCATTTTCATCTGCTGGTTCTCTAAAACCATCTTCAACTATTTCCCATAAGTCTTGGGAAGCAAACAAGGCTTTCATTGTTATTGCCCAATAGTCATAATTTTTGTCGTCAAATAGTGGGAGTTGCATACTCATGCTATTGCTGGTGCTGGTGCCAGCCATTTTTGCACTTTCAACTATACATCAAAATACAGTCAAGTATTTAAATAACTGGCTTGAGGAATACCTTGGATTTTTCACTGAGTCTTCACTCTACTGGAAAAGCTGCTGCAGCAAGAATCCTTCCTTCAGCTTCTTTGACAGCTTCAAAGAGCTTGGACAAGCTCCGATACCACTTGTTGGTAATTTTCTGCTTAAATTCCAAAACAAAAGAATTTGAACACAACAGAGAATGATGCTCTGTTTTGAACGCACAGGATCTTAGCATAGCGGAAACAACAAAAGAAATGTTTTGATGGAGAACAAGGTTTTCAACAACACAAACAAAAAGAACTTGTATTCATTAAAAGATTGTTGTTACAAAAGATTTGTCTTCCTCTATCAGAGGGATTACAACAACACTGCTGTGTTCTCCTTTTTTTACACTACTGTGTTCTGCACTGTTGTGCTCTAACTCTCATCCACGCTCTCTCAGATGCTGCAATCTACTGCTTTGATGAACAAAAACTGATCTTTTCTGAAATTCTATTGTACTTCTCGGGCAGGTGGAGTGGAATTTCATAACTGATAAATGCGTTGAACTGCTCGAGGCAGGTCCTTTCCTTCTCGGCCATACTTTCATGTTAAATGTGGTTGTTGAGAAGTAATGGCACATAATGCTGAATCAGGCGTTCTTTCTTCTTTGGGAACACAAAACAGGTTAAGGCATAAAGACAGTATGACAGAGACGTGTTCGAGGCGGGAATAAATAATGGTCGTTGGATTAAAAAATGGACAGCGAAGATTAACTTGGCGAAGGTGCGATATGCGATAACTGACGGGTTGCATCGCAACATCACATTAGCGGGAGACAAAAATGAAAACAAAACTCATATGAGAGTTGCGATTTGTGATTTGCGATTGCATTGCAGAATCACAATCGGCAAAAACAAAGAACGTAGAAGGGCAATAGGTCGTGAGCGCGATTTGCAATATGCGATAATATCGCATCATCGCGTTCGGGAAAAATTCAAGAAAACACATGGAGACAATGGTTATGAGTGCGATTTGCGATCTGCGATGAGATCACGTCGCAAGGGAAAAATAGTGCTTCAGTTGAAATTAACATTTCAACACATTCTATATTTTACCCCTTAAAAAATCGAAATCACAATTTTCAATATTCTCTACCAAGAATGATTATCCTATATGTAGTTCTTTGGGTGGCAGGAAGCAGTGTAACATAGTGAGTAATCAGATATTCAAATATAGAAAACTGAACATCTGAGATTGGATTTTGGATTTGAAACTTTTGCAGTTTTCTGCTTCAAAGGCATAGTTTTAATCTAGCTGTCATCTATATCGCATTAAGTGCATGCTTTATTGATATCATTACATATGTCCTGTGGGTTTGGTACACGCATCTAGGTTTTTCTTCATTATTATCGCCATATTCTCTATTTCAAAAGTTATTTACATTTGTAATAATTATATAGCTTTCAATCCAAGCATTTTCATATTTATCGTTGCAGCAGAGCAATTGTCCTTGATAATAATGCCTCACCTGCGATCTACAGGAGGCTGGTACATTAGGCGATCAGTCGGGGATTCAGTTGCCAATGCCAGAGCTCCAAGAGTATCCATGATAAGGTTGACCCAGAGAAGCTGCAGAAATGTAAGTTGGGCCCATGCCATGAGAATAAAAGGAATAGTGTAAGTAAGAAATGCAGGTTGGGGTCCAAGCCATGAGAATAAAAGGAACAGTCAGATCGACCACAGTTCTATTGAATTTGACACTAACCTGCACAGCAGTTAAAGGAACATCTCCGGATGAAACAGCAGAAACAAAGTTAATTGCAAGTGCTGCAACATTTACAGTGAGTTGAAACTGAATGAATTTTTGAATGTTTGCATACACTGAACGACCCCATCGCACCACCTGAAAACCATGGGAAAACAACTGTAAGGAATCTGTAACTTCTGAAAAAACCCACATAATTTTCAAGGACTAAAACAAACATCCATTGTCTGTGACAAACCTTCACAACTGAGGCAAAATTATCATCTAGAATAATGATATCTGAACTTTCCTTGGCAACTTCCGTTCCCTGGATACCCATGGAGAGACCTATGTCTGCCTAGATGCCAGATAACATATAAAATAAGTTCCATCAATATAACTTTATAGAACTGGAAATATTCGTGCAAAGGAAAAACTGGCATATATAAACAGGATTCCAGCATTATGAAACAAGAAAACCTACCTCTTTAAGTGCAGGTGCGTCATTCGTTCCATCTCCCGTGACCGCCACAATATGACCTCTTTTTCTCAGTGCTTGCACCAAGTGAAGTTTGTCTGTAGGTGAGGATCTTCCCATTACCTGCAGGCAAACAAAATGGTGTCCCCTCCCATTAGAATTTTCTTTTACAAGATTCTTTTGTATGCATACTTTTTTCCATTTTTACCCTTGTGCACGTCTTTTGGGGGCAGGATTGGTACACGCATACTCACACAGATTTTTTCCACAATTTCCACTCTCTGTTCTTCGGTGTAGCTGCGAAAAACCCTGCCTTCAATAATAGTTGGCGCTTCTGTAAGCTGTCCTACCTGGAGTATGCCACATTCAACAGCTATAGCTTTTGCTGTGTCAATGTTATCACCAGTCACCATGCGAACCTATAAAAAGTAATCAATAAGAAGACCACAAAATTAAGGTTGAACAAGTCAAATAAGCCATGCAAAACATTTCAAGCAAGCATGTTTCTTGAAACTCATAAATAACAGGCAGTTGAAAAGATGAAATGATATATGAACTTTTGTTGTGCATTTGATGTCACAGAATCTACACGATCAGCTGCAAACCATCTTCTATCATGAACCCCTATATAGTTAATACCATGAACTCATATTTCTGGTGATTTTACTGAACGAGACCAATATTTTATTGGTAGTGTAGAGATTAATTATTTGCTTGGTGAATACAAAAAAAACATGCCAATTTAGTACAATATAAATGCACTTTAAGCAATAACTGTTCCAAGAACACTACACCTTCAAGCACACATGGTAGTATCTTCAATCATTACCTTCACACCAGCCCTTTGACACATTTTCACAGCTTCTCTTACATTAGGTCTGCACGGATCCTGCACAGTTAAACATCTTCTGTCATGTTGGACATAAACAAAGGTGAAAAGAATAACGAGGGAAAATTCATGGGTAAGGAGGCATGCTCAGTAGCAGCAAGAAGTTATTGACATAAAGATTGCACGGACCATCTTTAACATTCAAAAGACATTTTCTATTAACAAGTTTATACTATATTGAAAAGATCTTATTATTATAAATTCAATATAAACATATAGCTGCTACATATTTCCCTGAAAATTCAGTTTGGGCGGGTGATGAACTCATAGCCAAACATAAGTTTCAATGGAAAAACCAGCCACTGGTACATAGTTATGTGAATACAGTTTGGGCATTGTAATAAACTTATAGGAACCTGCAGAAGAAACCACAAAATTTCCCAACTTTTTCCACAACTTTTTATAACTGTTTACCGTTATAATTTATATTCTTAGAGATATCCCATGAAAAACATCTACAATAGACCTCAGCATTTGTGTTATACAGATACGATAAACAGTTCATTAATCGCAAAACTTCCCACACTGGTAGTAGAAATCTTTATTATTAGTAAAGTTTCCTACACATCCAGTTTCCAAAGTATCCTATCATAAAAGGCCTGTACTATGAGTCAGGAACATAAAATATTAAGCAATCCCCTACGTCTATAGTCATGTATTTTAGCTGTTCTCATTTTAATGGGAACAATAAGTAGTAGTTATATACAAAAATGTTGTAATAAATTAACAAGATCCATGTAATTTTATGGATCAATGGTCATGACCTCAAAACGTTTTACCTTTATCCCAACTATCGCCAAGAGGGTAAGATTTTCTTCAGGAATATTCCATGATGGGCGTTGCTCTTCATCAGGCACACTATCAAGATCATATGTCCTGTAAGCAAAAGCAATGCACCGCAATGCCTCTGCAGCCATCCCCTTAATGATTTTCTTATTCTCATCTACCTGCAATAAAGCAAGCTATTATAAACTCAGGTTGACCATGAAATTGAACAAATTAAACGACCATATTGGTATTGGATTTTTCACTCCACAAATTGACATCTAGGAGACACACCAAACCTCTTTAAGAGTCATTTTTCTCACAGAGCCAGAACTGTCAATCCACATACTGCAGAGACCTAGTATTATCTCTGCAGCTCCTTTCCAGTGAATATGCACTTCAGTTTCAGACTGCAATTATGCATTAAAATAAAAACAAAAATTTAAAAATCAATATAAATAGTCAGAGAGAATAACTACTTGAATACAGAAAGATGATATTATATTGCACAGAGAACAAGATATGTAAATCCATGAATACACCTGTTACCTTCTTCAAAGCAACACCTCCACGTTTCTTCTCCGAGTTGAAAGTAGAAACATGTAAGATGGAGGATTTGGATCTTTCGTTATCAAAATTCATTCCAAGCTAAGAAAACATCACAATTATGATCACAAATGAATTGTTGGCTGTTATGTATGTGAACGGAGAAAATATAGCGATTGAGTAGTCAGCTATACACATAGAGAAGACATAGGTGCACATAATACCTTTAATGCCCAAGAAAGAATAGCCTTCTCTGTTGGTGATCCTGTCACTTCTCTCTCTCCACCACCCTAAAGTAGATACAATCATATCAGTGGTAAATAGCATATGTAAAAGTGGTTAAGACATCAATGGAAGATCACACGTGTGAAATTGCTCAGCAGATACTAACATAAATTGTATTACAAATTTGTAATTATTAACCACACAAGGAATGTGAAAAACAATCAGATCTCATGCCTTGAAATACAACCCTGCTTTTTTGATTGAAAAGACAATGTTTAATTCAGGTAGCATGCTCATTTTTTTATCTGTTTTTACACATCCACTAACACATTTATGGGGTATTTCTGGTGTAGTTAGGAATTTGTAGATATTGCTTCCGGGAATATATTGGCAGGGGTCTGGAAAGAGATTTCAATCTCAGCGAAAATATCGAGAAATATCAGCAATTATAAATTGGACTTAACCCGGAACTATCGGCAACCTGCAAAATTCAGGAAAAATTTGGAAATGTCCGGAGAAATCAAACATAATTGCAATTTCGTACTAGATGGTCACTTTGACAAAGATGACAGTATCTGCTTCTAACAGTGAGTTCTTGTGGGAAGTTGGAATCTTAAGTTGCTGGACTTATCCTTTGGCGGGTTGTGTATGTTGAAAATATAATTTCAACTGCGATTGCCGATATCGCATCGGCAAAATGAAGTGAAGGAATTATAAAGGAGCCTTTGTATTTGCGATAAGCGATCGCCAATATCGCATCGGCAAAGTCAAAGTGAAGGGCCGATATCGCATCGGCAAAGTTGAAGTGAAGGAGTCATAAGGAAGCTCTTGTGTTTGCGATGAGCGATCGCCGATATCGCATCGGCACTTCGCTATCGGCAATATCATAGGGTCGGGGTCTTTGACATGAGTAAAGTTGCGATGCGATGGAGTGGACCCGATGGCTTCCCAAAACCAAATTGCATAATGTTTGAAATTCACCCGGCGGCAAATATTAAATGTTGCGTGGAGTAAATCTAAGTTTTGGTTGACCATACGTCTTAATGAAATGTCATAGTGGTAGGTAAAATATTAAAGTTTTACATAGAGTTCGTAAGTTTTTTTTATGAGAAGGAATGGGCGTATGTACTTATCACATAAATTCTGTATGGGATAGGTGTATGTAATTTATTACTGTGTTGACTTGTGTTTTTATGAATGGCACACGGGAAGTGAATGTTGTGTGTTCGCAGCAGCAAAAAGAAGAACCAGAGGATGTAAGCACAGCAGTGCAAAAATATATTTTGTAAATTTTGTGAGGCATTGAAAAACAGAGGTGAAGGAAAACCATGTGTGGTTTTGCAAGTGCATAAAGATAATTGTGGAGCGAGTTTTTGTAACTCTGTAAGTTTTGTTTTTACAGCAGCATGTAAAAGTGTTTCACACCAGTGAATGTAAATTTTGTTTTACAGCAGTAAGCTCATGTAAACTTTTGTTACAGCAGTAAGTTGTTTTTCACAGCAGTGAATATAAAAGGGATTTTACAGTGGTAAATCTTTGCATCAGGTTTTAATGAAAAGAATGTTTTAATGGTGGTGAAATACTTTGTTTCTTCATGAAATTTTTTTTAAGCTGTCTGTGCACAAAAATCCTGTGGAGGTAAAAACAGAGCATTGTCTCTGTGTGTTTGAATATTTGGTTTTTGGTATTTTCTCCATGTTAAAAATACCCAACAGTGGTATCAGAGCAGGCTTAGGCTCTTTGAAGGAGACAAAGAAGCTGAAGGGAGAAGGTTGTTGCTGTAGCAAAACTTCTCAGGCACACAGAAGACTCAGACAACAAAAGGTTCAGGTATTTCTCTAAAGTTTTTTTTCTTGTGTTGCTAAAGAAGCAGTGATTTGTTTTAAATACACAGTCAAGGAATGGCCAGCACAAGCACTGGTATGGGTTTGTTTAACACCCAGCTCCCACAGTTTAATGGGAAGAACTATGATTATTGGTCAATAACTATGACAGCCCTGCTTGCTTCCCAAGACTTATGGGAAATAGTTGAAGATGGCTTTGAAGAACCAGCAGATGAAACTGAGTTCAATGCATTAACTCAGGGAGAGAAGGATCTGCTGAAGAACAATAGGAAGAAGGATTCAAAAGCCCGAGTGTTGTTGTATCTAGCAGTAGACCAGAGTATGTTTCCAAGGTTAGCAGCAGCTAAGACAGCCAATGAAGCATGGCAAACCCTCAAGACAGCCTATCAAGGCATGGAGAGAGTGAAAACAGCAAAACTACAATTGCTGAGAAAGAATTTTGAGAATCTGAACATGAAGGAGTCAGATAACATTGACTCATTCTTCACTCATGTGATTGGTGTAATCACACAAATGAGAACTCATGGAGAAACCATTGAAGACAGAAGAATTGTGGAGAAAATATTGAGGGTCTTACCCTCAAGGTTTGATGCCATAGTCACCACCATTGAAGAGACAAAGGATCTCTCAAGATATTCAGTAGATGAGCTACATGCATCACTGATAACACATGAGCAGAGGTTGAGTAGGAATGAAAACTCATCTCTTGAGCAAGCCTTCAAGACCCAGATGTCCTTTGGAAGAGGAAGAGGTCAAGGAAGAGGAAACCGAAGAGGAAGAGGCAGAAGCCAGAACAGAGGTGGAAGGAACAGCCCATCAAATGCACAAGGAAGAGGCAGCAATCCAAATCAGATCCAAAGTCAGGGCAGCAGCCAACAAGGAGGACATCATCATGCTCAAGGACAAAGGTATGATAAATCTAATGTTCAATGCTATTATTGCAAAAAGTATGGACATTATGCTAGTGATTGTAGAAAGAAACAGCATGATATGAACAGCAGACAAAATGCGAATGTTACAAGAGAAAACAACAGTCAAGAAAATGTACTGTTGGCTTGTAACATGGCTGAAACACATAG
This sequence comes from Pinus tabuliformis, assembly GCA_031772625.1. Classification (NCBI taxonomy): domain Eukaryota; kingdom Viridiplantae; phylum Streptophyta; class Pinopsida; order Pinales; family Pinaceae; genus Pinus; species Pinus tabuliformis. Next base: position 1,497,132,875 of record CM062818.1, on the reverse strand, counting down.
TGAAGACATATGGTTTTTAGACTCAGGTTGCAGCAACCATATGACCGGAAATATAGCCCTCTTCTCAGCCTTAAATCAAAACTTGAAATCAGAAGTCACACTAGGAACTGATAGCAAAGTCTCTGTTATGGGAAAAGGGGAGATAAAAATATTTACAAAACAAGGAGAAAGGAAAACCATAGCAGATGTCTACTATGTCCCCGGAATGAGATGTAACCTATTGAGTGTTGGACAGCTTATCCAAAAGGGTTACAATGTTTACTTTGTAAATGATGTGTGCACCATCATGGACATACCACCCAGCAAAAGATGCATTGCTGAAGTGAAGATGACAAGGAACAGGATGTTCTCTCTCCGGATCAGGGCTGACATGAAGAACAAAAGGGAAATGGCAGCAGTCACCCAAGAGGCCTTCCAAAGCGTGCCAAAGGATGAGAACTGGTTATGGCACTTGAGATTCGGGGATCTAAATTTTGGAGGTCTGAATTTGTTGAGCAGAAAGGGAATGGTAAAGGGATTACCATTGATAGAGAAACCGGACAGCCTATGTGAAGGCTGCATTTTGGGAAAACAACACAGAGAAAGTTTTCCATCAGGGAAAAGCATAAGGGCAAAGACACCCTTAGAGATTATCCACTTAGATTTGTGTGGACCAATGCAAGCTCCATCATTAGCTGGCAGCCAATATTTCTTGACATTCATTGATGATTGTACAAGAAAAACTTGGATATATTTCCTTAAAAACAAAAGTGAAGTGTTTGAGAAATTCCAAAATTTCAAAGCACTTGTGGAGAACCAAAGCGGGCTGCATATAAAAGTTTTGAGAACTGATAGAGGAGGTGAGTATATCTCCAAGGAATTCCTAAGATTCTGTAGAGAAAATGGAATTCATAAACAGTTTACAACTCGGTACACCCCACAGCAAAATGGAGTTGCTGAAAGGAAGAATAGGACCATCATGGATATGGCGAGGAGCATGCTGAAGGCAAAGCATTTGCCAAATGAGTATTGGGCTGAAGCTGTACATTGTGCAGTTTATATATTGAACAGGTGTCCTACAAAAGCAGTCATGAACAAGGTGCCAGAAGAGGCATGGAGTGGGAGAAAGCAAGGAGTCACCCACATGAGAGTTTTTGGGTGTGTGGCCTATGCACACATACCAGATCAGCTAAGGAGGAAGTTGGACAGCAAAGGGGAGAAATGCATCTTCATTGGATACAGTGATGAATCCAAGGCATACAGGCTGTACATTCCATCTACCAAGAAGTTCTTTGTAAGCAGGGATGTTCAATTCATTGAAGAGGAAGCTTGGGATGGAAGCATAGAGAAGACAGTTAATGTCAAGAACCGTTTGTCTCATGATGAAGATGAAGAGGAAGTGGCTGAAGTACATCCCCAAACAGCAGCGCCAACACAAGGACAGCAAGGTACACCATTGAGGATCAATGAGAGTGCTTTTCCAAGCACACCACAAGGAGGAAACTCAAGTGCATCTTCAAGCACTTGCACACCAAGTGAACGAGGTAAGAAGTTTAGAAATCTAAGTGACATTTATAATGAAGGAATGAATTCCTTATTTGCCTTGTATTGTCATGTTGATGATCCTATTCATTTTGAAGAAGCTATTAAAGATACGAAATGGATAGAAGCTATGGATGAGGAGATGAATGCCATAGAGAGAAACAAAACATGGGATTTGGTAGAGTTACCAAAAGGCAAAGAAGTCATTGGTGTGAAATGGGTCTACAAGACCAAAAGCAATGCTGAAGGCAAGATTGAAAGGCACAAGGCAAGGCTGGTTGTCAAAGGGTACAAGCAGCAGTATGGGAGAGATTATGAGGAGACTTTCGCACCGGTTGCAAGAATGGAAACCGTGAGAGCAGTGCTGTCCATAGCAGCACAAAACAAATGGAAAGTCTACCAAATGGATGTGAAATCAGCTTTCCTAAATGGAGTGTTAAAAGAAGAGGTTTATGTTGAACAGCCTCTCGGCTATGAGAAGAAAGGTGAAGAGCACAAAGTGTGCAAATTGAAGAAAGCTTTTTATGGGCTGAAGCAAGCGCCAAGAGCATGGTACAGCAGGATAGATTCTTATCTACTGGATAATGAATTCGACAAATGTGAAGGAGAACCCACAGTCTACATCAAAGAAAAGGATGGTAAAATTTTAATTGTTGTCTTGTATGTAGATGATGTTATTTTCACTGGAAATGATATTTATCTTATTGAGAATTTTAAATCAGTCATGAAGGATGAATTTGAAATGACTGACATGGGTTTGTTGAGATACTTCTTAGGCATAGAAGTAGAGCAAAATGAAAAAGGAATTTTTATATCTCAAGCAAGATATGTAAATCAAGTTTTGAGCAGATTTAAGATGGAAGAATGCAAGGCAGCAATCACTCCCACAGTGATGGGATTAAAGCTCAGCAAAGAGGACAGCAGCAAGGACTTTGATCCTAGCTTGTATAAAAGCATTGTGGGCAGCCTTATGTATTTAACAGCAACTAGGCCTGATTTAATGTATGCTGTTAGTTTAATTTCCAGGTTCATGGAGAGGCCAAAGGAGGCACATTGGCAGGCAGCAAAGAGAATTTTGAGGTATGTCAAAGGCACCAAAATGTTTGGAATTTTATATCATGCCTCAGAACATTCAGATTTGGTTGGATACACAGACAGCGATTGGGCTGGAAGTGTAGATGATCGGAAGAGCACTTCCGGTTATGTTTTTAATATGGGTTCAGGAGCCATTTCATGGGCTTCTAAGAAGCAGTCCATTGTAGCATTGTCTACAGCAGAGGCTGAATACGTGGCAGCTACAGCAGCAGCATGTCAAGCAGTGTGGATGAGAAGAATGTTGAGAAGCTTAGGCCAAGAGCAGGCAAAAGCAACAGTCATCTTTTGTGACAATAGCTCTGCTATTGCATTGTCAAAGAATTCAGTGTTTCATAAGAGAACGAAACACATTGATACAAGGTTTCACTATATCAGAGAATTGGTGAACAATGGAGAAATTGTGCTACAACATTGCAGTACTCAGGAACAGGTAGCAGACATTTTGACAAAGCCATTGGATCAGAAGAGCTTTGAATTTTTGAGGAAGTGTTTGGGTATGATTGAATGCCCGACAGTTGAAATTAAAGGGGAGTGTTGAAAATATAATTTCAACTGCGATTGCCGATATCGCATCGGCAAAATGAAGTGAAGGAATTATAAAGGAGCCTTTGTATTTGTGATAAGCGATCGCCGATATCGCATCGGCAAAGTCAAAGTGAAGGGCCGATATCGCATCGGCAAAGTTGAAGTGAAGGAGTCATAAGGAAGCTCTTGTGTTTGCGATGAGCGATCGCCGATATCGCATCGGCACTTCGCTATCGGCAATATCATAGGGTCGGGGTCTTTGACATGAGTAAAGTTGCGATGCGATGGAGTGGACCCGATGGCTTCCCAAAACCAAATTGCATAATGTTTGAAATTCACCCGGCGGCAAATATTAAATGTTGCGTGGAGTAAATCTAAGTTTTGGTTGACCATACGTCTTAATGAAATGTCATAGTGGTAGGTAAAATATTAAAGTTTTACATAGAGTTCGTAAGTTTTTTTTATGAGAAGGAATGGGCGTATGTACTTATCACATAAATTCTGTATGGGATAGGTGTATGTAATTTATTACTGTGTTGACTTGTGTTTTTATGAATGGCACACGGGAAGTGAATGGTGTGTGTTCGCAGCAGCAAAAAGAAGAACCAGAGGATGTAAGCACAGCAGTGCAAAAATATATTTTGTAAATTTTGTGAGGCATTGGAAAACAGAGGTGAAGGAAAACCATGTGTAGTTTTGCACAGCAGTGCATAAAGATAATTGTGGAGCGAGTTTTTGTAACTCTGTAAGTTTTGTTTTTACAGCAGCATGTAAAAGTGTTTCACACCAGTGAATGTAAATTTTGTTTTACAGCAGTAAGCTCATGTAAACTTTTGTTACAGCATTAAGTTGTTTTTCACAGCAGTGAATATAAAAGGGATTTTACAGTGGTAAATCTTTGCATCAGGTTTTAATGAAAAGAATGTTTTAATGGTGGTGAAATACTTTGTTTCTTCATGAAATTTTTTTTAAGCTGTCTGTGCACAAAAATCCTGTGGAGGTAAAAACAGAGCATTGCCTCTGTGTGTTTGAATATTTGGTTTTTGGTATTTTCTCCATGTTAAAAATACCCAACAGTGTAATGAGACGAATTGCCAATGCCAGCCATTCAAAAAGGGTAAAAAATGCATACCATGGAAAATGATTCTAATAAGAATTTTAACAGCCTCTCACCTAAATTCTTTCAGCAGATAACATAGAATGTGTTTACGTAATTACTAAGGTAAATATGGATCAGATGAAACACTCGGAATACAAACCAGAGTTAATAGCTTGTCACCGACCTTCTATTATAAATAACTGACTCGGAATAAAAACCAGAGTTAATAGCTTGTCACAGAGATCACTTATTCCACTTCAAGGGAGCATTATCACTGCTTGATCATGAATCTACCCCCATACAAGAGGTGAATTCTGTGTAAAATGGAAATAAAAAGGATGATAGATTAAGGATGATAGATTGACCTGATGGGTAATTTCACATTATCTAAAGGGTATTCCACATTTTTGGAGGCATGTTTTACGGGCAAGCATATTTTGAGGCATGTTTGACGGGCAAGGACATTTGGTTCCAGGCATGTTCTATATTTTTAGACGAGAGTCATTTGTTTGAAGAAGCATCATGAGCTCCTAGATAAAATGTTAATATACTCCAAAGAAATATGAAGATGGTATGTGGTGAGTGAATCTATGCAAAGAAGAAAGAGATCCCAAGTCAAACTTGGACCTATAATCTAAATAAAGCCCAAATTTAACAATCACCTGCAATCACGAGTGCTCTCCAAGTGCATAATCTAAATAAAGCCTAAATTTAACAATCACCTGCAATCACGAGTGCTCTCCAAGTGCTCATGTAGGGTTAAAGAAGCTTTAAAGTGCATAACAAATCCATACATGGGTGCAACCTAGGTAGGAGGAGACTTTTGGTTCCAGGCATGTTCTATATATTTAGACGAGAGTCATTTGTGTGAGGAAGCATCAAAAGCTCTTAGATAAAATGTTAATATATTCCAAAGAAATATGAAGATGACATGTGGTGAGAGAATCTATGCAAAGAAGAAAGAGATCCCAAGTCAAACTTGGACTTATAGGTTAAATAAAACCTAAATTTAACAATCACTTACAATCATGAGTGCTCTTCAAGTGCTCATGTAGGGTTAAAGAAGGCTCTAAAGTGCATAACAAGGCTAAATAAACCCCAAATTTAACAATCACTTACAATCATGAGTGCTCTCCAAGTGCTCATGTAGGGTTAAAGAAGGCTCTAAAGTGCATAACGAATCCACACGTGGGTGCAACCTAGGTAGGAGGAGACTTTTGGTTCATGTTCTATATATTTAGACGAGAGTCATTTGTTTGAGGAAGTATCATGAGCTCCGGGATAAAATGTTAATATACTTCAAAGAAATATGAAGATGGCATGTGGTGAGTGAATCTATGCACAGAAGAAAGATATCCAAGTCAAACTTGGATCTATAAGTTAAATGAAGTCTAAATTTAACATCACCTACAATCATGAGTGCTCTCCAAGTGCTCATGTAGGGTTAAAGGAGGCTCTAAAGTGCATAACAAATCCATACATGGTGAACCCTAGGTAGGAGGAGACCACACTGATGAAGTCTTAATTTGGGTTGGAAAAATTTATAAATAGTGACGGTATTCATTTGTTAGATGTGTGGTTGGTAGTGTGGGAATTATTTGGGAGGAATTGCAATGTGTGGTTATGCACTTTTCATTTACTTTTTTTGGGTTAATTTAGTGGTTGGAATTTATAGGTAAAAATTTATTAGAATAATTTTGGTAGAAGAGATGTTACACAAGAAAATAAATCATGGCATGTTGTGGTTATCTTGACCTTGTGGTGAAATAAAATTGAAGAATGATATATTGTTAGTTTTTTATTTTATAAAAAATTATTTCTACCTTTTTTTACTTAGTTTTTAGTTTCAGATGTGGTTGTCCTTTAATTATTCATTGTTGCACAATATTACTTTGACTAGTTTTGTACTAATTTTGAGAAGCATCTTTGCAAATAATTTCCTTTAAATTTTTGCATATCGAAGTAAATCCATGTGGTTGGTTAGAATTATAACACTTTATGTACAACTTATTTCATACACGTTTGAACCCACTTGATTGCAAATCCTAACTCCATCACCTATTAGATAGGCATCGGTTTTAAATTGCAAAGAATATCATAAACATTTTTCTAAGATTTCCCCTCTTGCATTAGAGAAGAGGCATCCCAAAGTGAGGAAAAGTTGTTGTGATGGTAGTAGGAAACCTTCATAAGTGCCTCTAGAGTTACACTTTGTTCTAGGACTTGAATAACTTTGAGTATGGTGTATAAATTCCCACTGTAGATCAACAAATTATGCAATATACTAAAGAAAAATACAAGATCTACTTCTACAACAAACTTTGCGGAAGCTTAATCGAATATGAGCAAGATCAATAGAACACATATAACTGAGAATGAGAAAGCAATCACACATGAACATAGAAGAATACTCTGGGGAAAGCCTCAGCCTAAAACCCCGATCTCTGTAATATCATACAAGTGGAAATATGTTCGGATTACACAAAGCTTCAGCTCACAAGCCATCCAGCTCTCATCACAACCGAACAATACAACTCACAGACTAAATAGACACAACATATGCCTTCCTCCAGCCCTCCAAGCCTCCTATTTCCTTGTGCAGTTTCTCTTGGGGTCCAATGCTGCCACCTGTGTGAATTGGCCTCATCACACAACCATCAAACTCAAAAGTAACTGCGCAATCTCCAAGGAATGAATTCCTTCTGCATGCAAGAGATATTCTCCAAGGAATATTCTTGCAACTAATAGTACACTGTCCCATCACTTGATCTCAACTGGGTCTCTAACTGAACTGACATGCATGAGTTATTTATGAGAGAATATTCAGTTATCTGAAGTGCAACAGTTACATGCATGCATGCATTAACTAACTAAACTCACAATTAGTTCAACAAACTATTTGAACTAATCTAACTGGACTTAACTCAGATAACTGAGCTAACTAATTACAACTCAAAGTACAACTCATCCTGATCTCCTTTAATCAAGGGATAACTTCCTCCATCAATGGAGAAACTATTGCATGTCTTCACATAGACTTCATGTTTGATTTTCTACAACTAATTAACTCAAGATGAATTAATTAATTATTTTACAAACAGCTGCTAACATCAAATTCGAATTTTACTTCTCAATTTTAGTTTAGGGACTAACTAAAATTGGAAGGTATCGTGAAATGCTATTTATAGTAGTGCTATTTTTAGCACTTCTATTTTTAGCATTTCTTGTTGCTATTTTCAACACTTACTCTCAACAAGAAAGGGATTATTAGTAACTCCAATCTTGTCTCTGTGGAACTTGAACGTGCATTTTGACAATGCCTTCATCAAAATATCTGCATCTTGTTCCTCGGTCAAAACATACAGCAACAACATGATCCTCTCAACCACACAATCTCGAAGATGGTGATATCAGATATCAATGTGCTTGGACCTGTCACGAAAAACTGGATTCTCAAAGAGTTTGATACAACTCTGATTGTCACAGTAGATCACTGTAGGATCCATCCTCTGACCAAACAATCCCACTAGAATCTTCCGCATCCAAATGGCCTCACATGCAGCTTGACTAGCAGCCATGTATTCAGCCTCTGCTGAGCTAAGTGCAACTGATCTCTGTTTCATGCTGTACCAGGAAACTGCAGCTAAACCAAGGTTGAAGATTCCTCCAGAAGTGCTCTTTCGGTCTGATGGACTCCCTGACCAATCTGCATTTGTGAAGCCCTGAAGCTTCACTCCCTCTGTCCATCTGTACCACAATCCAAACTTAGATGTGCCAATGAGGTATCTCAACACATGCTTCGCTGCCTTCCAAAATAGCTTGGTAAGCTGAACCATAGCTCGACTCAATTGGTTCACCACAAAGCATAAGTCAGGTCGTGTGTTCACCAGATACATATGTGAACCCGCCAGCTACCAATAAACAGTAGCAGCTACTACCTCACCTGAAGTAGCATCCTCCTTCCTCTAGTTCCCAGCTAGAGGAGTCTACATGGGTTTGCACTTCTCCATATGGAACCGCCTGAGGATTTCATTAGCATACTTGCCTTGAGACACAAAAGCTTCTCCATCTCTTTGCCATACTTCCATGCCTAGAAAGTAGTGCATAAGACCCATGTCTTTCATCTCGAACTCTCTTGCAAGGTGCTCCTTGTAAGACTAGATCAGCTGATCATCACCTGTCAAAATCAGATCATCGACATAAAGAACAATTATCAATGGCTTACCTTCTACCATGATGTGGTAAAGGTTCGCATCTGCTTCAATCTTGGTGAAGCCCAACTTGGTGAAATAGCTGTCGATCATGGTGTACCAAGCACGAGGTGATTTCTTCAGCCCATACAGAGCCCTCTTGAGTCGGCACACATGCGACTCATGATCGAAGGTTTCGAAACCTTCTGGCTGCTCAATGTACACCTCCTTCTCAATCTTCCCATTGAGGAATGTTGTCTTCACGACCATTTGATGTATCTTCCAACCCATCTGAGCTGATAGTGCCAACATTGATCTAATAGATGAGTACCTTGCTACAGGAGCAAAGATCTCATCATAGTCAATCCCCTCGACCTATGAGAAACCTCGGGCAACAAACCTTGCCTTATGTTTCTCAACGCTGCCATCAACTGCTTGCGTTACCTTGTAAAGCCATCTGGAACTCACTAATGACTTGTCCTGAGGTCTTGGGACAACATCCCAAACAAAATTCTAAACGATGGAGTCGTACTCCTCCACCATTGCATCAACCCAGACTAGTTGATACACTGCCTCCTTGAATGAAGAAGGCTCGGACTCTAGAAACTCCCCAACCAGGGCCATGTAACCAGTGTACCACTCGGGCGACCTCCTCTATCTGTGCTGAGAGGATGGTTGTCCCACATTCTCCCGTGCATCCAACATCAACCTATCAGCTTCCATTTTTCCGCCCATCTCTGGAAGACTCAACATGAGTTGATGTCTCCACTCCCTGATACTCTTTGCTTCTCCAGTTGTGGCTGCTCCACAACCTCCTGAAGCTGCTTCACCAATTGTGGCTCCTCCACAATTGTCTGAGACTTCTTCTGGTGCTGCATGTTGAGAGGTAATGTACTCTCCCTCTCAACCACAAAGTCTCTAACAGTTGCCTTGCTCCTCAAGGCTTTGCATGCATCTTGAACCGCAAGAGCATACAGGTTCTTGACTCGTGAACCGATATGCTTCACCTGTCTTGTATTGATATGTTTAAGGAAAACCTTTCCCTTATCGAAGACTACATCATAGCCTTTGTCTTCCAGCATTGCGATCGATGCCAAGTTTTTCCTCAGTCCTGGCACATACTTTACATCTGTCAAGGTAATGCGAGCTTCATGCTCCCTCTGGAAAACAACTGTGCCTACTCCTGAGACACTATACTTTTCATCATTACCCATCGCTATGAGTATATGGAGATCTTTCTCCTCCAAGGTACTGAACAAACTCTTATCACCGATCATGTGGAATGAAGCTCCACTGTCAAGAAACCAACCACATCCCACCATGGATGAAACCATGCATGCGAAGAGGGTGAAATCCAACTCGAACTGTGAGGCTAATGCCTCACCTTCAGATCCTTCCTTGGATCCCATCTTGGATTTCTTCAGTGGAGAATTTGTAGCAAAATGGCCCACCTCATGACAATGAAAGCATCGCACTTTTGATTTGTCAAACTTCTTCCCACCATGGGAGGAAATCGATTTGGGATGAGAATTCTTCACCTTACTCGCTAAGGTGCAATTTTCTTCTTCCTCCTTGGATGAAGAACCATCTTTGGTGCTTCTTCTTATCTCCTCCTGCATCAGATCCGACCAAATTTGTTCCCAATCTGGCAATTTTTCTCTTCCATTTACTGAGTTTTGGTAGCTATGCCAGCTCTTAGGAAGACCGAGGAGTGCAAGACTCACCATGTCATCATTGGTTGTTGTGATACCTATGCTTCAAGCTCATCCTTGCAGGTGGTGAGCTTGTTTAGATACATAGATATCATGTCATCCTTTTCACACTTGATTTTCCGAAGCTTGTCTTTCAGTGCTAGCTTCCTCTGATCGTTGTTGTTTTCATATAGATCTTTCAATGTTTTCTACATTGAAAACAATGTATCCTTCCCATTGAGACTCGAGACTATGTGGTATTGAACTCCCTCTTGAAGGATTCTCCTTGATCTAACCACATATTTCTTCCATTCCACCAATTCTGTAGCATTAGCCATTGTGGGCTTGGGGACTTCTTGATCAATGAAGTCCTTTAGACCGTTATGCTCTAATACTACTTCCATGCGATCCTTATAGGCTATATAATTCGAGCTACCATCAAGGGCATACTCGAGTCTTAAACCGTTGAATGCCATTGGTGAAATTGAGATGTGATAAGAACTCGATTTCTATATTCAGGAACCTCAAACTTCGAACTTCTCCCTTCTTGTATATTGTTCTCTCCTTTGATCACCTTTGCTCTGATACCATGTATAATTTCCCACTGTAGATCAATAGATTATGAAATATACTAAAGCAAAATACAAGATCTACTTCTACAACAAACTTTGCGGAAGCTTAATCGAATATGAGCAAGATCAATAGAACACATATAACTGAGAATGAGAAAGCAATCACACATGAACATAGAAGAATACTTTGGGAAAAGCCTCAACCTAAAACCCCGATCTTTGTAATATCATACAAGTGGAAATATGTTCGGATTACACAAAGCTTCAGCTCACAATCCATCCAGCTCTTAGCACAATCGAACAATACAACTCACAGATTGAATAGACACAACATATGCCTTCCTCCAGTCGTCCAAGCCTCCTATTTCCTTGAGCAATTTCTCTTGGAGTCCAATGCTACCACTTATGTGAATTGGCCTCATCACAAAACCATCAAACTCAAAAGTAACTACGTAATCTCCAAGGAATGAATTCCTTCTGCATGTAAGAGATATCCTCCAAGGAATATTCCTACAACTGATAGTACACTGTCCCATCACCTGATCTCAACTGGGTCTCTGACTGAACTGACATGCATGAGTTATTTATGAGAGAATATTCAGTTATCTGAAGTGCAGCAGTTACATGCATGCATGCATTAACTAACAAAACTCACAATTAGTTCAACAAACTATTTGAACTAATCTAACTAGACTTAACTTAGATAACTGAGCTAACTAATTACAACTCAATGTACAACTCATCCTAATCTGCTTTAATCAAGGGATAACTTCCTCAATCAATGGAGAAACTATTGCATGTTTTCACATAGACTTCATGTTTGATTTTCTACAACTAATTAATTCAAGATGAATTAATTAATTATTTTACAAACAACTACTAAGATCAAATTCGAATTTTACTTCTCAATTTTAGTTCAGGGACTAACTAAAATTGGAAGGTATCCTGAAATGCTATTTATAGCAGTGATATTTTTAGCACTTCTATTTTTAGCATTTCTTGTTGCTATTTTCAACATATGGATCTCGGAGGTAACATGCTTACTTGGCATTGGGGTGGCCTTAGAAGAGGTTTTGATATTGCTTCCCATACAATATAATCCTGAAAATTTCAAGATCCTCCATAGCTAATGTGGAAATGCACTTTTCTATGATCTTAGCTTGGAAAGGACTTATGGTGGTTAGATTTATATGATGAGGACATTAGGTATGGTGGTGAGATTTATATGACGAGGACATTAGGACATTGAAGAATTGGGTAATATAGAACATGAGTTTCTATTTTTATGATTGGATGAATTTGGTATCTAAGAGATTCAATAGTTGATTCCTACTGAGGATTCTTATAATGTGACATGCACATCATTACCCCTCATTTTACATGAGACCTATACTAGCCAATTCTTTTTCTCTCCCCTTATGATTTTCATCACAAAGAGATATGGATGGTTGAGGTGTTCACTTGGTTCCTTGGATTGTTGATGACATATATAATGATTTGCTATAGCATTTGATGGTATTTTGTTTAGTATACTTGCTTATCATAGAGAGATAACATTACACTTTATAACCCTAAACCCCTTTCTAAATGATCATATATGAGGTATCGAACCCTTGGTGGAATACCCTATCACTTTTGGGCTAAGTGGACATTACATTGGTTTGATCATTTGGTTGGTGTTGTTGTGGCATAGTGTGCTTGGCATGCACTTGTTTTCTTACACATGGTTTCTTACTTAGATGGATTAAAATGGACATGATTAGGGTTCCTTTTCTCCAATGCCTTAGCTCTGGTGGATGATGTCCACATGTGGATGAGTTACTTGTAGCATAGAGCATGCAATCACCTTGAGCATTCCCCTTCCTAGGCCACATTTGTGTTGGCATTATGATGCATGTGTTATCCTTGATGGCAACTCACTTGTAACAGAACAAGTATATGGTAACTAGATAAATCTACAGGTTAGATAAGAAGTGACAGAATGATGGAACATAATGATGGTCAAAGGCTTACAGATCAAAATCAAAAGCTTGATATGGGAAATTGTTGGTATTATAAATTAGGTGTTGTCCTTGATAGCAACCTACCTGATGAGTTGTCCTTGATAACAACCTACCTGATGAGTTGTCCTTGATGATAACCTATTTGATGAATGGATTACTTGATAAAGGTATAAACATGATGTGATAGAATGCATGGCAGTTGTGTTTACAAATGTGACAAAATGCAGGGTAGTTCAGAGGAATCAGTTCAGAAGTGATGTATGATGGCAACTCACATTGTAACAGGTCAATTCAGAGGTAACAGAGTAATGAAATAGAAGAACGGGATGATGAGACAAATGATTGTAGATCAGAATCAAGAAATTGAGGAAAGATAATGTTTTAAATTGTATACGTTGTTTAACCTAGTCCAAGTAGTGTATACACGTGGGGACGAAAAATAAAAGGTGCATATACATACGCATGCAGTTTCACAGAAGGAAAAGCGTGTATGGGATGGAAAATTAAGGTTAAACAATACCAGGGGTTCCTACCATGGTATTGGTCCATAGTAATGAGCGCGGCAAAGAATATTGATCTTGTCAAAGAATACCATCGGCATAACTATGGTTTTGATCCGAGGTATTGAGAAAGGCTAAAACTATATAAGGAGGTGAAGATAAAAGTGTGAGGGTGTGAAAGTAATGAAAATATTATGAAGAGTTAGATCAAAAGAAAATATGCAAGTTATGGGTTATTGATGATTTGCTTGATCTGAACTAAGTATGCACCTAAGTGCTTGACGATGGATGAGATCTAATAGATTTGAAATAATTATGCACTAATGGTGGATTAGGATCATGAGACCTAAAATGACTTATCATGTATGATCTGAGAATGGATAGGATAGATTTGAGTACTAACACATGTTTTATCCTTTATATGCTATGATCTGGGTATTTATGAAGTCTTGAAAAGTTGTAAATTTATAAGTCATTATTTGTAGATCTATACGTAGGTTCTCCTCATTGAAGGCGAGTATACATGTAGATTTGGCACTTCCAAGTAGCATATGCAGAGGAAGGGCTTGTTTTTCAGAAATGACTGGTCTATCTGATCAGTGTTGTTGTTTTACTGTTGTCTGTCAATGATGTCTTCATTAGATCTGAAGGAAAGCTGATTGTATAAGGAGATTGAGTCTGACTAATTGAATGATTAAGTAAGAAGGGTGATCTTTGTTGCTATCTATTTAGAACTCTGTAATATGACAGTAGATCTTTAGAATGTCTCTGGTTAGTAGAGTTTTTGGTTCAAAAGTTTGATGATTTAGTATCTTTAGAGGTATATGTAGGTTGGGTGTTATGAAACCAGCTCAAGAAAAAGATAGAAAAGATAGATCAACGCCTTAGAATTCAGCCTCTTCGAGGGGGAAACCCCCTTTACATTACATAAATGAACAATTCTTGGATGATTCAAATGAAAAAACCTCCTTTCTATATATAGGAGTCTAAGGAGTCACAATATAACCCAGCCGACCTAACAATAATAATATAAAGCCACAAAAATAACAATAGAGGGATTCTATGGGGCACAATAATAACAATATGGGGATAATAGGGGCACAAAAGTATTAATAAGGGGTACAACTACAATAGTAATGGGGTAATCACTAGTATTATAGGGACCCAACATTGGGTCACAGAAAGTAGCGTATACATGTAGGTTGTCGTCATTGAAGTAGTGTATACATTATGACAGATGGTTTTTAAGGTTGCAGTTGATTCTGGTTGTTGCTACAATGTTCTAAGTTCAGTTCTATGTACTGGTTACAGTGATTTGACTGTTCCAGTTGGTTAATTGAATTTTGATTAAGTGTTGGTTGATTGAGTTTTGAGTGAATGGTTGATTCAGTTGTATTAGAAATTGATGATTGGGTGATTCAGTTATGTCAGAGGTTTCAGTGATTGTTTGATTATTAGTTGATTCAGAAATAAGATGATTGGGTTTTAGTTATGTCAGAGATTGATGATTGAGTTTTAGTGATTGATGATTCGGTTTCAGTGATTGGTTGATGCAGTTGTATTTTATGGTTGTATTACAATTGTGGTGATTGATTTTGAGCTTCAATGTTACTGATGGGTCCTATATGAGAATTTGATGAAACATGGCCTACAAATTGTGTTGTTGTGTACCAGAAGTATCTAGTCTGAAAATTTATGAAACATGGTCCCTAGAGGAAGAGTGAAGGTGGTAGCCTTCTCGAGGTTGGCGCCTATGTACTGGTAAACATATCAGCCAGTACAAGAGATAGGGGGTTATAGCTCCCTTCCAGTAGCAGTTGGAGAATGAGTGAAGGTTGTAGCCTTCTGTAGGTTGGTGCTTATGTATTGGTAAACATATCAGCCAGTACAAGAGCTAGGGGGTTGTAGCTCCCTTCCTGTAGAAGCTGGAGAAAGGGAGAAGATTGTAACCTTTTGTAAGTGGGTGCCTGTGTACTAGTATGAGTCTGCACCAGTACAAGATTGTAAACAATATTTTAGTTATATTAAAAGAAGACAAAGACAATAGTAGTAGGTGCTTTTATCCTCCATTGGGTTTCCACCTTAAATATTGGTGTTCATGTGTGTTTCTTATGTGTTATGGTTTATTTTGTTATTACATCACATGGTTATTTTTTATGTAATGTTTAATAAAGTACTGATACACTGGATGAAGACAAACATATGATGAATTAACTGAATCATAAGTTCACTGGATATACGCTAATTGTCTTAAGAACAATTGCGTACACACACATTTTACTTTCAGTAAAGTCGCGTATAGAAATCTGAATATGAAATATGAAAAGTTATTGATTTAATAATCCTGATTCACACCCCCCCCAAGTATTATTCCAAACAATTTGGAGCAACATGCAAATTAGATTCACTTCATGAGTGTTTTGATGAGGTCATCCTTCTTGTTGATGACTTGGTGGGGCTCTTGATGACTTGGAATATGGGTTCATTATATTGTTTTGACCTACTCTTACTTGGATCCACTACTCATCGTGTATTATTGGTCTACACATGCCTTTTTAAGGATTATTGTACACACATGTTGAGGCATATTTTGGATTAAAGGGGGATATCTTTTGCTTTCATGGAGATGATTGGTGTTATTGACATTCCATATGTTGAAGTATTATATCATAGATGAAATTTATTTCTTTGAGGATGACATCCACTTTGGAGGTTACTTTGCATATTTTATCATGCTTGTTGATGACACTTCTCACTTTGGGAGATGCCACAAGTCTATTGAGGAGGTTGTTCATGGTTTCATGTCCTATTTTGCGAAGAAATCCATATTGAAGAAGGTTTCTTAAACTTATAGTTGAGGACATCCTATATTGGGAAACATCTAGGAGCTTCCAAACCTTAGATCTAGGGTTCATTGCATATATTGAGGTCAACTTAGCTTTAGGAGTAATTATCTTTTGATAAGGTTCCTAGATTTCCACTAGACCAATGTCATTTGAAGTAGAATGGCCATGGAATTTCCAAAATATAGTCATGATAGAAATCCTAGAAAAAATCGACATAATTATAATGCTTTTAAAACCTATCAAGGGGAATTTTTCAACATGAATTCAAGTCACCACTTGATTGAGGAACACCCCACCTCTTTTTCTTGAACATTTTGGTGATTTGTGGAGATCAATATTGATATATGTTCATTGTGAAGAATTCCCTAACTATTGATAACACATGGCCTATGTTTTATGCACCTATTAGAGGTTGTGCATTTTTGGAAGCTTCTATTCATTGCTTCTTGGGATGTTTCACCTTGGAATGCTACAAATCCACCTTAGAGGAGATTTGTGAGGTTTCCATTACCTACTTTGAGGTTTTGGTTGTGGATCTATTTGCTTAGAGGCCTTTAGAGGTTAGAAATTACATCTCTTCTTCCTTGTTTAATGGGGATGTCCCACTCTCTTGGGAATATGTTTGTTGGAGACTTGTACATGTGGTCTTGATCACTTCATTAATATATGTATTTTTGAATAATTAATTGGATGAAATAATTCTTTACTCCTCTATAGGCTAGATTTGGGGTTTTCACATAACAAATTATTTGTTTATTGTAAATAAAGTTGAGCTAAACTCTATATAAAGATTATACCTTCCTCATTTGTACTCATTGTTGGATTTTTGGAGTTTCCTCCCCTTAGAGATTAATTAACATATCTTTATTGGAGAATATCTGATATATAAGGGATTTTTCTTTGTGTGATGCATAACTATTTTTTGTCAATTCTTGAAGCTCTTCTCCCTTGGTTACTATTGGGTGCACAAAGACTGATTGTGGATTTTTAAATATTCTACAAAGTTAACAAAATTGGCCCATTGAAGTAGTTGGGCAAATCAACTATTGTTTCCTTTCTTAGTTTGGTAAATGTTTCATTCCTTTCTTTGTCTATCCTTTTCGGAACCCCAATAAGGGTATTAATTTACTATTACCAAGCTATATTTGAGTTTTCTAGTCAAGGTGCTCATTCATCGAGGGAAATTTGGGTTCTAAAATGGGTTGTTGAAAATAGCAACAAGAAATGCTAAAAATATCATTGCTATAAATAGCAGTTCGGGTACCAGTGTTGGACATAGCAACAAGGAATGAAAAATGGATGTGCTAAAAATAGCAATGCTATAAATAACATTTCGGGATGGATTCCAATTTTAGTCATTCCCGAGACTAAAATTGAGAAGTAAAATTCGAATTTGATCTTAGCAGATGTTCGTAAAATAACTAATTAATTCACCATGAGTTAATTAGTTGTGGAAAATCAAACATGAATTCTATGTGAGGACATCCAATAGTTTCTCCATTGATTGAGGAATTTATCCATCAGTTAAAGAGATAAGGATGAGTTGTAATATTGAGTTGTAATTAGTTGGGTGAGTTAACTGAGTCAAGTCCAGTTAGATTAGTTCTAACAGTTTGTAGAATTAATTGTGAGTTCAGTTAGTTAGTGCTTGCATGCATGTAATTTCTGCTCTCCAGATAATTGAATATTCTCTCATAAATAACTCATGCGTATCAATTCAGTCAGAGACCCAGTTGAGATCAGAGGAAGGGATAGTGTACTATTACTTGGAGGATTTTTCCTATAAAGGAAACTCATCCATGCAGAAGGAATTATCTCCTTTAGGATTACACAGTTACTACTGAGCCAAGTGAGCAGTGTGAGGTGGGAATTACTGTGCAAGGAAATAGGAGGCTTGGAGGGCTTGAGGAGGACATAAATTGTGTCTATTCAGTCTGTGAGCTGTATTGTTTGATTGCAGAGAGAGTAGGATAGCTTGAGAGCTGATTCTTTTTGTAACTTGAACATATTTCCACTTGTATGATAATACAGAGTTGGGGTTTTAGGTTGAGGCTTTCCCTGGGTTATTTCTTCTGTGTTATGTGTGATTGATTTCTCCTTATCAATTATATGTGTTCTATTGATCTTTCTCATATTAGATTAAGCTTTCGCATAATTGTTTGTAGAAGTAGATCAAGTATTTTGCTTTAGTATATTGCATTATCAGGTGATCTACAGTGGGAATTTCTACATGGGTCTCCTAAGGGAAATGATAACATGATAACCAGTCAAAATAATAAAATAAGTGTTATGAATTTTTAAAAGAAAAGAAAGCAAACTATTTTTTTCTAAAACACATTCTAAATTTACCTCCTTATAGATTTACTAAAATTTCAAGTGTAGGCACTTATTAGATGCATAATCAAATAACACATCTAGTAAGATAAAATGAAAATACATGAAATATATGTATTTATTTCAAGAAACACACAAGTTTCATGTATATCAAATTTATCTCACTATGGGTCTATCAAACGTATCTAGAGTGGGTGCTCGCTGGATGTGGCATTTGATTATAAGAAACACATATGTTTTATTTATTTCCAATTTATCTCATTGTGGGTCTATCAAAACTATCTAGAGTGAGTACTCATTGGATGCAACATTTGATTATGAGAAACACTTATGTTTCATATATTTCCAATTTATCTCACCATCGGTATATCAAAAATATCTAGAGTGGGTACTTGTTAGATGCAACATTTTATTATGTGTCCAATGAGTCCCTACACTTGAAAGTTTAGTAAATCTATGAGGAGATAAGTTGGAAATATGATAACAAAATGTAGCTTTATTCATTTTCCACATAAAATATTTACCCTTGTGGTTGACATTATCATCTTGAATCACATTGGATCTTTTAATGTTGATTTAAACACATCTATTTCATGTATTTATATTTTATCTCACTGTCGGTATATCAAAACTATGTAGAGTGGGTAGGTACTTGTTGGATGTGGCATTTTCTTCTACATCCAATAAGTTCTTACACTTGGACTTTGAGTAAATCTATGAGTATATAAGTTGAAAATATAATTGAAAAACAAACTTAGTCATTTTCTCTTGGACACCTAATTCGTTAGGGTTATTGTGGAGGAATTCCAACAACTATATAAGTCCAAGAGACCTCTTGGAATATGAAACCAAGGGTCACACAAATGTATTAATATGTACATCTTGAGAATAGAATACAATAAAAAAGGTTTATTTAATATTTCCTATCAATTTTGTGTGTCTTTAACATGGTATAAGAGCAAACATATTACTTAAGTTTAAGCCATGGTGTGTGGAATTTTTAACTACGTGTTTTGTGGTCTTTGACTTGAATGCCTTTGTTTGATGTTGAGATGATAAAAATTGACATTATTCTAGTGTGGTTCACATCGCCTATATTTCTTATAGTCTTTTGGTCCATTGAAGTGTTTAAGGAAATTAGAAACTCCTTATCCATGTCTGCAATAAGTTTTTTTGAGATGTCAGAATTGTGCTCGTTGAACCTGAAGACGTAATTCTAGCCTAATATTATGTTCCTATGCACCATCCCTATGAGGTAGACACGACTGTCAAATTTGTTGTTGTGTGTCTCAGTGCCTCAGTTCCTCTATGCCTAGTTTGACTTGCTATATATGCTAATTGTTTACCTTGTCAGAATATTTTCCTTTGCTCATCAAACTTGTGTACAAAAAATTACTCTAGCTATCTTGTCATGTCAGTACTCTTCCTATTCAATGCTTGAATGTTTTGGCAAGGCTCATTCATATTCTACATGAGTTGCAATTCCCACTCTTCGATTCGTATTTGAAACTATAGAAGTAGGTGGACCCATCTCTTGTGGCACATCATTTCATGACATCTTCCAAACTCAATACATTATAGATTCCCACTACACATGTACATTCCTCCACCATTTCCCTATCTTAAATGAGCAACTCATTCACGTTGTGGAGTGACTACCTCCCTACCTTGCTCTCTTCAAGCTTGTAGCACCGTATGATGTGGAATTTATGTTTCTCCTGCCTAGAGCAGTCACACTCAAACTTGGTGATTTTGATCACTTGCGTGGACTACCCATATCGTAGGTGCATAAAGTTATGCATGATCACACTGTTGTTGGTCCAGGGGATGCTGAGGCATTTCAAATCTCAGATTCTCATTGTTTCATTAGTCTCAGGGGTGCCATGGAGACATAGGGCTTCGAAACAAGAAGGGATTTGAAGCCACCACTTATATCATCTCTCAAGTTTGTTTCAAATTCATATGCTCTGTGTGGCATTGGACGTTGGAGTCACACTCAAACATAATAATTTATGTAATGTCTTGTATTATTAATAATAATAATATTAATAGATGAAATGATATTAATATATAAATAAATAAAACGATAAATAATAAGGAAAAGATAATAATAGAAACTAATAATAATAAATAAAGAAGAAAATATAATAATAGTAAATAAATAACTAATAAATAATAAACAGAACATATATATATATATATATATATAGTAAGAATAAGTAAAGATAACAAAAAGTAAAAAGGAATAAAATAAGCAAGTTAAATTAAGAAAAATGCTGCTCGTTAAATCAAACTTGGGACAAATAAATAAAAGTTGGCATGTTGACACATGGATTGTGTGCATGTAGATTTTTTTTCCAATTCCCTTCCATTTTTGAAACAATTTGTTCTATTTAATGGACGAAAATGGAGATTCATTCATTCATTCTTTTTAGAGGAGAACGTTATGAGACAAAGGATTTCCTAGCAATAGTAGTTGATTGAGGGCTTCGGGGCGTCCAGTTGTAGAAAGATTTTGTGCAACCAAGCCTATGGTTGGGTGGAGATTTGTTCCTAAAACTTTGTTGCCGTCATCAGATTTCAAGTAGCACTATGGTTCCATAATCGACAATAAGACATATTTTTAGTCTACAAGTAAGTATTCGTTGCTCGTGGTTTTCGAAAATTCTATGCTAAATCTGTTAAATGTTTTGTGTAAATTATTAATAGCATTGTTTTATATAATTAGTTTGTATATTTTTATTCTGCATTATTACATATGTTATCAAAGTAAGACTAAAACATTGTACTCATTAAAAATTATTAAAATATTTCATATTTAATTTGAAAATAATTCATTGTACTCATTAAAAATTATTAAAATATTTCATATTTAATTTGAAAATAATTTATATATTTAGTTAAAATAATAAATAGATTTTCATATATAATATTTTTTTAGCTAATTTGGTTCGTATATTAATATCTTGAATCTATGGATGTTTTGTAATTTTTAATACTAATGTTATTGAGATTGTCAGTTCTCAAAATTAATATAAAACTGTTTTGTAATTTTTAATACTAGTGTTATTGAGATTGTCAGACATCTTAAGAAGATACCCTTGAATTCCTTTTGTGTTGATTTACTTCTTTGTTCATCTATTTCTAATGTTGTAAATTCATGTCACATTCTCTATGAATATATAGAGAGCTATGAATTCTCTGGGGTGTTTATCTCTTAAATACAGACATGGGTACTCAAGAGGTTTCAAATTTTGTTTTAGGAAATGAAAATTCCATTTTGTTTAGTTCACACTGGAATGTCTGATATATGATTAAGGTATAATTCAAACTATCCAGCCACCACTGAAACATATATTATGATTAAATATGTTGGTGTATCTTTGTTTGTTGGAATCTGTGTTAGCTTTTAGGTATTTTTTTTTAATATATAGTGCCTTTAGTTTTAAGGCAGAGAGGTCAAAAGTCTTCTCTCACATAAGTTCATGTGAAATGAATATGTCTAGCGGACCTCTCCTTTACGGAGTCACAATTTATCTGCCTTCAAGTTTAAAACAACTTAGGATATCTAGCAATTAATGTTTTTTTGTGCTTTTTTCTTAACTTTGCTTTATATCCAGTAAAGTTATGTTTGAAATTTGAGTTTCATTTCTATGAGGGAAGTGTTTTTCCTGAGATTTTGTCTTTGAGATTTTCATCATTTAAAGTGATTTATATAATCAAAAATTTTAAAAATTAATTAAAATATGAATTATTCTTTTATGTCAGATGAAAAAACATTTCGTCATTTAAAATAATTTATGTAATCATTATTAAAAAAAAATAATTAAAATACGAAAAATTAAGATTTCATCTTTAAAAAATGTCTGAATCATGAAACTTGTAAAACGGGTTGGAAAATGATTTTTATAGTTTGATGTGGCCTAATTGAATTTTTCAGTCCATGTTAAAGAAGGGATATCTGTTTATCAGTGTTAGTTGAAATTGGACATGTTTATCAGTGTTAGTTGAAATTCGACAAAGTATAGAATGGGAATTTAGAATTTGGAAGGATAAGATTTGTTATCGCTACAAAAGTAGATATATTGTTTTTTATTTTGGTAAAAAAAATTGATTTTTAATTAGTTTTAAAAATTTTAAATAGAATTTGTAAAAATTTTTAAGCTTTGCAAAAAATAAATATTAAATTGAATATTTTGAAAATTAAAAAATAATTTTTAATTTTTTAAAATGTATTTTTTTATTGGGTGATGACTATTTTTGTGTGATTTTAAATTGAATTATGATATATAAAAAATCTAAAAAAAAGGTTTTTATTGGCTAAGTATCATAACTTTGTACAACAGGATACATAACTCCCACTTTTTTTATCAAAACAATAATTCACAAGATTAGAAATTTCAAGTAGAAAAAAGAAATTGAATTTTTTTAGCTTATTTATTAGCCATAAGTCTTTTTGTATGTCTTTTCTATTTCAGCTTATTGTCTTCTCATTTTAAATTTTCTAATTTTAAAGGAATGCTTAATTACATTTATTTTCACCATATATGTACTAGTTGCAAAGAAATTTCAAAATATTTTAAAACTCTCACATTGTAAAATGTTAATAACTATAAACTTGTTATATTTCTATAATTTTAATAAAAAAAATTCATTACTCTATTGATTTGGAGTTGATAAAATTTTAAAAATTGTTTTAAATACTAATTTCTTAGCTGTATATATATAGATAGATAGATAAATAGACTTACTTAGATGCATGAACAATAGAACAAGTAATATGGATAACATCACACTTGTTTTTGTTTTCCTTGCCTCCTTAAAAAAAACTCACCAGAAATTTCAAAATATGTTAAAACTCTCACATGGTAAAATGTTAATAATTATAAACTTGTTATATTTCTATAATTTTAATAAAATTCATTCATTACTCTATTGATTTGGAGTTAATAAAAAATTAAAAAGTGTTTTAATACTAATTTCTTAGGTGTATATATATAGATAGATAGATAAATAGACTTACTTTCATGCATGAACAATATAATAAAAATCATTCATTACTCTATTGATTTGGAGTTAATAAAATTTAAAAAAGTGTTTTAAATACTAATTTCTTAGGTGTATATATATAGATAGATAGATAAATACACTTACTTTCATGCATGAACAATAGAGCAAGTAATATGGATAACTTCATACTTGTTTTTTGTTTTCCTTGCCTCCTTGACAGGTAAACCTCTTGGGGGCTATGACATGTCCTCCTATCACAGCCTGGGTCACAACAGGGGGATTTGAACCTGGGTCTTTCGAGTTTCAATGATTTCACACATCATGGATTAACCAAGTGAGTTGCCCCCCGAGATTGCATATTAGACTTTTTATTATAATAATAAATAATTGATTTTTTCCTAAATACTATTTAGGATGATTTTTATTTTTAATAGTAAAATATAAAATTATTTTTTAATTGGTTAAGAGGTTAAATATATAGGTATAGAAAAGTGGTGAATCAACCCTATAAAACAACTACAAATTGTTGTATTTTTTTTTATAAGATGTTGAATGATTAATAAGATGATATTAAAAAAAACATAAATTTTATGAATTTTTTTTTTATCATTCGTAAATTATGTTATATATATATATATATATATATATATATATATAGATAGATAGTTTTAGTTTAATTATATAATCATGATTAATGTTAAGAATATTTAAAACTAATAATGTTAGGAGTATATAATAGTAACAAGTGTTTAAAAATAGTTTAGAATTTTATTTTATTTTGATAGATAGTGTTTTTCGTGTGTATTTGTAAACTTTGCTATGCTATGTTATACAGTATAAACGTAAGATTTGAAATGATGTAGAATTGCCATAGATGAATGGGAAAAGGGGAATTAAATATTTGTTCGCTTTATAGGGGAGTGTAAGATCCCAAATGATAATTTTTTTAATAGATCTAGGACATTTCAGTGTTCTGGTTAAAACAAATAAACTTGCAACGGGAACAAGAACACAAAGGGATCCATAAATGCAGCCTCTTATTTATATTAATAGCTAAAAATGAGATACATGCCCATACAAATTAGATTGGAGCTCCTGCAAATGGCAGGCACAACTTCTTATCAAAGAGAAGACAAATGCATTGAAGCACAATCATGGACCCTGGATGGATCCACCAAACAAAATAACACCCATGGGGTTTTCGTCCCTGAGATCAAACTGGAACTGGCCACACCAAGTTCTCAAGAAAAACATAACAAGATAGATAAACCCGAATGCCCCAAATGCTTAGCTTCTATCCTCTTTTATAGGCTTGATGGACTCTCTAAAGACCCTATTTTATTATTTTACCTCGAAAACCAAAGGCAAATACCATGGACAGATTCCGTCCATTTTGACCAGATCAAGAAAGGGAATATTACAAATCCTCCTGCCCAAAGATTGCTCACCCTCAAGCAATTCACTGTTATCAACAATAGAAGCATTGATACCAGGATCCCATACAACCCAGTGGGTTATTCCATACCTTCATGCTGCATGATCCTGAAATCCTTCGATACCTAGATCCCAAACGATCCTCTGACCAATCCTTCCCTCGATAGATTCATCTAGATCCCAAACAATCCTCTAGCCAATCCTGGCCCCAATGGATTCTCCTAGATCCCAATGCCACCTAAGTCTTGGGACATGTGGGCTATGGTAACATCTCAGTCCTCCATCATTGCCCATGCCAAAGGGCCCAAACTGCAATATGCACTTGGTTGTGAGTGCCCTCCTAGGAATCAACCCATCAGTAGAGTACCAACTCATAATTTCTTGCCAGTCCATGCCCTGGGAAGGTTGAATATATGCAAATCTACTAAGTTGATGTTGCTTGATGCTCAACTCATGCTACTCCACTCGGTCACCCAACATGATGCCTTTGGAGAACTCTTCCCTACTCTTCCCAATGTATAAGGGGGTGAGGGGGGGTTGGTAGTGTTGCAAGCCTTATCTATGTACTCCTATAGAGGGCTACTCTGGAACTCCCAACTGTACTCTTCTTGCTGCCTTGTGAGGGACTTGAGTCATTCCTCAACATTAGATAACTAAATCGTTTATTCGGCACTTACCGCTATGAGCTCCTCAATTTTTCTATTCTTCTCTATGACAGTGTCTCAGATTGTCCAACTTCTTTGCTTCAACATCATAAGATCTGTCTTGAAATACATTATCCTTTCCTGGAAGTCCTCTATTGGAAATTCTCGTGCCTTGTTGAATGTATTTGTATCTGTCTACACCAGATTCCCCATGATGACATCTTCAACTTGAACCTTTGACTAACCCTCTAGAAATGGCTCATCCCACATACTATATTTGTCATACTACCCCGCATGATCATGCTCATCATGTTGGTTTATGTAGAAATTCTGAAAATTCTCTACAAATCTCGCTCTGAGACCTCTGTATAAAATTTGATTGTAGATTAACTCGATAATGCAATATACCAAAGCAAAATACTATAACCTACTTCTACTATCAATTTGCGGAAACTTAAATATAGAGCAAGATCGAGTTGAACACATATAACTAGAAGAAGAAGAATCAATGAATCAAACACATGAAAATAATTTAGAGAAAGCCTTAGCTAAAAACCCCACTATTTGTATTATCATGCAAGGTGGAAATACATCAAAATTATACAAAGCTTTAGCTCTCATAACTAGCCAGCTCTCAGTACAATCCTCTTGGATGCTCACAGGCAATCAAAGCTTCTCACAAGCCTTCTTCTCTACCCTCCAAGCTCCTTTTTCCTTACACTGTTTCTCCTGGGTGATCCTCCTGTTACCAAGTGGAAAACTCTCAACCAAGTGGAACACTGATCTCACACCCTGTCAGAATTGTGCAATCCTCAAGGAACCTTACCTTGACTGCATGCATGAGTTTCCTTTATAGGAAAACACATGCAACTGATAATACACTGTCCTTGACATTTAGCTCAACTGGGTCTTTCTCAAAATAGACATGCACGAGTTTCTGATGAAGGAATCTTCAGTTATCTGGGGTACACTGGTTGAGTGCATGCATGCATCAACTGAATGATAACTCACAATTAGTTCCTTAAACATTTTGGAACTAATTTAACTGGACTTAACTCAGTAAATGGAGCTAACTAATTACAACTCAAATATAACTCAATCTTATCTCCTTAATTAAGGGATAATCTCCTTAATTTAAGGGATAACTGTTTCATGACTTCAGAAAGACTTCTAACTTGAATTTCTCCAGCTAATTAATCCATAATGAAAAAAATTAATTATTTCCGAGCAGGTGGTGAGACTAAATTCGATTTTAATTCACAATTTTAATTCAAGGACAAATTAAAATTGGAATTTCTCAATTCTATTTTTATCATTTCTTGTTGCTATTTTTAACACTCCTTCTCAACAAGAAAGGAATTCAACTCGATCCCGATCGTGAACCTTTGGAACGTTATGAATGCAACACTTCTCTCTAGTGTTGTTGCTCCAGCAACTCTAGAAACAAAAAAAAAAACATCCAACCTGAATCAGTGTGATGCATTTGTCATCAAAGTCTCTAACTGCTATTGCCTCTATCAACTAAAAACTTTGCACTTCTGCTGACTCTGCCTTTTCTACACTGTTGTCAATCCTTCTCTATGCTCTTCAGTATCTGACTGCTCTAGCTTCTATCACTTTGATCTTTGACTGCATCAATCCCACTGATTTCTCTCGCTACTATGTGCTTTGGGCTCCTGTAGCAAGGTATGATTCATGAGATAAAACCTCTCAATGGACCCTGCCCAATTTTAGTCTTCTTGGCACTATCACTTCACATCACCCCACCTCACCCCTGGAGGTATCCCTCTGCCTACTTCTCCAATTGTGGCTCCTCCACAATTGTCTTAGACTTCTTTTGGGACTGCATTTTGAGAGGTAATTTACTCTTCCTCTCAACCACCAAGTCTTTAACATTTGCCTTGCTCCTCAAGGCTTTGCATGCATCTTGAACCTCAAGATCATAAAGGTTCTTAACTCGTGAACTGATTTGTTTCACTTGTCTCGTGGTGATGTGTCTAATGAAAACCTTTCCCTTACAGAAGACAATATCGTAGCCTTTGTCCTCCAACATCTCGACCGATACCAAGTTCTTCTTTAGTCCAGGCACATAATTCACATCTTTCAGGGTGATAGGAGCTCCATGCTTCTTTTGAAAAACAACTGTGCCCACTCCTGAAACACTATACCTTTCATTGTCACCCATATCTATGCACATCTTGAGGTCTTTCTCCTCCAAGGTACTGAATAAAATTTTATCACCGGTCATGTGGAATGAGGCTCCACTATCAAAATACCAAACACAACCCATCATCGATGACACCATGCATGCGATGAGAGTAAAGTCCATTTCGAACTGAGAGGCTAATGCCTCACCTAACGATCCTTCAGAGGATCCCTTCTTGGACTTCTTCGATGGGAAATTAGTCGCATAATGTCACATGTCAATTGAAGTATGATATGAATCCAATTTGCATCTGCAACCCCAAACTTCAAACTTTGAATTCTCTTCTCCATACACTGTTCATAGCTCCAATAAACTTGGCTCCGATACCATGTAGAAATTCTGCAAATTCTCTACAAATCTTGCTCTGAGACTTCTGTAGAAAATCTGACTCTAGATTAACCCGATAATGCGATATACCAAAGAAAAAATACTATAACCTACTTTTACTATCAATTTGCAGAAGCTTAAAGATAGAGCAGGATTGAGTTGAACACATATAACCAGAAGAAGAAGAATCAATGAATCAAACACATGAAAATACTTTGGGGAAAGCCTTAGCTAAAAGCCCCACTATTTGTATTATCATACAAGGTGGAAATACATAAGAATTATACAAAGCCTTAGCTCTCACGACTAGCTAGCTCTCGGATTCTCACAGGAAATCAAAGCTTCTCACAAGCCTTTCTCTCTACCCTCCAAGCTCATATTTCCTTGTGTTGTTTCTCCTGGGTGACCTTCCTGTTACCAAGTGGAAAATTCTCAACCAAGTGGAACATTGATCTCTCACACTAATCTCACACCCTGTCAGAATTGCACAATCCTCAAGGAACCTACCTTGACTACATGCATGAGTTTCCTTTATAGGAAAACACATGCAACTGATAGTACTCTATCCTTGACATTTAGCTCAACTGGGTCTTTCTTAGAATAAACATGCATGAGTTTTTGATGAGGGAATCTTTAATTATTTGGAGTACACCGGTTGAGTGCCTGCATGCATCAACTGACTAATAACTCACAATTAGTTCCTTAAACAGTTTGGAATTAATTTAACTGGACTTAACTCAGTAAACTTAGCTAACTAATTACAACACAAATATAACCCAATCTTATCTCCTTAATTAAGGGATAATTTTCTTAATTTAAGGAATCACTGTTGCATGACTTTAGAAAGACATATAACTTGAATTTCTCCAACTAATTAATCCATAATGAATTAGTTAATTATTTTCAAGCAGCTCTTGAGACTAAATTCGATTTTAATTCAATGACAAATTAAAATTGGAATTTCTCGATTCTATTTTTATCATTTCTTGTTGCTATTTTCAATAGTTTATTATTACTGGCTTCTCGTTTGATTTTCCTTGAATGTCTTCTTCTTGTTCTCCTCCACACAGGGGGATAAGTTGTGGACTGTTATCTATACATGATTGCCCGTGTGTGCTTCAAGTGTAGAATGACATGGACTTTCTTTGAGAATGGTCTGCCGCTTTGACCATCATTGACCATCATTTTGGTCTAAAGAAGTATTGTTGCGTAAAGGACCATATATTCTCTAGGTTTTTTCCAAGGTCTCTTCAAGATGACCCATCTTCTCATATACCAAAGTAGTAAAATATGCAAAATTACATCAAACATTACTATGCCTCCTCAAATTTGTGGCCCCACTAAAGCTCCAAGCGTTGGGTCCCGTCGGCTCTGCAATAACATAATTTGGTTCTACTGTTGTTAAATAACACTTCCACGCACACTTGAAGGGGCTCCTTGGCTAAATCAGTCCCAAGAAAACAATAATTAAAGTATGGTGAGAAGTATGGCTAATTAGATCTTCTTTTAACAAATCGAAAAGCCATCGCCAGAATAAATTTGGTTGTCCACACAAATTATTTTGAAACAAATATAGAACAACCACTAGAGAAGTACACCCGTATCCTAAGAGATTTCTTCCAACAAGCAACGGTATGAGGTCTCCCTTAAGAATGTGCTCCTCTTATGCTAGATCAAAAATGCAGGACTGTTCTGACTATTTAAGTGCTACTAAGAGACTACTACAGGAATTTGAGAGGTAAAATAAAGTCTATGCCTTCCTTGCTGCTGATGCAAAATAGAACTGAGGTAAAATATTTTATTACATTTCCTAAATAACATCCTCCAAACAATTTTCCAAAGTAACATTCTCAACAGTCTTCCAAAAGCAAGTTATTACTGTAGTCCCATTTATGTTTGGAAGAAATCTACAAAAATGTGTGATGTTATTTATTTCGAGTGCCAGGATATGGGATGACACCCTCACTTTCTTGTAATAACAACGGTGAAAATAATGAGATTAATATGGTAGGCCTTTTGTCATTTCTTGGTTGGCTCCTGTGCCCATGTCCCTTAGGTTTCAACCTGGTGTTACAGCTCAAGGGTAGGTGATCCACCTTGCTTGACCGATGTGCTCACCGATGCCCCCTGTAGATGGTCCACAATTCATGGCCCACAGGTCCTCGACCCTGAACGATTGACACGCCTATGACTTACCCGATCCACTTCCTTTGCGGTCGATACTGGCCGGATCAATCATCCATGGTCCAAGGTTGGCAGCGCGACCTGGCCTAGTTAATACGCCTGCAGCTCATGGTTGATGACTTGGTCTACAACCTTTGCTACTTATCAGTGGGTGGCTTGCACTCCTGATCTGGTCAAATTCTAGAATTCTACGCCCACACAACCACTTAACCTGGGAGCGATGAAATCAACCCTCAACTTGGCCTTGAAATGGCACATTCGACCTGTCAGTGGTTGCTCCTCCGAGTGACGAAATTATGATGAACTGCCCGATCGAATCTCGGCCTCCCTGTATGGCTTCACAGCCCTTGCAACCCTGCCCTTCGTCGACGGTCGTACCCACAATCTTCGGCCCATTGATTTCTACCTCGCGACTTGTTCATAGCCCCCCTCCGACAGCTCGACCACACATGAATCGACTGCTACTGTAGGTCTCTATCAAATTAATCTTTGATTCTATTACAACAATTATATCCCTTTGATTCGGCCACGAATTTGTCAATAATCCTCCTGCGGCGATAATGCTCTCAGCTCGATCAATCAATCCACAATCTGCTACAGACTTGGTAACAACCAAATAGCACTGATGAACCCAGTAAACCAACCTCGTGCTCGATCAATGCGACCATTGTTTGAAAAATTGACCCGATCACCTGCCGTTGATTCTTCCCAACCGATGCGACCTCCCAGGTAGCCTGTCTCAATTCAAATCGGTCAAGAATTAATTCAGTCTCCTCATAATTTTGCCTGCAAAAGTTCTATTTCTGAGATAATTCGGCCTCCAACAATTTGTGAATTATATCCTTCTCAAACCAGAATGATCAACTCGTCCAACTATAAATGGCCCACACTACAGCCCACACTGTATGCGGCAGCAAAGATTTGACTCGTGGCCTATTGACAAAGTCGATAGATCGACCCTTGAGTCTTTACCTAAAACAATGCACTGTGATAAGAAAATCGGCCACGATATGCCCTAACACTGCTTCAAATGGCAGTGCAACCTCAATCCTGCAATGGTAAGTATCATGGAAATAAATCAATAAACCGGTGCCTCAAACCACCAAAATGATCGACGCCAGAACTCCACGAATTTATTTTAAACGAGAAACTCTACACCCCAATACAGATTTAGATCTGATTTTTGAACTGGCAGTAGGAAAACTTCAAAATTAACTAAAAAGTAAGAGACCAACTAGGGTGATACCAGATACCACCGAAGATGGAGACTGTGGGCTAGGGTGAGAAGAATCCCACCGAAGTTATGACGATTCAGCAAACAAAAAACGATAAGTTTTTTAATAGATCGAAGACATTTCATTGTTCTGATTAAAACAAATAAACTTGCAACACAAACAAGAACACAAAGGGATCGAGAAATGCAACCTCTTATTTATATTAATCGCTGAAAACAATATACATGCCCATACAAATCAGATTGGAGCTCCTGCAAATGGCATGCACGACTGCTAATCAAAGAGAAGACAAATGCACTGAAGCACAATCGTGGACCCTGGATGGATCCACCAGACAAAATAACACCCACAAGGTTTTTGTCCATGGGATCAAACTGGAACTAGCCATGCCAAGTTCTCGAGAAAAACATAACAAGATAGATAAACTCGAATGCCCCAAATGCTTAGCTTCTATCCTCTTTTATAGACTTGATGGACTCTCTAAAGACCCCATTTTATTATTTTCCCTAAAAAATTGAAGGCAAATACCATGGGCTGATACCATGTGAAAATACCATGGTAAATAACATGGACAAATTCTGCCCATTTTGACTAGATCAAGAAAGGGAATATTACAGATCGTGTCTCCTAAGCGTTGAAGACAAACCTAAGTCACCCATAGGGTGGAAACCCCACTCAAGTCACTATAGATATTAGAACCCCGATCGAGAAAGCTATATTATGTTCCCTAGAAGAAATGAAAAACATCTTTAAGGATTGGTCACCAGTGAAGGTCAACATCAAAGATATGATCACAGTCAAGAAATGGAGTTGGAAGAAAAATAGAGACAAGACTTAAATTTTTAGTTCAATGCCAAGGATAGACAAACAATCCTTGATATTGTGAAAGAAGTTGAAAAATCCAAATTACTGGAGTTGATAGGTCAAGATGGGGGTTCAGTAGCAGAAGCTTGGTTGATTGGTGTCAAGAGAGAACTTAGCTTTAAAGCATACTTTTTAGGGGAAAAGGCCCAAATAGTAATGAGTCTACTAAAAGGAGAAGATTTATTATGGTGGGTAAATGAAGAGACTAAAATGAAAGTCACCCCATTGCAAGTTACTTAGGAGATGTTTAAGGAATCCTTTAGAACCAGGTACCTATCAAATGAATACAAACACCAAAAAATAGGGGCCTTCCATGTAGTACGACATAATGGTAGATTAATCAAAGGCTATGAAGCTTAATTTTATGCACTGGTCCATCATGTGGACTATATGGTAGATGATAAGCATCAAGCTGAAAAATTCCTGCATGGGCTCAATCCTGGTTTGAGAAAAAGTCGCCATGTGGAAACCCACCACTATGGTAGCAACCACTAGTTTTTCCAAACAATTCTAAAGGATGATAAATATTAAAAGCCAAGTGGTGGCTCATGAAAATATAGAGAAGGAATTCCCCAAGGATGGTGCAAGAAAAAAAGTGGGGCATCAATATAAGTTCCATGAAATATGAAATAATTTTGCTAGGATTGCTAGTGCAACCTTTGGGTTGCCTCCAGAAGAACGTAGGGGTCAGCCCTACTTGAAAATAACTAATACTAGAGCTAGAGGTGTTGGTGGCCAAAGACAAGGAAAGATTGAGGATCGAGGTCAATTAGAATGTTGGGAATGTGGTGGTCCACATTACAGAAGGGATTGTCTAAAGTATCAAGCTAGGATTAGACAATAAGGACACAAGGAAAAAGGATAAAAGCCACAAATGCAACATCGAAATCATGTCGTTGTAAACCATTGTTAGGATGACCACGAAGCCACCATTTTGGAGTCCATATATTTTTGGGGAGGGAGTCCTTTAGGTTGAACCATTTTGTCTACTAGATCGTCGAGTTCCTCAGCTCAGGAACTGTGAGTTGAGAAAGTCTAGGTTCAATTGGACCAATATAGCCCTGGGTTAGCTATCTAGGAGGATGCATATGTTATTCTTCATGACTTTAATTATATATATTTTTAAATTGTGTGTTGAACCAAATAGGATTACATAACTTAGTTTATATAGATACCTATTCTACATGGGAATTTAAAAAAAAAATCTGAAACATCTAAATCATGTCATATTGTTTAAATTTTATTGATACACTATGGTACTATGTATGAGGTTATGGTTTCAATTATTTGTTATTTCAACATAGGAATGTTGAAGTATAATGTTCTGATGATGTTTCATGATGTGATGGTACGTGGTGATTGTACATAGTTTTGATGAGAGGTTAATGATGCTTATGTGGTGCTTATTCATTTATTTTGTTATGATAATGATGATGTATACTCATGATGGATATGGTATGCATGATGTGACATATATATTATTTTCTATGATGTTATGATTATAACTAATGCAATGGTTACATGTTGAGATGTGGTGATTAACAAAAAATCCACAAATGGGCCGTGAGGTCTGGTTTATTTGATGATCTCTTGGGAACCCATTCTTGCGAGGGAGAATATGTAACATGAATGGGTTGAGGATAGATTCGAACAACACTACATATGCTAGTCGTTTGTTTGCCTTGTATAGTTCTTGATGGATAACTCTTAAGGGGCTACGAGACCATCTTGAGGAGGTTGAGTGCCTGATATTGGATTGGGATGCCAAAGTATAGAAGTGTGTGTAGGACTTTGATGCATGCGGTTGTGCACCTTAGTGAGTGTGGAGGAAGTTAGGCCATCCTTTCAATATGCCTGGAGTATTGGGGCGGGTGCTTGCCTTGGGGCAGATGAGGCCTAAGCCTTGGGGCAAGCCTTGAAGCTATGGTTTAAACTAGTGAGGCTTTATGCCTAGTTCTAAAAGTTGGAAAAAAGAACTTGAGGTTCCTTGGGATTACCTCAATGTTCTGTAACTTTCAATGCCCGCTAGTATACTAGTTCAACAGAGGGTGAAGGGAAAATGTGAAGTAATAAATAAAAAAATAAAAGAATAAAAAGTTAAATGATTAAAATTAACTTTGGGACAATGTTCCTTAAAGAGGGGGAGTATGTAATGCCCCATAATAATAATAATAAAAATAGATAAATAAATAAATAAAACAACAAATAATAAAGAGAATATAATAATAGCAAATAAATAATAAATAAAGAAGAAAAGATAATAATAGTAAATAAATAAAATAATAAATATTAAAGAAAAATTTGGTATATATATAGAGTTAACAAAAAGAAAAAACGAATAAAATAAGCAAGAGGTAAATCAAGAAAGATGTTGAGTTAAGTAAAACTTAAGACAAAGATATAAAAGTTGGCATGCTAACACATGGATTGTGCGCATGCAGATCCTTTTCCAATCCCTTCCATTTTTGGAATAGTTTGTTCAATTTAATGGAAGAAAAGGGAGATTCATTCATTCATTCTTTCTAGAGGAGAATGTTGTGATAAACGATTCCCTGGAAGTAGTAGTTGATTGAGAGATAAGGGGTGGCCAACTGTATAAATATTTTGTGCACTTGAGCCTACGATTGGGTGGAGAGTCATCCCAAAAATTTTGTTTCGGTAAATAAGATTCAAATAGAACCATGGTTCCATAGTCAATAGTAAGAAATGTCTTTGGTCTACAAGTAAGTATTCATTGCTTGTGGTCTTCAATTTTTTTTATGCTAAATCAGTTGAATGTTTTGTGTAAATTATTAATAGCACTATTTTATGTAATTAGTTTGTATATTTTAATTCTGGGTTGCTACACTTTATGCCTAGTTGAATTTGTCATCTCTTCTCACTGTTTACCTTGTCATGAGCATTTTATTTTCTCACCAAACCTATGTACAAAAATTGAGTCTAGCTATCTTGTCATGTAAGTACCCTTCCTATTCAACACTTGAATGTTTTGGTAGGGCTCATTCATATTCTACATGAGTTTTGATTTCCACTCTCTATTTCATATTTGAATCTTTGAATTAGGTGGACCCATCTCTTGTGGCACATGATTTCATGACATATTCTAAACTCAATACATTACAAGTTCCCACTATGCGTGTCCATTCCTCCATTGTTTCCCTATCTGAAACAAGCAACTAATTCATGCTATGGAATGGTTGCCTCCATATCTTGGTCTCTTCAAGCTTGAAGCACCATATGATGTGGAATTTATGTTTCTCCTACCTAGAGCAATCACACTCAAACTTAGTGATTTGACCACTAGTGTGTACTACCCATATTAGAGGTGCACAAAGATATCCATAATCATAATGCCATTGGTCGTGAGGATTCTAAGGCATTTCAACTCTTGAATTCTCATTGTTTCATTAGTATTAGGGATGCCATGGAGATATAGGGATTCAAAACAAGAAGGGCTTTGGAGCCACCACTAATGTCATCTCTCAATTTTTTTACGAATTCAGATGCTCAGTGTGGGATTAATCCTTGGAATTGCTTAATTCAGTAACTAGTCCTTGACCTTATACGAGAGCTACATATTATAAATTTATCTTAGAAGGATAATATGTTGGCTACTAGTTTGGTGGTGTATATGATGGGGTCACATTGGTAGCTATTAAGGTTTTAGTAATGCTAGAGAGCATTGCAAAGGAAGAAGTTATTGTGCTTGGATCCTAGATAAAGCACCCCATTCTTCTTCACTCCTGTATCCATTACCTCTAGATTCATGTGAAATATCAACGATCATAGTAAGAAGAAAATAAAACTCGTATGATCAACTTGTTAGGGTTTGATTTCTTGAGTTCAAATCATTGGTTCAAGGTGCATGTGAGATTATCTTCTACCTTTCATCGCCCTATTCAAAGCAATTGTATTTCTTTGAAAATTGACAATATATGCCACATCCATTGCTCCTTCCATGATTTGTGAACCCATCATGAAGACATGAAGCATCGATTTTTTGTAGATGTGGATGTTTTGAAAGCTTAAAGTTCTTGTCTTGGTCGTATTAACCATTCAATGAATCCTTGCTTTGAATATTTGTTTTTCATATAAGTACAATTATATCAATAATGGAAATGGGTACACATGATGTCACTCTTTCAAATTCAATAACGATGATTAAAAGTTGATTGCAATACATATTATGGTGTAGAAAATTTTGAAGTCTTGATACAATTTTCCCACATTCAGGTCTGGTCTATTTTGTTGAAGAAAACTACATTAGCCCTTGAATATCTCAGTTTTCAGTACTGTTAAGAATGTGATATTAGATATAATTTGAAGCTAGTGATGTTTGTGGTTTCTGTAGAATTCTCCATTGAAAGAGAGAGAATATTGAGCCATTGTTTGCAGTCCCTTGGCTAAAAAGCCAAGGTAATATATGTTTTTTCTTGAGTTAGGTCCTCCATAATTTGAGTATTAGGGTTTGCCCATTGGGTATTTCGTAGTTGGAAGTTGAGTCAAAACCAAGTTTTCTAGTAAAGGCTTCAAACTTGAATAAATATTTGCATAAAGTCACTTGTATTTTTCTTAAAGTAATTTGAATTTCATTGTAAACAGGTGCATTTTTAGTTAAAACTGACACCCATCATTTGTTGAGCTCGAGATATTAATAAAATGGCCAAAACTACTAAGTTATTAAAGTTGTTGAATACTTTAATACAATCCATTGTTCATGATACAATCAAAATTGACAAGGCCACTCTCTCTAATATTCAACCTTGTGTACAAGCTGCTCAAGAAAAGATTGAGCTTTTGCAACTCAAGTCTCAACTACAACAAGATGAGCTACAAAAAAATAATTATCATTCTGAACTAGATTTTGTTTAGAACAGTTCTATATTTGAGTTTGAGACAAACTCTTATCAATAAGCAACACTTGATGAGATCACTGAGGCCATTTCAAGAGCGGATTTGCATGAAGATGTAGAAGTTTAGGTTGCACTTCCCAAGCCCATCATCAGAACTTAGGAATAATTTATCAACAATAAGAAAAAATTGATCTTGGATTTGACCAAGATGTTTCTTTCACATTCCAGAGTTCTAAACCCATCAAGTTATAAATTGTTAGGTTTCTTCAAGACATCTCAACTATACTTTCTCCCTTTCCACAACCACATTAAAGTGTCAAATACCAAAATTGTAATTGAGTTGGCCATGTGAATGATCAATGTTTGATCTTCACCTTGTAAGCATTGTGGAAAACACACTCATCATTCAAACATATGCTCTAGACATAAGACTCCAAAAATGGAAAGATTCACCTTAGATGGATCACTTCTTGACAATGGTCTTCAACTACCAAGAAGATATATCAGTCATATGTTAGAGTTCATTCTTAGGTATTGACACATATTGTAGTGGATATTTCTTCATAATTTTCTCAGCTTTTATCTGATGGGGGTGGAATTGATGGTGAGCTATTAATTTCAATATTTATCAAGCCACCTTGACCCATAGCCTCAACAAGAGCTTAGAGCCAGAGTCAGCGATAGCTAGATTCATAGTTGTATCTAGAGATAGATTCATGCTCCATGAGATTTTTTTTGTTTAGTGGTTTGTCTTAAGCCACCACCATCGTAGGAATTTAGTTTTTGCTACATCTGCTTATGGTTATATTTAAACCATCATCAGAGAGCATTTCCACTTTATAGAAAACTTCAGGTTCTAGCTAGAATCAAAATTGTTCGAGGAACTATTGTGAGCTTTAGTTATAGAGTTCATGGTCAACCTTAAATCACCACCAGTGGAAACATCAGTTTGGTCTATGGTCTTCCTTAAACCACCTTTTCAGAGATCACATCCAACCATTGGATTCCATGCTTTTTTGTATTTCAACTCTCTTCTTGGACTCATATGCACCCCTTTAGATTAAGGGGAGGAATGTTGGACACCTAATACATTAGGGTTGGTGTGGAGGAATTCCAACAACCATAGAAGTCTAAGAGACCTCTTAGAATATGAAACCAAGGGTGAGACAAATGTATTAATATATACATCTTGTGAATAAAATACAATCACATGAGTTTATCTAATCCTACATATCAATTTTGTGTGTGTCTAATATTTTCCTCCAAAAGTATCTACTCTGATGGTTGACATCATCATCTTGAATCATATTGACTCTTTTAAAGTAGATTTTTCTAGTACATTTTTTTTAGGCCTACTTTGACCTCAAAAGTACCATAATGTTAGAAACCTTTTTTTGTAGCGATTTCATCTTCATTTTCATCTTTGATTAGATAGGAGACTATTGAATCACTGACCCTAATCCCCTAATCCCATTCTACAAAAAAAAAAATCCTTTTTCAAAAGGTGTTTCTTCTTAACCCCATAATCCCTCTTAAATTCCCCTTGAATTCATTTGTGTTATTAGATTTGACACTAACATTTATTTCCTCTGATCACCTATTTTGTATCATGTAAATACATTTTTTTTTTTACTAAACTACTCTCATATCACTTCATGTTTCATTGCTTAGGTTTAATAATCAAACTACTAGGGATAACTAGCTTGAGTTATAGTAGAGATGACCTAAAGTGAAGAGGATGGGTTATTTAGATGATAGTGGTATCCATCCTAGTAGTTCCCTTTTCAGTTGTGCCTTGTGGATTAGGGGCTTATACCATCAACTACAAATTAGGAGGTAACATTTATGCACCATTGTCGGGAATAAATTATATTCTCTCGATTTTTTTTTTTAATTGGAACAAGATTTTTTAGAGAATCAGTAACTTTGAAAGATCAGTTGCCACTGTTACACCAAATACAACTATTTCATAAATTCTTCAAATGGGTCAGATACAACATGTCTAAAAAGAATTGAACCATGCATCTAGGGAAACAAATTGTTCACCAAACCACTCAAGTTAAGATCCATTCTCTCAAAAAATTTGAAGATTATGCTTCATGACCATTTTGTGAGAGAGTTGTATTGAATATCTCTTTCCACGAGATGACTACCTTAAGGGACAAAACCCGTGTCCTTGCAAATTTAAAGGATTTTTTTTATACAAAGGTGAGCACATACACCATATTCAAGGAACTTGCAAATATCATATTCAAAACTCAACTCATTGGTATTGACATGAGGTATGAATGGCATGAAATTATCAAATTTAAAAAATTAGTGCCTTCTATGTTTCAATATTTGAAGAAAAAAGTAATGACTTTTACTAAAGGAAATTTTTGGGAAGATTTGTTTGCCTGGTTTTGTAATGCATTCAAATATATCCATGTAAGTTCAATTAGGTGCATGGAATTCCCAATATCCCAAAGCTTTACAGAAATCCTTGGTTGGATTCAAGATAACTTGCATATTTAACAGGTTACATGGTAGAGACTAACATTGTCCATGAACATATCTTTATGAAATTGTTTGCATATTCATTGCAAGGAAAAAATGCATTGAATTGGTATTGTGATTTGAATTTTGAAGAGGTAAATTGCTTCCACATTTGAAAAAATAATTTCAAAAGCATTGGATTTATAATTATGAAGAAGTTGAAGATGCATGTACTCTTGCTAATAATCAAGATAGAATAGGGGATCAAATTTATGATTTGATAATGGAGTATAATGATAATTTCAAAAGCATTGGATTTTTAGTTATGAAGAAGTTGAAGATGCATGTATTCTTGATAATATTCAATATAGAATAGGGGATTAAATTTATGATTTGATAATGGAATATGATGATAATCCTTTATTGTACTGTTATATTAAGAAAAACATGATGATCCTCCTCCATAAGAGCTTCAATATGAAACACATAGGGATCACTATTCCTCTTCTTCTCATCAACCATTTTTAAAAGAAGACAAAGATGACAAGTCCATTGAATATCTTGTTGCACCTCCATTTGAAGAACACATTAATGAATAATTCCCTTGTGATGCCATTGAAGATAAAGCACAACAAGAAATTCATAAGCACCTGAAGAACACAATTATGAAGAATCTTTTCACATCTCCATTAAAAACCAAGCACAAGAAGAAATCCTCAAGTCCATAAATAAGTATCTTGTCCTCCCATGGAAAATTTTGATGATGATATTACCCATGCATATATTTCTCCTCCTCATGGAGTTGAGGGTTTGGTAAGAATTGGAATTTCTCAAATTTTTAACTTTTGTGATTTATATTGTTATGATCTTGAGAAGGACACTTATGAAGAAAAACCCTTAAATGATGATGAAATCACAAATGCATTTAGCTATATACTTAATGAGGATAATGGTAGCCTATAGAATGAAGATATGGAAATAACTTTTCATATTATTATATCACTTTCCACCACCCCACGCTGTGGCGACTTAAGTCCACCATGCGTGCTATTGGCACCGACGTAATTTCACTTTTAAAATTACTCTCGCCTGGACTACACCTACTTCCAACACTTATTCAATTTTATTTGTATAAAAACTCTACTCTTTCCCAAATGTAGAAGAGTTCACTCTTGTTCATGTTTATTATCCATTCTCTAGCTAATTCTTGAAGAGCCTACTTCATCGTACACAACTCTCTTTTTCTGTTTCTAATTCTTTGTTGAAGTTCTTAAATAGTTTGATCATATCTTCCAATGGTAGTGACCATCATGCCTTTGCCTTCAACTTTTGTTAAGTGCCCATCTTCACAAATTATCCTCTCTAGAATGTATGATGGTTTTGTTGCTCACCAAGTTTTTTCACAAAAAAATTCACACGAAAATATATCTTCATGCTAGTTCTTATCATTTTATGGAACAAAAATTCAATGTTATTAACACTCTTGCCACTCGTGCTCCAAGGATTTCTAATGAGAATCAATTGGAAGAAGAAAAATCTCAACTTCTGAAAGTTTTTAAAAAATAATGGCTATAGTAGGCAACAAGGCTTGAGAGCATTTCAAAGAGCCAGTAAAGAATCGAGGGTTAAACCGACTCGTGATGATCAAATCTCCAATGTGAAATTGTCGTTTTCCAAGGGACCACTAATAAGATTTCTCATATTATTGAAAAGAATAAAGTTTCTACTACCTTCAAACCCCTTAATACCATTAGAAATTATCTTAGATCTATTAAAGACCCAATAAACCCTAAGGATGTGAAAGGGTTCTACTCAATCCCTTGTTCTTGTGGGTTTCCCTACATTGGGGAAACTGGTTGCTCCATTAACTAAAGAATCCAAGAACATGCAGAAGACATTAAGTACAATTGTTCTCTCTCCTCAACTTTAGATGAACATGCGGAGAAATCTAAGCACCATGTCTGCATTGAGGATTCTCAGGTCATCGCAAGGGTTGATCACTTCCATCATAGGAAGCTAAGAGAGGCCATTGAGATTGAGAAGCATGCAATCAATCTCAACATGGACGATGGTTGGAAATTAAGTAGGAGTTGGATTCTTGCCCTCTCTTCTTGATTGCCCCCTCTTTTTTCTTAAAGTCCCTTTTAACTTTCTTAATTAATTATTCCCCGCTATTTTAATATGAAATAATAATGTTTAAAAGTAATGGTAGAGTAATATTAAACTTATTTTATAATTAGTATACATACATAACTATATAAATTCTTAATCTATAATAAAATAATATTTTTTTATTATTATTTCAATTCTTCTAACAACTAAATCCTAATGACTAACTCCTAACAACTATTTCATAACTGATAATTATTATTTTATAATTAAATATTAATTTAATTTAATCTAATTTAATACCAAAATAATTATAATTTTTATTATTTCAATTCTTCTAACAACTAATTCCTAACGAATAATTCCCAACGGCTAACTGTGGATCCAGATGCATCTTTGCTAGTTAAACTTTTGGATAGATTGATCTTTTCACCTTTGTCTAGAGGATGAACCACATTGTATGGTTCGAAACATTGATCAAATCTTAATGATGTGATTAATCTGAAAGACAATCTCATTATTAGGATTTGAGATTGTTGGAAACATTGTGAGTTCCTATTTATGATGCATACGGTGATGTGTTCATGGAAGAAAATGTATATTTGGAGTATATGAGAAGATCAATATAGAAAATTTTACATAATCTTTTCTAACCATATGTTTATATGTATGATAAAGATTTTGGGTAGCCTTGTGAAGATATTTGTGTCGATAGTTTACAATATGTACTCTAAGGAGGATTTGTTGTAACAATTTTAGACATGTCATATGAGTTTTTGTGTATACCTTTTCCAACACAAAGAACATATTAGTGTTGCAAAAAAACATAGAAATTTTTAGCCATATTCTTCCTCATATATTGGAGAAGTCATACTTGATTTTTCAATTAGAAAAAGTGATTTAGTTGTTGAAAATTGTATGGTACAACGGGGTTAATTTTTTTGCAGAAATTTCTGACCACCTACTTCTTCATGTTCTTCTTCTTTTGCATGCACTTTCATCTATAAATGATATTTTTGATGAAAAATATTGTATGGGCAAGTAAACCTTTCATGATAAGTTTTTTTGCAGAAAATTATGATGATCAAAAGGAGGATTCCAAGTCCAAGATGAGGGATTTGTTTTTTTTTAAAGCTATAATTTTGTCTCACAGCTCAGATGCATCTTACTTAGATGATGGTCATGACATTTCGAATGATTTTTTAAAGCCTTCTAAGCCTTTATTACCCAATGGAGGTAATGATGATGCGTAGGAAGATAATATGGGTTTGTCCCATGAAATTTATTACAACAATGATACCTGTACTAGCCCTAACCATGATTGGATAGGAGAGTCTTGTAGTGATGCATGTCATTGTTGGCATGACTTTGATCATGCACATGATTTCATGCTTAATTATATTATCCATCATCTTATGAATATTCAAGAATGTATGTATTTCACTTTTGATGTATTCTTCTTTTGAATGATGACCAAACATAAGGGAAGAAGTCATGGTGTTGATGAGATGCTAAGGTGGTTACATTGGATTTATTATTTCACTTAGCATACTCATTATAAATGCTAAAGTAAGCTAGGAGAAAGATTAAGCTCCCTTGAGCATTATTGTAGCATGAATAAACTCAATATTTGAGGATTAGATTTCATTTCACGTGTCATTGACATTGTTGGATTATGCATTGTTTTTTAAATCCAATTTTGAACTATTGATGTAATGGAACATGTAAATATGTGATATGGTACTTAAGAATGTTGATGTTGATCCAACCTACCACATATTTTTTTTATGACAGAGGTCATCTATAACAAGTACAATATATAATTCTAAGGTTCTCATGCACTCTCAAGAATGACACATGTCTCTATGTTGGAGGCAATTGTTACTCATTTTTCATGAGGTCTATACAAGTGCAATTTTTCACTACCCTTGTAATTTTCATCACAAATAGTTTTGGATGGTTGGGGTGTGTTGGAAAATGTAACTAGGTTCGGTCTTCATTAATGTATTTGAGTCATCATGTAATGTACTTGTCAAAAGAATAAAGAAAAGAATTTTTGTTATTATTATTATGACTTATTAAAGCATGGGTTTCATGCTTGGGTCATCATGCTTCAGGTGAAAGTCTCCATTGAGGACTTCTAGAATTTATTTTGAGTCAATAGAGTCATTGTACTTCTAAAGAGAACCTTCTTGGGCTTTTGAATCATGTAAAAAAGTTAAGTATTGAGTCAAATATGAATTATGTTACCTCCACACCAAGTCGGCCTTAAGATGATCAAGTCGTCCTCAAGGAGGGATATTCAGCCTCACCTAAAGGCTATAAAAGAACCAAGTAGAATTCATTTGAAAGATAAAAACTCAAGCAAGTTCGATTTCTTCTTGAAGCTGGGCAAAAGTGCGAAATAGAGGAAGGAAGAAAAAGGAATGTGGGTTTTTTCTAGGAGAAGGAAGGAAGGAAAATTGAAGTTTTGGTGCATCTCTCTCTCTCTCTCTCATGCCCTAGTTTATAATATCGAAGTTCTCTTATTGATGTCATAGCCAGTTGCTGCATGTTGCTGCTACCAGATCAAAGTATAGATTGAAGTTGTTGTAGCTAGGTGTTGCTACTTCTAGAAGCTGTATTGCACCAAGATCAAAGTTTCTAAGAGAAGATCAAAGGCTTTTAGTGAATATCACAGTCTCCAAAGAAAGGTCGAAGTTGTTGGATCCAAGAAAGTGTTGCTATTGTTGTTGATTTCTTTATAATAAATGTTTATTCATTTGAATAATCTATTACTAATATCATTATGTCTAGCTGTATTGAATCACAATGATTCTTGTTTTGGGTAATTCATCACTTGATAAATCTACCCTCCTCATATTCTTAATTGATTTTATAGAACCCTAGACAAGTTCTCTGAAAAACCCTAACCTAAGGGTATGATAATGTTAATGGTTGAAACCCTAAAAATGCTTAGGGTTATTGGGAAATGTTATTTAAAGATTTTGTTGATGATGTCATGTTTGGGGTTTTAGTAGGGTTTACTTTGCTATGTTATGAAACCCTATATATATATATATATATATATATATATATATAATATATATATATATAGATAAATATAGATATGTCCATTTGGTTCAAACCCTAGCTTAGTCTAGGTCGGTATATGTCTAATAT
Source organism: Pinus tabuliformis (assembly GCA_031772625.1). Lineage (NCBI taxonomy): Eukaryota > Viridiplantae > Streptophyta > Pinopsida > Pinales > Pinaceae > Pinus > Pinus tabuliformis. The sequence continues at coordinate 1,497,087,996 of CM062818.1, read as the reverse complement.
GTTAATATTGTCTGACATATGTTATGCTTATGATTGATAAAGAATTCATAAATATGTGTGTTGACCTAATTATTCTTGGTCATAAGTCTTAGGGTTTAATATAATCTCTTGTCTGAGTTTGATATTCTAGGATGATGTTGTTTGAGAAATCTGGGGTTTGGCAGCTAAACACTAGTAGTAGTTAAGTCTCTCTAGTATGTGAGATATGAAAAAATTAAATCTATGAATCTACATAGTGATTGTTGAAATAAGAAAATCTAGGGTTTTTGGAAAACCCTAGTGATGATAGTCATGCTATTAATTAAGCTGTAATTGGTTCTTGGTTGTTAAAAACTTATATATTAAATCTAGGGTTTGTATGAAACCCTATTAGGAATTCTAACATATGAATTCTGAAAGTTGTTAGATGCTTTGTAGATCTATATTTGTTTGAATTGTTTCTAGGGTTTTCTATATATTATAATAGGGTATGTTATACCATTGGAAGAAAAATTAAAACCATAGATGTAATAAAATATGTTATGAAATAAGCCTTGATGAAGTAGTCTAGGGTTTATGACAAAGTACCTAGAAATATGTTGGAGAGTTTGTGACTCTTGTTTGGTATCTATCTCTTCCTCTTGATTGAGGAAGACATGCCCAAGTTTCCTATGACAAGGAACTTTCCAAAGCTCCATTGTAGTTGGGAACTTGTTAGAACTCCCTCCTAGCTAGGGACTTGTCCAGTCATCAAAAACTTCTTCTTCGTGGGTCCTTCAACTGCTTGATCTCCTTCTTTCCTTTGATGTCATGAAGTCTTTGTTTGAACTTCTTCTTGGTAGGGTACCGACCATCGATCACTTTCCTTCCTATTTCATTATGTCATTGCTCCATTCGTGGAAAGTGGCCTTCTTGATATATATTAGGTCCTTTTGTCATCTAGCTACTCCTTTTTCATCTTGTCTATGCTTCATAATACTTATCACATGGATGCTTAGTTGTACTTTCTTGTTCCCATACTTTGATTTAGTGTCCCTTCATGACTTCATCATGATATTTCTTCAACATCAAATGGTGCTTTTGCTGGGTTCCTTTTTCATCATGACACCTTTGTAGATTTGAATCGGTTATCTGCACCTTACTATCTCCAATGCCTTCATAGGTGTCAAGGGTCCTCTGATATTTTTCTTCCTTTGTCAGAGTTGTCATGCCTTCTTTCGGGAGATGTTAAGGAATCTTGTCAGATAGTGATTCTTTGTGACCACGATGTTCTTCACATGCTTGATCTCTTTCTTCATTTTGTTCTTCTTGGATTGATTAGTCAACCACCTTATACTCCTTATGAGAGCACTTCTTCATGTTTACTTTTATTGCGTTGTAGTACATGCCTTTGAGCATATCGTTGGCGAAAGAGATCCTTTTATTCTTGATCATGCTTCTAGAACTTTTCCCATGACCTTATATATACAATGACATGACTCAAACTTTGATGCATACATACTTCATTTTGATTATGATTTTATCATCTTGACTTTATTTGATAGTTCTCCTCAATTGGTGTAGCCTTTCTCACTTCATCTGCTCTTGCCTGTATATCATCCTTTCTTGAATCCCATAAATGGGACTCCCAATGAGACATATGCCCTTATGTATGAACCTTCTTTTGAATATTCTATCAGAGGATCTTGAAGACCCTTATCTTGCAAATGCTTCTTCCTTTGATGATGGAGGCCTTCTAAGAATTTTAATCATGATCAATTATTTTTTCATTGTGGATGAGGTCCTATAATATGTATGCTCCTTCTATATGAATATATTGAGCTATATCTACACCACGCTCCTATATTCTAGAAGATATATTTAACCATGCAATCTATTCTATTTCTATATGCTCCTATACTACTCAAAAATTTGAAAGAAGACTTTAAGAAAAGAGGTTGACTTAGTCATAGTAGAGATCTGGAGGATCACCCTTTTTTCTTCTTCTTTCACTTCTTGAGTTATATGAGCTTCTTCCTTTCTTATCTTGTTGTTGTTGTCCTTCTTAAGTTTAGGACAATTCCTTTTTTGGTGTGCATGTTCTTGGCATCCAAAGCATTGGACTTTGGACATATCTCTATTGCTTGATCTTTGTGGACCAAATTTTCCAAATTTTCCCTTTTTCTTGGCCATGGTAGAAATGCTTGCTCCTTTGATCCCACGTCCTCTTTTTCTTTGAGTCTAGTTTCCTGTATCTTGCATAGAGACCATAGTCCACTTGGTGGGGTAGTTTCCTTCTTGGCATATATGCTTGATGTGAAGTTACCCCAATCCTCAGGTAAAGCATTGAGTACTACGATTGTCATTTCTCTATCAGACATGACTTCCCCTAGCTCTTGAAGTTGATCCCTCATCTCAGAGATCTTCATGATTCTGATATGGCTAAATTCATGTTTCTATAGATTTGGTTGTACTTGCTATCTAAGTTGTGTAGGTACACAATATTCAATATGGTGAAGATGTTTGTTGATGTGATAAGCATGATTTGGATAGTGACGGTAATGATAACTCTGATGAAATGGTTGGAAGCCACAAAATATTCTCTGATGTCGAAGAGAATAATTTGATCTCCCTGGGTTAAGAGGGAGCCTGAATAAGAAATATCTCCCTGAGATTAAGAGGGAGCATGGATAAAGGGAAGCTCCTAGATTGAGAGGGAGGGCATATCATAATTTTAATTGGAGAATGTTTTTTTGAAATATATGTTGTTGTATATGAAGTAGGAAAGGAAAGTGTATGATTGAGGAATCTTTTGTCAAAGATTTGGTTGAAAGTCCTACTATGAAGCAACATATGATATTTGAAAGACCTTGAAGTTTTGTGCTTATTTATAGATATTTGAAAGTATATTGTTGATTGGGGTTGTGTTTATACAGGTAAATCTCTCAAAGGTTTTGATAGCATGTTGGTTACCAATAAATTTGACCAGGAGAGATTTGTTGAGGCTTTGTGAGTGAAGCATTGCCTAAGAAGACATCTGGCTAACACTTTATGTTGATGTCTAGGTCTCGAAGTTGGAAAGGCGGTGTTGGTCATAGAGCTCTGATCTTAGATACACACTTGGATCACTAGGTTGATGGTTAGCAAGTTAGCCTGATGGTACCTAGAGAGGCTAAAAGCTTGAGTCCATATTAGTCCCACTTGGATATATTCCCTTGGTCAGGAATCTAGTCCATGGAATCACAATGCATAAATTGTTGAGAGACCAATGGATAGATTTCCCTCGTGAAGAATCTAGCCCATGGCATTGCGGTGCCTAAAATTCTTCATGGTTCGTTTAGTTGAGATCTTCCTTGTACTTTCATATGATTAATACCTCCCTAGTTAAAAGGGAGTGTTGGAAAATGTAACTAGGTTCGGTCTTCATTAATGTACTTCAGTCATCATGTAATGTACTTGTCAAAAGAATGAAGAAAATATTTTTGTTATTATTATTATGACTTTTTAAAGCATGGGTTTCATGCTTGGGTCATCATGTTTTAGGTCAAAGTCCCCATTGAGGACTTCTAGGATTTATTTTGAGTCAATAAAGTCATTGTACTTTTAAAGAGACCCTTCTTGGGCTTTTGAATCATGTAAAAAGGTTGACTATTAAGTCAAATATGAATTATGTTACTCACACACAATGTCGACCTTAAGATGATCAAGTCGGCCTCAAGGAGGGCTATTCAACCTCACCTAAAAACTATAAAAGAAGAAAGTCGAATTCATTTGGAAGAGAACAACTCAAGAAAGTTCGATATCTCATTGAAGTTGAGAAAAAGTGTGAAATAGAGGAAGGAATCAAAAGGAATGCGAGTTTTTTATAGGAGAAGGAAGGAAGGAAAATCAAAGTTTTGGTGCATCTATCTCTCTCTCTCTCATGCCTTAGTTTGGAAGATAAAATTTCTCTTATTGATGTCGTAGCCAGTTGTTGCATGTTACTGCTGCCAGATCAAAGTATAGATCAAAGTTGTTGTTGCTGGGTGCTACTACCTCTAGAAGTTGTATTGGGTCAAGATCGAAGTTTCTAAGAGAAGATCGAAGGCTTTCAATGAAGATCAAAGTCTCCAAAGCAAGGTTTTCATTGTGAGGATAATTTTGAGGTCTTCATTGCTTAATATAAGGAGTTATTTGTTGATCTATCCACTTAGAGGCCTTTAGAGGCTAGTAGTTTCACCTTTGACTATTCTTCTTACTTTTTTGATAGGGATTTCCCCACTCTCTTGGGTATACATGTTTTCTAGTCTTGTACTTGTGCACCTTGACCACTTCATTATTTTATGCATTGTTGAATATTGGTTGAAGGAAATAATTCTTTACTCCTTCCTAGGCTATATATTAGGTTTTCACATGAATAATAATTATTTTTTTTATAAAATAAATGAGCTAGGCTCTATATACAATGTATTCACTCCTCATATGTACTCATGGTTGGGTTTTTGGAGCTTCTCCTTGTTGGAGCTTCATTAGCATATCTTTCTTGGAGTGTAAATGATATATAAGGGATTTTTTTTTGTGGGATGTATGAATATTTGGTGTCAATTCTCGAAGTTATTCTCCATTAGTTGCTATTTGGCACATAAATAATGATTATACATTTTCAAGTCTTTTACAAAGCTAGCAAAATTGATCTATTGAAGGGTAAAGTTTTCCACTTGAATGGAAATGATTTTATTGTAAATTTTATCCTATTCCCTTGCTTATTTTAGCAAGCCTTTAATTTCTTAGCATTGTCTACTCTTTTAGGAACTCTAGCAAGATTTTCAATTACTATTACTAAGCTATAGTAGTTGAGTTTTGTAGTTAAGCTTCTCCTTTTAGGACCCCTTCTTTGTCATCATTTTTATCTTGATTAGATAAGAGACTATCGAGTCATTGACCCTAGTCTTCTCATCTTAATCCATAGAAGAAAAAAAAAGAAAGAAAAAGAAAAAAAGAAAAAAAGAAAAGAAAAAAAAAGCCATTTTGAAAATATGTTTATTCTTGGTACCATAAGATCCCTTAATTTTTTCTTAACTCCATTTTGATTGATTTGACACTAATGTCTATTTTTTTCCATCACCTCTTTTATATCTTAAAAATACCAAAAAAATATTGTTTTACTAAAGCTACTCTCACACCACCTCATGCCTCATTGCTTAACTTTAATAATCCTACTAGGGATATTCTCTTGGGTTTTGCCTTATGGATTAATAGTTTTATCATCAAATACGATTTGGGAGATATAACATACTTTAGGTCCTATTTAGTGAGATTGGACGTGATTTTTTGATAAACCCATTTGCGTGTACAAACCTAAATGATGTCACACATTCTTTTAAGGTAATTTAAATAAGTGCTAAGTATTTCAAATGCATAACAAAAGTAAGTCCATAATTTTTAACTAGTTTGGACTTGCAAGCTCTCTTATAAAATGATGATGTTTTCTTGATTGTTGATTTAGCAAGATTTAATATTCAATAAATGACACCCAAGAACGGGTGTAATGAATGAATTGTGTCTGCGTTGTGGTGAAGTTAAGACACATTTTCATTTATTTGAAAATTTTAGATATGTACGAGACTACTAAAACTTTGTTTGGGATATTTGGGGTCATATTTTCTTTAACATATTTTTCTAAATGGATACTTCTAGTTGATGTTGACTCCATTGGACCTTTTAATTTCTTCTTATTAAAACAATTTCAAATTAAGAACAATCTTTTATTAAAATGTTTTGTTGAAATACAATTTAGCTATACATTAATTGTATTTATATTTGTATGTTATTTATATTAATATATGCGCAATATCTCCCCCACCCAAACAAAAAACAAAAAAACTAGTTAAGTTGGCAAAAGCAACTTTCTTGCTCAAAGCATCTAATAACTTTAATTTCATCTTCTCATATCTCAAATATTGTAACACACATAAGATTGAAAGATGAAAGGAAGCACCAATGAGACATTGGTTCACTGGAAGTCACCAACGTTCAAAATTGAACTCATCCCAACCCTTCCCGAGGCTTCTGACTCGTCCCAAAAGGGCTAAAAATAAGTTACCTTTTGAAACAAATTTAAAATATCAAAATCACTTGTCAATCGCGAACGTTAGATAAAATTTATATATTTCAAAAGAAGGGAAATATTTTTAATAACCCATCAATGTTTTCTAAGTTTACAAGAATGTAGAGTCTAGAACAACACATAAATCACTCTTACTAGTGACAATTTTGTGGAGGAGACTAGTCAGAGTCTGAATGACCTCATACAAGTTAATAATTATGTCACGATTTAGGGACACTTTTTCAAGGTCCCTAACTTACACCGACATGATGTAACCTGCAACAATGAGACATGCAACACTCATGGTGCTATTGCACTTGATGTAGGGCAGAAGAGCACATTAAATACCCATTAAACAACTTTATGTGTGCTCTCATTCCTTCCTGATTGTCCTCTAGTGCTCTTTCCCTATGTCCATTTTTTCCATTTTCATTTGAATTGCAACCCATCATCCATAGAAGGAAAGTTATCATATGACGCTAGAGTGTTAAGGTATTCTTCCTTATCCTCCTCATATCTTCATTTGCATTTGGTTTTTCATTCTATGGATTCTTTAATATAACACTCCTTGAAGTAATGACATCCTTCATGGTCACACAATGTATCTTGCACACCATAGAATCCACGCCCCAAGAAATCAACATTATTGCAAGAAACCCTGAATGAAACTGCTTTTCATCCTTCCATCACATGCATGGATGTTGGAGTCGTGTTGTACATTAAACTTTTTAATGGTGGAAGTTTTATTGTCACAATTATACAAATCTACCAAATGTAAAAACTCCACAACTATATCGCTCTCATTCGAACTCTTGCTTGAATAACCTATCAAGAAATTTTTGGTCAAATGCTATGGCATCTTGCTATGGTTGAATTTTGTCTGCCATAATGTTGTTAAGGGATTTTTAGTTTATGTATTTATTTATTCTATTGTTTTTATTTATTGAATAGATGTAAATGTTAAAAAATGTATCCTATCAGTTGCCCTAAGAAACATAAAATGTAATTGTCAATTGTTGATGCATTTGGTTTCCCATAACATTCTAATCAACCATGTAGTCTTCAAAATGAACTTGATGCTCATCTACATGAAGATGAAGAATCAGACAGTGTAGAGCTTGTTGAAAGAGAAAACCCATCAAAGAAACACAAAAAAAATATTCAAATATAAATGGAAGACAACATTTCCATGGGCCTATGTTGGAAAATATTGTAATGGTAATGAAAAAATAAATGTTCTTGGTGTGTTAAATTTAAAAGAGACACTCCATTTGCAAAAGATGGAAGTGCCACTCTTCAATTTAGTGGTCAATTGGCCATGCAAAATTAAAAGGTCATAAATTATTTTTACAACTTTTGGAGGGAGAAAAAAAACAAAGTAATAATGCAATCGCTAAGCACGTTGAACTAATGGTAGATGTTGAGAAAGAGAGAATGTTAGGTCCCTATAATATTAGTGATCCCCCCATTACTATTGTCATTGTATCCCTTATTGTTATTATATGTCCCTATTGTCCCCATATTGTTATTATTGTGCCCCATAGAATCCCTCCATTGTTATTTTTGTGCCTTTATATTATTATTTTTAGGTTGGCTTGGCTATATTGTGACCCCGTAGACTCCTATATATAGAAAGGAAGTTTTTTCATTTGAATCATCTAAGAATTGTTCATTTGTGTAATGTAAAGGAGGTTTCCCCCTCGAAGAGGCTTATTTCTAAGGCATTGATCTATCTTTTCTATCTTTTTTTTGAGCTGGTTCCATAACATTTGGTATCAAAGCTTTGGATTCTAGGGTTTCGCTGCTCCAAATAGGTCATCGTACTATTTTCACTATAACATTTTTTTGCGATGTTTCAGAAGCTAGAAAAAACCCATTTGGGCCGAAATAGTTCTGAACTTTGGATCCAAATTTCAGATCTTTTCTTGCTATATGTGCGGAGATATGATTTGAGGAAGTTCACGTTTTTGCAGACTCCCAAATTACATTCCAAATAGATGACCTGGGGAAAATCGTCATAACTTTTGTTTTGAGCATCAGATTAAAATCTCGTAAGAAGTTTCAGAAAGAGGAAAGCCTATAGTTTTCTGTGTATCAGTTTCAGGTACTAAAGTTGAAATAGTGACACATGGCACATCGTACAAGTTCACTCTAGTGAACTAGTCTATAATCAGATCGTCGTGGGAGATTTGGCATAACTCTTCCTTGGAAAATCCAATTTTGATCAGAATGGTGGAATTGGAAAGAGGATGCAGAGAGCTACTGCAAGCCACGATTTCAGAACTAGGAGATCCAAAATTATAGAGGTACATCAAATTCAATATCCAGCTCCTACAAGTGAAAAAAGGTGTGTACTTTTTAAATTTTTGCATAAGCTTGGTTTGAAAAATTAGTTTGAAGGAATTCAAAGGGCATAGTGAAGCATTATTATCGATAATTGATGCCCCAAAGAAAGAAAATGGAAACACCTAGTAAGAAACCTGAAAGCTCTAGCATGACTCATGAAGAAGAGGAAGAAATGCAACATGATATATCATTATTATGAAACCAAGTGCAACAAATTTCACTCGCACAAAAGGTAACAGAAAATAAGATGGATGGTTTAAAGAAAGATGTAGAAGCTAAGATGGATGGTTTAAAGAAAGGTGTAGAAGCTAAGATGAATGACTTGGAAGCTAAGATGGATGGCGTGGAAACTAAGATGGACAGCGTGGAAGCTAAGCTGGATGGCATAGATGCTAAGATGGATGCTAAAATGAATGGCATGGATGATAAGATGGAATAATTGAAGATAAATTTGAATAAGTTGCTACAAGAAATGGTCACTAATGGTGAAAGGGTAGTAAAGGAAACTCATGATGAGAAAAAAATAAATGTTAATCATGATTTCATAGACTCTAATGTTGGATTGAAGACCCACCATGTTCCAAAAATCGATATGAGGAAGTTTGATGGCAAGGATCTTGGAACATGGATACTATAGATGGAGCAATTTTTCGATCTCCATAATGTTCAAAACATACAAAAGGTACGTATTGCAACTTTATATTTTGGAACCAAATCAGTTTGTATGGTATCAATGGCTTTGCTCTCGCAAACAAATTGTCACTTGGGCAATTTTTATGGAAGAAATGATAGCACATTATGAGGATACAAAAAGCAACACCTTTTTTAGTCAATTGATAAATCTCAAACAAAAGGGTTCAATGGTAGAGCACATTGAGGACTTCCAAAAGTTGAACATATTAAGGGTAAAAGATATTCCAGAGGAGCATAGGAATGATGTGTTCATAGGGATTTTAAAGGATAATATCCAACATGAGGTTCACCTTTGGGAACCTGAATCATTGGAGAAGGCATTCAGGTTAGCAAGAAAAATGGAAAGCAAAATTATGACAACCAGGAAGCCTACCACTCACAACTATAAATATGGAAGTGTTGCTGCCCATAGCCTTCCACAACCTACAAGGTTGAAACCGCAACAATTGGAAGAAAAAATAGCAAAAGGGCTTTGTTACAATTGTGATAGCAAATACACTAAAGGTCATAAGTGTGCTGAGAAGAAATTATTCTACATAGATTGTGAAGAGGAGGAAGAAAAGGAACAAGAAATGTCAAAAGAAGAGGATATACTCCAAGAACAAATCTTAGAGAAAGAAGAAATGAATCCGACCATAGCTTGTAATGCATTGGCTGGAATTACCACTCCTCAAACTATCAAGATAGAAGGACATATCAAGAAGAAAAAGGTAATAGTGTTGATTGATTCGGGAAGTAGCCATAATTTTATTCATTGTAAGATAGAAAAGGAATTGAATTTCTTCCTATATCCAACACCAGATTGTCAAGTGATGGTTGCAAGTGGAGGAACCATAAATTGCTTTGGAAAGTGCCATAATATCAAGTTATCCATGGGAGAATATGTATTGAATAGCCTAATGCTTTCTATTCCAATGGGTGGTTCTGATGTTGTACTAGGAGTCCAATGGATACAATCCTTGGGTACAATAGCTTTTAATTTTCAAGAACTTTTCATGAAATTTTCTGCCGAAGGAAAAGAAGTTGAATTAAGGGGTATTGCAGGGAAACAGGGAAAGATAATTAGCTCTAACGGTATGACAAATCTTCTAAAGAAGGAACAACGAGGTGTAATTGCACAATTATGTTCGCTAGAGGTTGCCACATCGAAATCATCTATTTCTCCAGATCTCCAAAAAGTCTTGGACAACCATTCCAAGGTATTTGAGACTCCCAAAGGTCTCCCACCTATTCGTGATCATGATCATGCTATTCATTTGATTCTAGGAAGTGTTCCTCCAAACATGAGGCCGTACAGATATCCCTATGCCCAAAAGAGTGAAATTGAACGTATGGTTGCAGAAATGCTAGAGGCTGGTATAATTCAACTTAGTCAAAGTTCTTTCTCTACTCTAGTAATATTAGTTCACAAGAAAGATGGCTCATGGCGCATGTGTCTAGATTATAGGGAGCTCAACAAGCTCACTATTAAAGATAAATTTCCCATTCCTATCATTGAAGAATTATTGGATGAATGGCATGGATCAATTTACTTCACCAAGTTGGATCTTCGTTCAGGATATCATCAAATTAGAATGAAGACTGAAGACATTCCAAAAACAACATTTAGAACTCATGAGGGTCATTATGAATTTTTGATCATGCCTTTTGGCCTTACTAATGCACATTCTACATTTCAAGGTTTGATGAATTCCATATTCAAACCCTTAGAAAATTTGTGTTAGTATTTTTTGATGATATACTAATCTACAACAAGTCTTGGAAGGATCATGTCCAATATGTTGACATGGTGCTCAAACTATTGGAGGAGAAATAATTATATGCAAAAATCTCCAAATGTTTCTTTGGAGTACAAGAGGTGGAATATCTAGGTCATATGGTTTCTCATGAAGGTGTTAAGGTAGACCCTAGCAAAATTAAAACCATTAAAGAATAGAAAATCCCCACATCCATAAAGCATCTACGAGGATTTCTCGGGTTGATAGGGTATTATCGCAATTTTTTTAAGAATTATGGGAGAATAGCAACACCTATAACAACATTATTGAAGAAAGATGCATTTTCATGGACTCTAGAAGCAACAAAGGCCTTTGAACATCTTAAAGAGCCAATGTGCCAAGCACCAGTCTTAGCTACACCGAACTTCACAAAAACCTTTATTGTGGAATGTGATGCCTCAGGAAATGGAACCGATGTTGTTTTAATGCAAGAAGAAAGACCTATTGCTTTCAAAAGTCGTCCAATCAAAGGAAAGTATTTACACAAAGCTATTTATGAGAAGTAAATGTTGGCAATACTACATGCACTTAAGAAGTGGCGACCCTACCTAATGGGAAGACACTTCAAGGTAAAAACAGATCATGACAGTCTTAAATACTTTTTAGAACAAAGATTATCTTCAGAAGAGCAGCAAAAATGGGTCACAAAGATGTTGGGTTATGACTTTGAAATCATCTACAAAAATGGAAGCAAAATGTTGTGGCAGATGCACTCTTAAGAAAGGATGAGGATGTGGAAGAATTTCTTTGTGCCATTTCTATTATCCAACCAGATTGGATAAACAAAGTAAGGGATGAATGGAAGAATGACGAGGAAGTGTGGGCACTCATTCAAAAGATACAACAAGATCCCAGTACATCTGATACGTTTATCTGGAAAAATGATTCGTTATGGTACAAGGATCAAGTATACCTATGTAAGAATTCCCAACTCAAACATAAGATTCTTAGGGAATTGCACACCTCTCCCTTAGGAGGGCACTCATGATTTCTAAAAACCTACCACAAGGTTAAGAAGGATTTTTTTGGGATGACCTTAAATCGGATATTCAAAAGTTTGTGGTGGAATGTTTGGTTTGTCAACAAAATAAAGTTGAAACAATTAAGACTCCAGGACTATTACAACCTTTATCCATTCCAAGCTAACGTTGGGAGGAGGTTTCAATGGATTCTATCATAGGTTTACCCGAGTTCGAAGGAAAGAGTGTTATCATGGTGGTAGTGGACAAACTTACCAAGTATGTACACTTTTGTGCATTATCTCATCCATTTAAAGTGAGTACAGTTTCTACTGCATTTATGGAAACAATTCAAAAGCTACATGGAAGCCCAAAGATTATTGTAAGTGATAGAGATCCCATTTTCACTGGAAATTTTTGGACATAATTATTTTCTTGTCTTGGTACTCAGTTATCTCATAGCTCATCTTATCATCCTCAATCTGACGGGAAAACTGAGATAATAAACAAATGTTTGGAAGGATATCTTCATTGCTTTGTATATGATAAATAGACACAATGGGTCAAATGGTTGCCTTTGGCTGAATGGTGGTATAACACTTCCTTCCATACTACAACAAAAATGACCCCATTTGTGGTACTTTATGGATATCATCCACCATCCATCACATCATATTTAAGAGAAAATTCTAAGGTTCAAGCAGTGGAATATCACATAGAGCATCAACAACAAGTTCTCCAACTCTTAAAGGATAACCTCACCTTGGCACAGAATAGAATGAAACAGAAGGCAAATCAACATCACAACAAAAGAAGTTTTGATGTATGTGATTGTGTATTCCTACGGCTACAGCCATATAAAAAAATGTCCCTCAAGCAAGCTAAGAAGGATAACAAATTATCACCAAAGTATTATGGTCCATACAAGGTGTTGCAAAAGATAGGTACTATGGCATACAAATTGTAGCTTCCTGCAGCTTCTTGACTGCACCCAGTTTTCCATGTTTCATATTTAAAGAAGGTTATAGGTGACAAGCTTCCAATTTAGACAATATTGCCAGAACTTGATGAGGAAGGAAAAATCATATTGGAACCTGAAGCAGTCAAAGAAACAAGAACTCGACAGCTACGAAATAGATCAATTTCAGAGTATCTCATCAAGTGGAAGAACTTACCTGTTGAATATTCCACATGGGAGGATGAGAATTTTATACAGAAGCATCCAAAACTACTCAAGCGTTGAGGACAACACTTTTTTGAAGGAGGGGCATTTTAGGTCCCTGTAATATTAGTGGACCCCCCATTACTATTGTCGTTGTATCCCTTATTGTTATTATTGTGCCCCTATTGTCCCCATATTGTTATTATTGTGCCCCATAGAATCCCTCTATTGTTATTTTTGTGCCTTTATATTATTATTGTTAGGTCGGCTTGGTTATATTGTGACCCCGTAGACTCCTATATATAGAAAGGAGGTTTTGTCATTTGAATCATCTAAGAATTGTTCATTTGTGTAATGTAAAGGAGGTTTCCCCCTTGAAGAGGCTTATTTCTAAGGCGTTGATCTATATTTTCTATCTTTTCGTGAGCTGGTTTCATAACAAAGAAATATAATAGTGGTTCAAAACATGTGTTTTCTTACTATACATGATTTATATCTAAATTATATAAGTTAATATATGACTTGAATAGGTATAAATACACTCCACACATGCCTCTAACAGATGAATATTCTACATACATAAATACAATATCAGGAAAATAGTTTGTTCAACCGACTAAAGAGGCGTATTGGAACAAATTAAAAAAGGAGATTTTACATAGTCCATTTTACTCAAATTTAGTTGATGAAAGTACTGATCGAAATGTCGAACACCGTTTGATTGTTTATATTACATATTTGAAAAATGAAGGAGGAGGTCAATGTGCAACAAAGTTTATACATTTTCTTGAAATAAAGGATGGAACAACTCAATGAATGCATGATATAGTGAGAACTATTTTAGCAAAAATGGATATATATTTGACAAAGTGATCCAAGATCTTTTACTTATAGATGCATTAGAATTACATATAAAATAGCTTATTAACCATTGTACTTAAAAGCAGATAAGACAATGCGGAAATAACAAGATAAGCATGAAACCATGATACAAATATTTGATTACAAAGTTCATTCAATTTGGACTACGTCTCACAGCCTACTCAATAATGGGGAGGCCTTCATTCATTAAGTGGCATAAAAAGAGATAAAAGTACAAGCAACATTCATCTACAACCCTTATACCTCCAAGATGGAAGATGGATGAAAAATGGAGAGCCCAACTTCAGAAACTGACAGTACCACTGAAATCCTAGCAAAAAATCGTGCATAATCGCCTATCTGAACACCTAATTCAGAGAAATGAAGCTTCCATACCCTCTCAGAACTTCCTTGCTGCTCAAGGTGAGGTTCCAACCTATTGTTAGGTTGAGTTACTATTGTACACAATAGTTTCAGAACTTCTCTGCTAGTATCCCCCTTTTTCCTTATGCAGATCGTCCATTATATAACCTTGATTAGTTGATTCTTCAATCCTAGGCAATTCCAACAGAGGACAAGTTTAGCAACAGTTCATTTCCATTAGAGGATCTCGGGCCTAGAATAGTATGTAGTAACAACCTGTTTAAACATAGCATAAACCTCTTAACCACATGTTAATCCCTTAACCCGGTGGTTTTAACATCGGCGACAATAATCCCTCAGCGCAGATAGCTTCATCACAAATCACAATCGTTTTTTTCAATCGGCGGATAGTCTTGACTTTTGTGACAAGTGGCCTGTGATAACAGCAGACCTGAAGACCTATTAAACACAGTGTATAATATATTAGATCTGAAAACCATCGCAAATTGCAATCAGTGAAAACCAATGGGTCTTATGGTTTGTGAATGTAGCGTGTGCGTTATATGATTGTGATATCACAATTGCATCCCTGACTGTTGGGGGCCGATTCTACAACTCTTCCCCTTTGTGATGTGCGATCGCATGGCAACCCTGATCCTATCGGGGCCAATTCTTTACCACTGACCTCTTTCGATCTGCAATTGCGAAATGCAGGACCAATGGCGGCCTTCCACTTGGCACTTCCCCATTCACCGAAGAATTCTTCCACGTCACCTTCTCCTGCCAACTGTCCAAGTCAAGCCTGGACTTTGAATTGCTCTAACTTCTTCATATGAGCTTGGATTCAAGTGTCATTCAGATCATTAGAATCAGGATGACAAGCACTTTGATCTGATGCTAATTTTATCTTATTTCTACTGCTTTGAACTTTGAGCCTTTTTACCATGCAACTGGTACTTTTTAAAGATCCACTTGGATCAATCCTCCCCACTAAGATCTTTTGGACCATCAAAATCCTTTTCAATCAATTGTCAAGTGAGGAAATTAGTCCCTCACTTTTTCTTTCTCCATCCACCGAGCTTTACTCAGATGCATTCCTTTGAAGCCAACATGAATGCACTCCACATCTCCCCATCGTGAAGTTCTGCTTCTCCTGTCGTGTATGATATCTTTGGGTAACTTGTCTAGATACTATGGTGCAAAATTTCCCACTATAGGAATTTGTGCAACCTCTTTGGTATCCATAATCAATGGAGGTCCATAAAGCTTCATATTTTCAACATTTACTACTAAGTACATTTTCATATAAGAGGGAAAGCTAAGATGAAAAGCATTGTCTCCAATCTTTACCAATATGGTGAAGGGACCATATCGAATGGATCTAAATTTATTCCCTCCTCCCTTCATTCTATCCTTGCTGATTTGGAGCCATACCTTGTACTAAACTTGAAATTGATGGTCAACTCGGTGCTTATCATGTCTAGCTTTATACCAAGCTCAACTCTTCTCCAACTGCTCCTGTACTGCCTGATGAATCACCTGTATCCACTGAATAAACTTCCATTCTTTGTCCCTATCATGTCATCCATTTCCATATTCATATTTCCCAAAGACCATGTCTAAGGGAACCCTTGGTAGATAACCAAGACATGTCTTCAATGCTGAGCTCTGTGTGGATGAATGTGATGCTTGATTGTATGCATGCTGCACATAAGAAAGTTGTTAATCCCACAACTTGGCATGTTTTCCACAATAGCCTCGTAACAAGTGTACCATGGTGCGGTGGGCAACCTATGTTTGTCCATTGGTCTATGGATGAAATGTCGTACTTCTTTTCAGCTTTGTTTCCATCATTCTCCACAAGCTATTCCAGAACTCTCCAAGAAAGTGAGAGTCTCGATTTGACACAATAGATGTGGGCAACCCAAAATGGACCCAAATGTGCTGAAAGAAAACATAAGCAGTATTCTCAGCAGTGACCTGCATTTTACAAGGCATTAAAATACACATTTTACTAAAACGATCCATGATGACATACAAATAGTTGTGACCTTTCCTAGACATAGGAAAACCACCTAAAAAATCCATGGACACACTTTCCCATGGTCGACTCAGAATAGGGAGTGGTGTGTAGAGCTCAATTTTTCTATTAGAGGGCTTTGAAACAAAATAAAACACACAACCCTTTACAAAATGAGTCACATTGTTTTTCATATGAGGCCAAAAACAAAACCTTTATAAGTGACATAAAGTTTTTTCAACCCCAAAATGACAAAACACAAGAGAGGTATGAGCCTCTTGATTACATGTACCCTTTCATCAATGGGTATACACAATTTTCCAAGGTGATACAATAGTTTTCCCTACAAATAATAATTGTCCACCTGCGATCCACAAGTCATTTTTGCATAAATCTCTTTAAAATCATTATCGTTAGCATATTGTTCAACATAACTTTCTAACGATAAAGAAGCATTTTGAAAAACTACAGATGCAAAAATAAGAGGGCGAGAAAGCATATATGCTAATTTGTTGTTGGCACCCTTCTTGTATTTTATTACCAGATGAAACTGCTGTAGGAATCCCATCCATCTGAAATGACAGGCTTGTTGAAGCTTGGTCTATGCCTAACGGTACTTATAGGGTTGATGATCCATATGGATGATGGTCTCCTTGCCGAGCAGGTAGTGTTTCCACTTATTTACACTCTAAACCAAGGCATACAAATCCCTATCGTACGTGGGATAATTCACAACAGCTTGGGAGAAAGTCTCTGAATGGTAACATACAAGCTTCCTTTGTTGCATCAATACAATGCCCGTGGCATATCTGTTGGCATCTGTCTCAATCTCAAAAGTTTGTTGAAGGTCTAGTAAGGCTAGCACTGGTGCTGTGTTGATCTTCTCTTTCAGCGTGTCAAAGGATTTCTGTTGCTTTCCTCCCCACTGAAAGGCATGCTTCACACTTGTCAATGTGTGTAAGGGGGCTGCGATAATAGAGAATTTTGCAATGAACCTTCTCCAATACTGTACCACACCCAAAAATCTTCAAACCCCTATAACATTTGTGGACTTAGGCTAGTTCATAATCACATCTACTTTATAGGGAACTATTTTCAATTGCCCATTACCGACTATGTGACCTAAATAAACCAAAGAGGTCTTCCCAAACTCACACTTTGACAATTTTACATATAATTTTTTATTTTTCAGAACATCAAGAACTTTCTTCACATGACATACATGTTCATCCCATGTCCTACTACAAACAAGAATATTGTCCAGATATACAAGCACAACATTATCAAGAAAAGGCCTAAAAAAATCATTCATTACCCTCATAATCGTGGCCAGAGCATTGGAAAGTCCGAATGGCATAACCATCCATTCAAACAATCCCTGCTTGGTTTTGAATGCAGTCTTCCAAATGTCTTGTTTTGAAACTCTAACCTGGTGATATCCACTACACAAATCCAATTTTGGAAAATAGAAATCATTTTTAAACTGATCTAATACTTCATCAATGTAAGGGAGAGGGTATCGATTCTTCACCATAATTTTCTTTAGCACTAAATAGTCTACAAACATTCTCCATGTGTTGTCCTTCTTTGGCACCAACATGATTGGTGAGTCTCACAGAGAAGAAATCGTTCTGATGACCCCTTGACTTAGAAATTCTTGTACTTGTTTCTTGATCTCCTCCATCTCGATAGAAGTCATCCTATACATGCCAATATTCAGTAAAGGAGTAACTTGTTGTAAATGTATCTCATGTTGGATTTCCCATTTTGGGGGCAATCCTCTCGGTACCTGAAACAATCCATCATAGCTAGAAATAATTTCAAGCAATTTTTTTTATCATGAGGATCACAGCCTTTGAAAGCACTAGCCATCTTGGCCTCTTTCGCTCTCATTATCATGAGTAGGCACCCTTTACTGGAATTAACCAGTTTTTTAATTTGTCTTGTACTTACAAGGCTAGCACTAACTTTCGTATGATGAGATCTGACTATATATTCTATCCCGTCCTTCATGAGGTGGTATTTATTTTCGTGCCGAAAGAAAACTTCCTTTCTGTCATATAGATACAGACTTCCTTAGATGATTCCACAGATATCTAAAGGTAGAATATCTAACTCTACCTAATCAACTAATTTGGAAGCCATAAAAAATCTGGCCCTACACTACTTGGTTACTTGTAAATTTGCTTTATCACTTACCCAACCAAGCCGGTATGGATTCAGATGAGGCTTAGTTTTGAGGCCTAACTTTTTAACTAAGGACTATGAGATTAAGTTTTCTTGGGAACCTGAGATGAACATAGTTTCCACCTTTGTTTGTTTTATAATAACCCTAATGTGGAATAATTCAATTCTCTTTCGCTCATTACTTACAGGCTCATTCAAATAACTAGTAATTACATTTGAATCAGAATTATTACTAACAGAAAGAATACCTCTTGCATCCACAGCTATGATCAATGTCTCGTTGTCGGAATCTAATCCAAGGTCCTGCTGCATTGTTGTCACTGTCTTCTGCTTCCCCTTTCCACTGAATCTCTTTGGTCTCAGCTCCAGATGTAGATTCCAACAATGGTCCTTGTCATGACCTTATCTCTTGCAATGCGTGCAAGATAGTGTTGCTCCATCCTCTTTCTTGGCTATGATGGTCTTCTTATCCTTCCCCTTACCTTTCTTCTGGAATTTTCCATGTTGAGGTTTGAACGATGTTTTCTTATATTGATCATATCTGTCATTCTTGCCTTAGATTTCAAGATGAATGGCCTTTACGCTAGTCACATCAATCGTAGTAGGCTCAAACAATAACAGTGAGTGTCTTATGTAACTATGTAACGCACCAACATACTTAGTTATAGTCTCGGGCGAATCTAATGAGATGCTCAAATTCAATGCTTATTTCCAAAATTCTTCAGTGAATCTTTGCACATTTTGGCCTTTACCTTGCCTTAGATATTTCCATTCCATTAGTGCCTTTTGTTTATAACCCAAAGGGTAAAATTGGTCTTTCAATGCAGAAATAAAATTGGACCAAGATGAAAGAAGGTTACCCAAATTTTTGCTGCCCTTACGCAACTTTCCCTCCCACCAAATGAGAGTGGTGCCACTCAGCCAAAGAGATGCTAACTTGACCTTTTCCTCATCTTCTTCAATCTATTGAATACGACAGTAAACCTCCATCTGTCTTATCCAATTGTTAATTTTTTCTACACTACACTCTCCATTGTACATGGGTAGGTCAAACTTTAAATCTAGCTTGAAGAATGGTTTCTTAGATGTATGGTTGGAATCACGATTAGAGTGATGAGAAATATCACTTGAATAAGGAGATTGAGGAGGCTCTTCTCCACCACCTTCATGATTTACTGATCCATTGTCATCAACATCTTACTTGTCGTGCCCAAGTGCCTTCTCATACTCTAAAAACAGCTTGTCCACATTCTCTGCCATATTGTAGAATAACTTGTAGTAATTCTATTCCTCTTCCCAATGAGCTCCTTCATCGACCATGTTTCTTCTTCATTGTGCATGTCCTACTTTGGGATGAAAGGACTTAAGCTTTCCTTCACCTTTTCACAACTTGTTTTGAGTTAGTATATACTCATGCAATTCACATCGATAAAGACCAACTCTGATACCAAACTTGATCCAAGATCTTTTACTTATAGATGCATCAAAATTACATGTACTAGAGCTTATTAACCATGGAACTTAAAAGAACATAAAGCAATGCGGAAATAACAAGATTAGAATGAAACCATGACACAAAGATTTGATTACAGAGTTCATCCAATTTGGGCTATGTCTTCAGACCTTTCTTAACAGTGGGGAGGCCTTCATTCATTAAGTGACATAAAAAGAGATAAAAGTACAAGCAACATTCATTGAACACCTTTATGCCTCCAAGCTAGAACATGGACAAAGAATGGAGATCCCAAATTTAGAAATAGACAGTACCACTGAAATCCTGGTGAAAAATCATGTAGAATCGCCTATCCGAAGACCCAATTCAGAGAAATGAAGCTTTTGCACCCTCTCAGAACCTCCCTACTACTTAAGGCGAGGTTTTGGCCTACTGTCAATTCGGGTTACTATTGTACACAATAGTTTCTGAACTGCTATGCCAGTCTCTTCCTTTTTCCCTGTGCAGACCATCCATTATATAACCTTGATCAGTCGATTCCTAAATCCCTGGTAGTTCTAACAGAGGACAAGTTTAACAATGGTTCATTTCCATCAGAGGATCTCGGGCCTAGAATAATACACGGTAAAAGCTTGTTTAAACATAGCATAAACCTCTTAACGCATGTTAATCCCTTAACTTGGCAGTTTTAACATCGACAGAAATAATCCATCGATACCCATAGCCTCATCGCACATCACAATCAATGTTTTCAATTGACGGATAGTCTTGACCTTTGTGACAAGCGACCTACGATAACGATGGACCTGATGGGCTATTAAACATAATGTATAATATATCGGATCTAAAAACCATCACAAATAGAAAAGAGTGGGAACCGACGAGTCTTATTGTTTGTGAATGCGACATGTACAATATGCGATTACGAAATCACAATCGCATCCCTGACTGCCAGGGCCTGATTATGTAACTCTTCCCCTTTGCGATGTGCGATCACATCGCAACCTTGATCCTGCCGGGGCCAATTCTTTACCACCGACCTCTTTCGATCTGCAATTACAAAATGCGGGACCAATGGTAGCCTGCCACTTGGTGCTTCCCCATTTGCCGAAGAATTCTACCACGTCACCTTCTCCTGCCACCTGTCCAAGTCAAACCTGAACTTTGATTTGCTCTAACTTCTTCATATGAGCTTAGATTCGAGTGTTGTTCACATCGTTAGAATCAGGATGACGAGCACTTCGATCCAATGCTAAGTTTATCTAGATTCTGTCACTTTGAGTTTTGATCCTTTTTACCATCTCACTGGTACTTTTTAAAGATCCACCTAGATCACGAAGTTAGTTGGTTTTGGCTTAGATGGTGCATCTTCCCTGAGGGGTATTCATGAAGGTTTGTCTTATGAGCTTCATCGAGCTTGTCTTCATTTATTAGATATCTATTACATAACTCATAGGGAAGCATTAGAAGCCAATGATGCTTCATCTCATTTTTTAGAGTTGCAATATATTGACAAATTTGTAAACAAAATTTGTTCATGGCTTGGGAAATCAACTAAAAGACACAGAGAATTAAAAGAGGTAATGGAATCATTTCAAATCAATAAGTTAGAAGTTTTACAAATTTATCAAATTAGGTAGCTCTATAGATGAAAGGTCATGGAAAGACTTGTTAAGCTCATGCTTTGTTTGTTAAATAATAGGGAGTTAGGGGAGAAAAACATATATTAGTTGGAAACAATATTTTGTTGGAATTTGACAACTAATTGTGTAAATATGTGTAAAAATTGTATTTGCTGCCAAGTTGGTTTTATACCAAAACAACAGTTATGTAACGGAGGAGGCTCCTATAAAATGATGAATGCCCAAACTATTGTAAGTGTGGAGAACAATTGTTGATTTAATATAAAATCTAATCCCTTGCCACATGGATGTTTCCTTGACACCCTGTAAAGGTTTTACCACGTAAAAAACATTTTTCTTTTTTAATTGTGCCTTTGCATTCAGTTTTATTTTTACATTTCTTGTTTAATTAACTGCTTGGCGAACAAGTCGTATAAGAGCCATTGAGTTGAGTTGAGAAAACTAGGAGCCCTCGAAGAGAGACACTGCGTGGAAATTGCTGAAGAAAAAGAAACCCGTATTTATTTTTTATTTTTTATTTATTTTTTTTTGCAGCAACTAAAGAAAATGAAAACTATTTTTTTGTGCAGCTGTTGAAGAATAAGAAACCTGTCATTTTTTGTTTAAGTTGCTAGTTCAACAAGGAGCAGCTGCTGAAGAATAAGAAACCCGTCATTTTTTGTTTAAGCCGCCAGTCCAACAAGGAGCAACTGCTGAAGAAAAAAAAGGGTTCATTCCCGTCATTCCAACTGGTTGAAGAGTTTGAAGAGTTCGAAGGGAGAAAAGGCTTTTTCTTTATTAGCACCGGTTGAAGAGTTTGAAGGGAGTGACGAGCACCGTTTGGGTTTGGAATAGTGCACCCAAAATCGAAGAGCTCATGCCCACGTTGAAATTTTCCACCTGAGAAAGCCATTAAAATAATTTGAGCCCATTTGGAAGTTTAAAAAGCAGAGCCGTGATGCTGGAGACAAAAAAAAATGTTGCCATTGTCAAGAGAAGGAGCCTGATCGGTTTTTGAAAGGAGAAGAGTTGTCATCGCTGCTGCTATTGAGGAAGAAGGTTGCCGCAAGAGTTGAAGCCACCATTTTTTTTTTAAATCAGTCAGTGCTAGAGACAGAGCCATTTTGTTTGCCTACCTGAGTCCGTTGAATTCCACTGGAGGAGCAGCCTACTGTCTGAGGGTTTGGTGAAAACAGAAAGAAAAGAAAAATTTGTTGAATGCAAATTTTTTTTTTTTTGGTAGGGTTTCTTTGGTTGAAAAAAAAAGGAAGGAAATTTTTAAGGAGCAGTGAAACTGATTTTTTTTCCTAAGTAACTGGAAAATTGGAAAGGGTTGAAGTGGGTTTGAAGTTTTTTTGGTGAAAATTCTGGAAATTTTTTGGGGTCAATTTCAGAAATCAGAAATGTTTTTTTTTTAAATAATTGAATCAAGAAGAAGGAAGAGAATCAGGATTTGTTTTGAAATAGAAATTGAATCTAAAAGTGAACCCTTAGTTGGAAGAACCCTAGGAAGAAAATCTAGAAGCAAATTCATTTTTAACCCTATAGGAAGAAAATGGCCAAGATGACGAAAGAAAAGTTCGAGGTGGAGAAATTCACTATCAAGAACAGTTTTTCTCTATGGAAACTGAAAGTTAAGGATTTGCTGGTGCAGCAAGGGTTGCACAAAGCATTGGATGGGGCAAATAAGAAACCTGTTAGCATGACAGATTCGGACTAGGAGGACTTGGATGCCCGAGCTCTCAGTACCATCAGGTTATGCCTGGCAGATGAATTTCTCTTCAACATTGTTGAAGAGAGCACAATGACATGTTTATGGGAAAATTTGGCAAAACTATATATGACAAAATTGTTAACCAATAGAATTTATTTGAAATGACAATTGTATAGTTTACGGATGAAGGAGGGTACAAAAGTTGCAGAACATTTAAATATTTGTAATACACTTATATGCCAATTATCAGATATGGAAGTTAAAATTTAGGAAGAATACAAAGCTATAACCTTGTTGGGTTCTCTTCCCGAGTCATGGGACCACTTCATAAATTCAATCAGTTTGAGCACTACTGATTCTTTGAAATTTGAATCAGTTGTGGGAGTTCTCTTGTCTGAAGAAGTATGAAGGAAATCCAATACTAAAACAGCTACATCAAAAGCCATGGCAGCTAGAGGATGGTCAAAGGAAAGAGGAGAAAAAAAGGGGATCTTCCAGATCAAATAAAAGGGAAAGAAGTGTAAGGCAAAATGTTGGCTCTGCAATAAAATTGGAAACCTTAAGAAACACTGTTGGAAACGAAAAGAGTTTGATAACCCGAAGAAGGAAGAAAATTAGGTTGATTTAGGTATGATCAATGAAGTTTTATCTGATGAAGAATTATATATGATAGATGAAACTTTACCTGTATGTAATGTCTCTCATTGTTTTGAAAGTTCACTGTTAGACTCTGGTACTTCTCATGTTATATACCTAGGGGGGATAATATGGGGTACCAAGGGAGGTACCCAAGGTAATAATGTAATAATGGGATGGGCCATAGTAATAAATAAGGTGGTTAACCCATATCATGTAAGGGACCACAAGTAGTTAATAATAATGTAATGGGCCCATGGTATTAGTTGATGGTATGAGGGAACCATGGTAATGACCCATGGTATTGTATGTATGAGGCCTATATAGAGGCTAGAGACTCCACATGGAGAATAGTGAAGGAATATTGTATGAACAGGCATATGGCTTGTGGAGTGTTCTTCTTCCTTAAGGAGTGAATGTATGGTGTTGCCCTACCTTAAGGGTTTGATCTATAAAGAATCATTTCATATTATTTCTGGGTTTCTTTGCATTATATTATATCTTCATATCAGATCTATAATATTCTTGGGTTAGATTAATAAAGAAGCATTTATCTATATTCGATCCTGTTATTTTTGGGTTTATTTCTATTCTCATATACTTTTGGGTTAGATCTATAACAAGTGGTATCAGAGCATTTTCTTCACAAGTGGTATCAGAGCTATAAAAAGTGGTAGCAGAGCTACAACAAGGGGTATCAGAGCTACAACAAGTGGTATCAGAGCACTTTCTTGGGCACAAAAGTGGAGATTTTTTTTATTTTTTGCAGGGTTTCAGGGGCGGCGACTTTGCAGATCTGATCTGTACATTTTGGTGCAAGATCTATAAAATATAATTATAGATCTGGATTCTTTGTGAAAAAATAGTCGAATTCAAAAAAAAAATCAGTTGAATTGGAGTTCGGATGAAGGAGATACCGTTGATCTAAAAATCAGTGGGGTTGCAGACAATTTTTCAGGGCAGCGAGTTTGCGGCGCAGATCTGGACGTCTTGGTGCATGATATAAAAAACATAATTGCAGATCTAGATTCTATGTAAAATAATACCCGATTTCAAAAAAAAAATCGGTCGAATCGGAGTCCGGATGAGGGAGATATCGCTGATTTAAAATCAGCTCTTTTTTGCAGAAATTTTGGGGACGGCGAGAGAGTTGCAGCGCAGATTTGAAATTCTAGTGCCTGGATCAGGATTTCTATCACATGGGCAGATGCAGAATGGTTGTTCCATTTCCAAAAACAGGTCATAATAGGGATTCTGAGCAATATTAATAGAACTGTGACAATTTCAAATTTTCTCCAAGTAAGTGAATTTTTTCAAAACCCTCTTCATGGCGACTCTATGTTTTACAGGAAAAGATAATGGTCCTACTATTGAAGAATTCATACAAAGAATAAAGTCCAAATATGGGATATGTTGGAAAGCTATAGTACGGCTTAATTTGACAGAAGAGGCTGACAAATGGTGGAACTCACTTGGCATCAAACAGTTGGACGACTTGTCGGATAAAGAATTTGAAAAACTCTTTGTGGACAAATGGTCTTGTGCTATAAAAAAGAATGAGAAACGTCAGGGGTTATGTCCTACTGGTATATCCTTATTGCAGGTTCATGGATTGATTCAGAAAGAGAAGATCATTGTTTCTATCAATCCTAGTGGTAAACATAATTTTATCAATGTTAATTTGGCAAAAAAATTGCAAGTCCCAGCAAAACATATTGAAAATACACAGGTTGATGATAAGGATGTTCAAATTTATAAGGATTTGAAACTTTCTATGGATAAGTATGTGTTTCATGGTGATTTTTATGCTTCAGATATGGATAACATGGATGTTGTTTTGGGATACCCTTGGATGGAATTAGTGGGTACTATAAATATTAATGTGCAGAAGAAATTCCTGAAGCTCTGGTATAAAAAGAAGAAAATTACATTACAGGATATTTCCATTAATAAGCAGGTAGAGTCCAAGGAGGTTGAAGCAGAAGATGTTACAGGGACTGACATATCAGATGATGAGCAGTTGATGGTCGACAATCAAACACAAACAGAGGTTGAAGCCGAAAAGGTAACAGGTGCTGACACATCTGATAAGGGTTCAGTGGTTGAAGTCATATTGGAAAAGAAGACACAACAACAGGCACCACAGCAGGGTGAATTAAAGAAAAAGACATCGTGGATTAAAACTTCAACATATCATCACCCACATCACCCCGCAAGACAACCATCAATATGGAAACCAAGTAGTCACATGACGGATAGCGAGGAGAGAAGATCCACCCACTACACATCAACACAGAAGAGCTGCCACGGTCAACTTCCATCTCAAGCGAGCGAGGCACCAGCGAAATCGAGGGTTCACCTTTCTCTTGGATGGCTAGATGCACGTGCATGGTATCAGTGGACTACTCTTTTGAGTAGATCTTATTATTTGTGTTCTTCCCATGTTTCGGGGATGAAACATGCTTAGGGGGGTGGAATGTTATATACCTAGGGGGATAATATGGGGTACCAAGGGAGGTACCCAAGGTAATAATGTAATAATGGGATGGGCCATAGTAATAAATAAGGTGGTTAACCCATATCATGTAAGGGACCACAAGTAGTTAATAATAATGTAATGGGCCCATGGTATTAGTTGATGGTATGAGAGAACCATGGTAATGACCCATGGTATTGTATGTATGAGGCCTATATAGAGGCTAGAGACTCCATGTCAAGATAGTGAAGGATTATTGTATGAATAGGCATATGGCTTGTGGAGTGTTCTCCTTCCTTAAGGAGTGAATGTATGGTGTTGCCCTACCATAAGGGTTTGATCAATAAAGAAGTATTTCTATCTATTTCGATTTTGTTATTATTGGGTATATTTGTTATTTCTCTTATATTCTGGGTTAGATCTACAACATCTCATCAGATGCGTCCACACATAAATTGGTTTACTTCATATGGAAATGTAAATGGTAGTTATGTGTTTATGGGTAATAATGTCTCATGTCAGACTGTTAGGATGGGAAATATCAGGATTAAGATGTATGATAACACAGTTAGAACATTAACTAGTGTTAGACATGTACCTGAGTTGAAGAAAAAAGTGATTTCTTTGGGAGTGTTGGATTTGGATGGTTATAAGTTTATAGGTTAGAATGGAGTGCTAAAAGTCTCTAAATATGCCCTAGTTGTTATGAAAGCAGAAAAGGTTGGAAATCTTTATAGAATCAAAGGAAGTACTCAGGTCAATGAAGCAACGATTGTGTCAGCGAAAGAAGAAGAAGGTACTTGCCTATGGCATCAGTGATTGGGTCACATGAGTGCAAAATGTCTTTAGGTACTGATGAAACGTAAATCACTTCCTATTTTCAAATCCTTGAAGTTGGATTTCTGTAAAAATTGTGTGTATGGAAAACAGTGTAAACAAAGATTTAAAATTGGAAGTCATAATAGTAAAGAAATTTCGGACTATATTCATTTTGATTTGTGGGGACCAACTCTTGTTGTATCATATGGAGGTGCTTTATATTTTTTAATGTTTATTGATGATTTCTCCTGTAAAGTTTGGGTCTTTATGTTGAAAAAGAAAGCTGATGTATTCAATGTCTTTAAACAATTTAAAGCAATGATAGAAAAAAGAATAGGAAAATCAATTAAATGTTTAAGAACTGACAATGGTGGTGAATTTACTTCTCTAGAATTTGAACAATACTGTAAATATGAAGGAATTGTTAGACACAAAACTATTGTTTATACTCAAAAAAATGGTGTTTCTGAACATATGAATCTGACTCTTATGGAAAGAGCCAGAATCATGATCATAAATGCTAATATGCAAAAGGAGTTGTGGGCAGAAATAATATCCATTGCTTGTTATTTAGTTAACAGGTCACCTTCAGTAGCAATTAATTGTAAAATTCCTGAAGAAGTTTGGTCAGATTAGTCTTGTGATTATTCACGTTTAAGGATATTTGGTTGTGATGCCCATGCTCTTATTCCTAAAAATCAACATTCAAAATTAGATCCAAAATTGAAATGTTATGTCTTTGTTGGGTATGACTATGCAGTGAAAGGATACAGGTTGTGGGATCCTATGTCGCAAAATATAGTCATTAGTAGAGATGTAACATTTGATGAATCTTCTCTTTTAAAATCAAATGTTGAAAGAATTGAACATGAACAGGTATCTCCAAATCAACAAATTCAGTTGGAGGCTAGACCTTTTTTTGAAAGTCAAAAAGAATGAGAGACTTCTGGAGGAAAAGGTGATGAATATACAAAGGAAGTTGTTGAAGTTTCTGAACCAGTTCAGCAAACAGTCACTCTAAGAAGGTCTACAACGGAAAGAAAAACTCCCAAAAGGTATGAATATTATACTTCATCTTTTTCTTTGATTACTAAAGATGGGGAACCTTCTTGTTATCAGGAAGTAGTATATGATACAGATAACGGAAAATGGAAAACGGATATGGAAGAAGAAAAGGATTCCTTAGCCAAGAACAATACCTGAGATCTTGTAGAACATCCTGAAGGGAGAAGAGTTGTTGGATGCAAATGGGTCTTCAAATTGAGACAAAACGTTGATGGAAGTATCGAAAGGTATAAGGTGAGACTTGTAGCAAAAGGTTATTCTCAGGTTTAAGATATTGACTTTCATGATATTTTTTCACCAGTTGTAAAACTTGTTTCTATTTGTACTGTGTTGGCACTAACTGCATTACTTAACCTTGAGTTAGAACAGTTAGATGTTAAAAAAACTTTTCTATATGGTGATTTGGATGAAGAATTATATATGGAACAACCATAAGGTTTTGTACAAGGTTGCAACAGAAGATTAGTTTGCAAGCTCATGAAATCATTGGATGGCCTGAGGCAATCTCCCAGGAAATGGTACAAGATGTTTGACTCCTTCATGGTGAGCCAAAACTTTATTAGAAGTGAGTATGATCATTGTGTATACTTCAAGAGTTCCAGTGGCATATTCAATCTTAGTTTTTTATGTTGATGATATGCTTATTGCAAGCAAAAGCATGGAAGTGATCAATAGGTTAAAGGCTCAGCTCTCTAGGACATTTGATATGAAGGATCTTGGAGCAGTGAAACATATCTTGGGCATGGAGATACACAGAGACAGGAAAAATGGTAAGCTTTGGTTATCACAACAGAAGTATGTGGAAAGAGTACTTGAAAAGTTCCGTATGAACAGTGCAAAACCTATTAATGTTCCACTAGCTTCCCATTTTAAGATTTCTTTGGTTTTGAGTCCTAGAACTGATGAAGAAAAGTAGTGTATGTCTCATGTACCATATGCAAATGTTGTAGGAAACTTAATGTATGGAATGATATCTACAAGACCTGACACTTCACATGCAATTGGAGTTGTCAGCAGGTTCATGGCAAATCTAGGTGAAGAACGTTGGCGAGCAATGAAATGGGTGCTACGATATCTAAGAGGCACAAGTGACCATTGCATAATCTCTAATGGTAGTGAAGGATCATTCTGCGGATATGTAGATGCTGATTATGCAGGCGATTTGGACAAAATGAGATCTACTACAGGTTATGTCTCTACTCTTGCAAGTGGAGCAATTATTTGGATGTCAAAGCTTCAAGAAACAGTTGCGTTTTCCACTACCAAAGTAGAATATATAACTTCTTCAGATGCTAGTAAAGAAGCAATCTAGTTAAATGGTCTACTTGATGAGATTGGAAGGATGTAGGGGAGAGTGAATGTACTTTGTGACAGTCAGAGTGCTATTCACTTGGCTACAAATCCAGCTTATCACAACAAGAATAAGCACATTGATGTAAGGTATCATTTTCTGAGACATGTGATTGATGGCAAAAAAGTAGCTCTTAAGAAGGTCCATACACGGGAAAATTGTGCAGATATATTTACGAATTCAGTTACAATAGAGAAGCTGTGATGGTGTTTAGCTTCTCTTGGCTTGCAGAAGAGATGATGAATGGGCATGGGCAAGGGATTAGGAAAATTGTTGTCAAGGTGGAGTTTGTTGGAATTTGACAACTAATTGTGTAAATATGTGTAAAAATTGTATTTACTGCCAAGTTGGTTTTATACCGAAACAACAGTTATGTAACGGAGGAGGCTCTTATAAAATGATGAATGCCTGAACTATTGTAAGTGTGGAGAATAATTGTTGATTTAATAGAAAATCCAATCCCTTGCCCCGTGGATGTTTCCTTGACACCCTGTCAAGGTTTTACCATGTAAAAACATTGTGTTTTTTTACTTGTGCCTTTTCATTCAGTTTCATTTATACATTTCTTGTTTAATTAACCGCTTGGCCAACATATTTCAAGGGCATTTTTGCATCCATCTACTTGCAGATGTGCTCATTGAATTAAATAAATTGAATCAAAAGTTCCAAGAGGACCCTATTGATATTACATCCATTAGCACTACTTTAGATGTTTCTATTAGCATGTTTCATAAACAATTTTTGGGAAACCTTTTGGGTTAGGTGCAATGTGCATATCCTCTTTCTTAGTTAAAGCACAAGGAGAAACTTTTGAATTTGTAGATAGCACACGTATGGTACATTTACATAAATTGAGGTTTGAAATGTTTTCAAAGATGCAAAGATTGGGGAAACTAAATAATTGTATTATTTTGGGAAAATGTTTTTTTGTAAATGTGATTGAATCTTTAGATAGGAGATTCACAAATTTACATATATTTAATGTTGCTAAGTTTTCTAGTCCTTGACATTATTATGAAGAATTGACTATTGGAAATAGCAACAAGAAATGCTAAAAATAACATTGCTATAAATAGCATTTCTGGATATACTCCAACTCTGTTGGAAATAATAAAAAAATAGAAATGCTAAAAATAGCATTGCTATAAATAGAATTTCAAGATATATTCCAATTTTTATTTGTCCTTCAATCAAAATTGAGAATTAAAATTTGAATTTAGTCTCACTAGTTGTTTGAAAATTAATTAATTAATTCATCTTGAGCTAACTAGTCAGAGAAGATCAAACATGAAGTCTTTGTGAAGACATGCAATAGTTATCCCTTTGATTGAGGAAGTTATCTCTTAATTAAGGAGATAACGATGAGTTGTAATTAGTTAGCTCAGTTAACTGAGTTAAGTCCAGTTAGATTAGTTCCAAACAGTTTGTGGAACTAATTGTAAGCTCAGTTAGTTAATGCATGCATGCACACAACTAGTGTTGTCCAGATAAATGAATATTCTCTCATAAATAACTCATGCATGTCAGTTCAGACAGAGACCCAGTTGAAATTAAAGACAGGGACATTGTACTATCAGTTGGAGGAATTTTCCTATAAAGAAAACTCATCCATGCAGAAGGAACTAACTCCTTCAGGATTGCGTAGTTAATTCAGAGGTCAGTGTTGTATGTGAGGTGAGAATCACATAAGTTGCAGCTGGAGGACCCAAGAGAAACTACACAAGGAAATAAGAGGCTTAGAGGACTAAAGGAAGACACAGGTGTTGTCTATTCTGTCTATGAGAAGCAGTGAAGGATTGTACTGAGAGCTGGGTAGCTTGTGAGGTAAAGCTTTGTGTAGTCCTCAGATATTTCCACTTGTACGATGATACAAATAGCGGGGTTTTTAGCTAAGGCTTTCCCCAAAGTATTCTTCTGTGTTTCATATGTATGATTTCTTCTTCTCTGTTATATGTGTTCCAATTGATCTTTCTCAAATTGATTAAGCTTCCACAAATTTTGATAGTAGATGTAGATCAAGTATTTTGCTTTAGTAAATTGCATTATTAGGTGATCTATAGTGGGAATTTCTACATGGTATCAGAGCTAGCTGATCCATAGAGAAATTTCTACATGGTATCAGAGCAAAGTTGATCAAAGCAGAGAACAATATACAAAGAAGGGAGAAGTTTGAAGTTTGAAGTTCTTGATTGTAGGTACATAATCAATTTCCTATCACATTTCAAAGTTCATGAATGGCGTTCAATGGCTTGAGACTCGAGTATGCCCTAGATGGTAGCTCGAATTACATAGCCTGGAAGGATTGCATGGAAGCGATATTAGAGGACAATGGTTTGAAGGACTTCATTGATTAAGAAGTCTCCAAGCCAGCAGCAACTAATGCCCAAGAATTGACGAAATGGAAGAAATGTGTGGCGAGAGCGAGGAGGATTCTTTTGGAGGGATTTCGAGACCACATTGTCTCAATTCTACATGGGAAGGAGACACCATTTTCAATGTGGAAGATATTGAAGGATCTATATCAGAACAACAACGACCAGAGGAAGCTAGCGCTGAAGGACAAGCTTCGGAAAATCAAGTGTGAAAAGGGCGACACGATCTCTACATATCTAAACAAGCTCACCACCTACAGAGATGAGCTTGGAAGTGTAGGAATCACGACAACCGATGATGATATAGTGAGTCTTTCTCTCTTCGGTCTTCCTAAGAGCTGACATAGCTACCAGGACTTAGTGAATGGAAGAGAGAAACTGCTAGATTGGGAACAACTGTGGTCGGATCTGATGCAAGAGGATATCAGGAGAAGCACCAGAGATGGTTCTTCATCCAAGGAGGATGAAGAAAATCTAGCCTTAGCCAGTACAGTAAGGAAAGGGAAGGAGAAGGATTCTTATTCCAAATCGAGTTCTTCCCATGGTGGGAAGAAGATTGACAAATTTAAAGTGTGATGCTTTAATTGTCATGAGGTGGGCCATTATGAAACTAATTGTCCATTGAAGAAATCTAAGAAGGGATCCTCGGAAGGATCTGAAGGTGAGGCATTGGCCTCTCAGTTCGAATTGGATTTTACCCTCATCACATGCATGGTTTCATCGATGATGGGTTGTGGTTGGTTTCTTGACAATGGAGCCTCATTCCACATGACCGGAGATAAGATTTTGTTCAATACCTTGGAGGAGAAAGACTTCCAGATGTGCATAGAGATGGGTAATGATGAAAGGTATAGTGTTTTAGGAGTGGGCATGGTTGCTTTTCAGAGGGAGCATGGAGCTCTCATTACCTTGACAGATGTGAAGTATGTGCCTGGACTGAAGAAGAACTTGGTATCGATCGTGATGATGGAGGACAAAGGCTACGATGTTGTCTTCAATAAGGGAAAGGTTTTCCTTAGACACATCACCACGGGTCAGGTGAAACAGATCGGTTCACGAGTCAAGAACCTGTATGTTCTTAAGGTTTAAGATGCATGTAAAGCCTTGAGGAGCAAGGAAAATGTTGGAGACTTGGTGGTTGAGAGGGAGAGTACTTTACCTCTCAACATGCAGTGCGAGAAGAAGTCTCAGACAATTGTGGAGCCACAATTGGTGAAGCAGCTTCAGGAGGTTGTGGAGTAGCCACAACTGGAGAAGTCATGAGGAGATCGAGTGGAGGCATCCACTCATGCAGATACCTCTAGTAGGGGGAAATTTTGAGCTAACTGGGCAGAGGGATCACATGTAGCCATACCTCTAAGTGTGAGGTGGGGCGATATGAAGTGATAATCCCAAGAGGGCTGAAATAGAGGTAGGATCCTTGAGGTACCCAACCTCTTTGATTAGACCTTGCTATGAGAACCTCGACGAGAAGTATTAGTTTTGGCTAAGTGGGTAGAGACAGATGCGGATGGAGCAACAGAGGGAGCTTCAGCATCAGAGGGTGTTTCTAGCCTAACAGGGAGGTCAGATGGGAGATCAGTCACTTACTTCTCAGTAACTGAGTTGTAGTGCAGCAGTG
Source organism: Pinus tabuliformis (assembly GCA_031772625.1). Taxonomy (NCBI): domain Eukaryota; kingdom Viridiplantae; phylum Streptophyta; class Pinopsida; order Pinales; family Pinaceae; genus Pinus; species Pinus tabuliformis. The sequence continues at coordinate 1,497,054,455 of CM062818.1, read as the reverse complement.
GGCAGCATGATGCAACATGATGAAAGGAGGTGCAGTGCAGATGCATGCTAGGAGATAGAACCAACAACAACATGGATGCAGCAGGAGGAATCAGTGGGATTGATGCAGTGAGAGATCAAAGTGATAGAGGCTAGAGGAGTCAGATAATGAAGAGCACAGAGGTGCAGAGTTTTCACTCGACAGAGGCAATATCAGTTAGAGACTTTGATGACAGATGCATCATACGGATTCAGGTTGTATATTTTTTGTTTCTAGAGTCGCTGGAGCAACAACACTTGAGAGAAGTGTTGCATGCACAACATTCCAAAGGTTCAGGATCGGGTTTAAGTTGAATGCCTTTCTTGTTGAGAGGGAGTGTTGAAAATAGCAACTAGAAATGCTAAAAATAGCATTACTACAAATAGCATTTCAAGATATACCCCAACTCTGTTGGAAACAGAAAAAAAAATGCTAAAAATAACATTTCTATAAATAGCATTTCGGGATATATTCCAATTTTGATTTTTCCTTGAATCAAAATTGAGAATTAGAATTCGAATTTAGTCTCACGAGTTGTTTGAAAAATAATTAATTAATTCATCTTGAGTTAATTAGTTGGAGAAAATCAAACATGAAGTCTTTATGAAGACATGCAACAGTTATCCCTTTGATTGAGGAAGTTATCCCTTAATTAAGGAGATACGGATGAGTTGTAATTAGTTACCTCAGTGAATTGAGTTAAGTCTAGTTAGATTAGTTCCAAACAATTTGTGGAACTGATTGTGAGCTCAGTCAATTAATGCATGCATGCATGCAACTAGTGTTCTCCAAATAACTGAATATTCTCTCATAAATAATTCATGCATGTCAGTTCAGACAGAGACCTAGTTGAGATTATAGACAGGGACATTGTACTATCAGTTGGAGGAATTTTCCTATAAAGGAAACTCATCCATGCAAAAAGAATTAACTCCTTCAGGATTGCATAGTTAATTCAGAGGTTAGTGTTGTGTGTGAGGTGAGAATCACACAGGTTGTAGTTGGAGGACCCAGGAGACACTGCGCAAGGAAATAAGAGGCTTGGCGGACTGAAGGAAGGCACAGGTGTTGTCTATTTTGTTTATGAGCAGCAGTGAGAGATTGTACTGAGATCTGGATAGCTTATGAGCTAAAGCTTTGTGTAATCCTAAGATATTTCCACTTGTATGATAATACAAATAGTGAGGTTTTTAGCTGAGGCTTTCCCCAGAGTATTTTTCTGTGTTTCATATGTATGATTTCTTCTTCTCTGTTATATGTGTTTCAATTGATCTTGCTCAAATTGATTAAGCTTCCACAAAGTTTGATAGTAGAAGTAGATCAAGTATTTTGCTTTAGTACATTGCATTATCAGATGATCTACAGTGAGAATTTCTACATTGACTGATAGATACTGTCAAAGAAAAAGAGGGTTGAAATGTTTATCTAAAAAATATAGTGTTGGGAAATCATTAGTGATTGCCCAACACTGCTAGATGTTTGTGTAAAATGGATGAATTTATTGAATGGTTTGAAGACTTTCCATATTTGATGCAATTAATTAAAACAATTAAGGAAAACTATTCACATTATCTCAACAAGCATAACAATGTATGAAAGAGGCTTCTAAAAATTAAACAAGATAAAAAATGATGATAGATCAAGACTTTCATTAGAGACACTAGATATGGATATGTTATTGTTTCTGTCTCTTAGTGCACCTCATGCTCTAAATGAAGTAGATTGGAATGCTATTTATGGTGTATGGAAACAAATGAAAACTAGAAACCCTTTTCCATTGGGCAAATAGATTTATATTTCCAATGATGCAATGATGTAAGGCTAGATACTTTTGAAGATCATCCAATGAATAGAAGAAACATATGTTTACCTTTTTTTAATGGAATTTGAGAAAAATGCTTGTTTATTTACTAAGTTCTATTGAAATTTTATAGTGTTTCAATGTAGTTACTCTTTAAATTTTTAAGATTTTATAGATTTAGAAAGACAAATCATTCAATGAATAGAAGAAACATATGTTTACCTTTTTTAATGGAATTTCAGAAAAATGCTTGTTTATTTACTAAGTCCTATTGAAATTTTACAGTGTTTTAATGTAGTTATTCTTTAAATTTTTAAGATTTTATAGATTTAGAAAAACACTATTTCATTTTGGCATTTTTTTATGAAGGGTTTATTTAATACGTACACTTGTCAATAGAAAGGCAATTTTTTGTTATAACTTTTCCTCTTCGAAGAGTTAGATGAATATACGAAAGATAGTTTTTTATAACTTTTCATCTTTGAAGGGTTAGATGAATATATACCCTTCCAAAATAAAATGACTAAACCACAATGATTTAAAATTAATTCTTACTCATAATATTTACGAGTTGAAAGGAATAAGCCCAGTTTGTAAATTCCAAGTCATTGAATTGAAAGGAATAAGCACACGTGTAAATTCCAAGTGACTTTATAAAAATAGATATCTTCAAATTTAACATTTTAGCATATTTAGTCGTACGGTTCTTGACAGGTGTATAATTTGAAGCTTCCAAGAAAAGATCAAGACAGAAACCAAGAAAGTAAGAGCTCACATGAATATCAAGTGTGAATTTAACAAACATTCTTAGAAGAGTTGCTTGTTTTGTTCACAATGCAATAAAAAACGAGCAATGTTGCAATGTTGATTTTTATCATCTTTTGGCCTCCCATTGTTTCTAATCGTAGATGTGTGCTTGGAAAGGTTTTACCTCAGGTTTAAAGACGCTCCCTGTAGTATTGTAGGAGATCCCCTCAATAAGAATGGATTTTACAACAGTGGGAAAACTTTCTGAACTGTCTGGTGGGTCTCTGATGTTGCCACCAACACATGCCTTAACAACTGTCATCTGCACACCAAGTATGATTTCTTATTTGGATGGGTTAAGGTTCACTTATAATTAATAACAAGATTGTAAACTGGGCCATGCCATTTTTTTAATATGGAAAAACACTAAAATGAGAAAGAATCACGCTCATGGATATTAAGCAATGACAATGACCCACCTGATTCATGGTCAGTGTCCCTGTTTTGTCACTACAAATTGTTGTAGCAGAACCCATAGTCTCACAGGCTGACAACCTTCGTACCTGCAATTCGTGGAATTTTTAAGATGCTGAAAACCAAGTAACCCATCAATCCATAGTAATAAATTATTTTGATTCAAATACTAACCAAAGCTTTGTCAACCATCATCTTCTTCATTGAATAAGCTAGACTGTCAATAAAATGAAGAGAAGACATGTTAAGAAAAGAACAGTAGCTCTCAATATTGCAACTAAATATTGATCTGAATAAGCTAAATCTTAAAAAATTCTGTGATGAATCCTACGTCAAGGTCACTGCCAATGGAAGTCCTTCTGGAACTGCAACAACAACAATGGTGACCTAGAAACAGATACTTTCATTAGTACTTCTCTTCATTACATTTTCATAAAATTCTTGGAAATGATTTTATAGAAGCCATCCATTCAAGCATAAGACTGACAAGATATTGAAGGTAGCGCATGCTGGCTTACCGCAATTGCAAAGATTTTAACAATTCCATCAATTGCATCTCCAACCTTAGTCTTTCCTGCTTGAAACATGGGTTTCCCATTGGAGTCTTCTGTATGTCCTGTAAAGAATCTGATAAAACAAAACACAAAGTACAGTCAGTACAGGGAACATATGACAGTGGAAAACACAAACAATTTAGAATAAAAAAATCAAGGGTAGTATCACTTACCTAATCAAGAGGATAACAAGGACTACAACTGCAACTGTAAGTCCAACCTTACCAATAAAAGTCGCAACACCATTGAGATGGACCTATTATAAACAAGACTCTCTGTGAGTGTTGAAGATGTGAAGTACCATTCACGGCACAGAATAGAATGCAAATTAAACGAGTTGGAGACGACAGACCTGTAAGGGAGTTTCTTCAGCATTATCCTCTGATATGCTAGCCATCAATACACCCCACTCAGTATTTAATCCCACACCAGTTACCTGAAATAAGGCATTATAACTTCAAACCAACCCCCTACTATCAAACAGAACAGAAAACAACATTGGTAGAGAAAAGTAATCCTTTCAATCACAATCAGGAATCATAACTATTTCCAAACGATTAAACAAACATATAAACTCACCAGCATGGTACCATAGCCATCCGCTACCTTACAGCCAGACAACATAAAGGGATTTTTCTGATTTTTATTGACCTATTAAGAAAAGGAAAGAGACAGTCATAGACTGATGCAAGTGTTACAAACTTTGCTTTGCTAATAGGCGAAGATGCAAAGATGCCAGCAAGAGAGGTACATACAAAGTTACTCTCCCCAGTCATACTAGATTCATCAATTGACAGGGAATATCCAGTAATAAGAATGCCATCTGCAGGGACCTGTAAAGAAAAGATGCGTCTTTCAGAACATGGTTATTCAATTTCTCAAATGAAACAAGGCATTGATGGCATTAGTACATTTTAAGATACCTGGTCACCAATATTGAGGGGTACAACATCACCAACAAGAAGACTGAATATGGAAACTTTATGTCTTCTTCCACCCCTTATCACCTAAAGACGCAATACCAAACAGTGTTTAGTTAGTTACAATACCAAAAAGCAAATCTCAAGCATTCTTTACGTCTTCTTTCTCCCTTCATCACCTAAAAAGGAAATACAAAATAGTGTATAATCACAATACCAAAAGGCAAATGTCAACCATTCCACGTATGTATATAGACAAAATCTGAGGCGGTTGGTGACAGGAGATGTACCTGAAGTTGAATGTCTTTCTTCACTTCATTCAGAGTTTGGAAATGAAGAGATTGTCTGTAATCACTGATTGCTGCAAAGAAAGAGACAAAAATATCAATGTGTTCATAAATAAATAAGTATATAGTGCAATAAGCAAGCATTGTGAATGAAATAAGATAATCTAATTCTTAAAAATAGGTAAATACAAAGTATACATTGGTACTGTTTATTCTTTGGAGATGACCCTAACATTCATAGACTTCTATATTTTTACCCTAGAGAAAATTGACTGGCTATTCCATTAACATATGGTACATGACACTAGTAAACAATGGAATGAATAGGAAAGAATCCGAGCCACTCTGTTACCAGTGATGTTGTAAAGAGTACCATGGCCATGATAGAGTTTGATTTTATAGCAAAACTTTTCAATACCTAAATGATAAGAATTTTCCAGACATATTACCATTAGAGGTTAATTTTATAACAAAGTTTTTCAATGCCTAAATGATGAGAATTTTCCAGACAGACATATTAACATTAGATGTTGATTTTATAGCAAAGTTTTTCAATGCCTCAGGGATGAGAATTTTCCAAACATATAACCACTTTGGGAACGGGTAATTTAAAAATGGAGTAAATTGGTATTGAAAGTCATGGATTTTCGGGTGAGATTTTGGTAAAATCTAGTAATTGTTTTGGAAATTCCATGTACAGTTGTCAAGTTTTAAGATTTTGGGTGTTCTAGAGGTTTTTGATAGTACTGAATCTCATTTTCACCATCAAAAATAAGATTCAAACACTCCTACCATCATATTTTTCAGGAAAAAAATCTGTCATTCCGGTCTCTGGGCCAATTTACTTCATGGGTAGACAACTTCTTTCCAAAAAATCTCATACTATTGTCTTTTTCTAAGATTTATATTTTGAGAATAAGAATCGGAAGTCAATTTTTTGACCTCTCAGCTAGTTATAAAATTCTGAAATATTCTTAAAATCTACCATTAATATAAATTCAAATTCCCAAATATTCTAGAATTCGAAAATGCCCCTTGTTTTTGAGTTATGATTTCTGGTAACTGTAAAACTATTAATAGACATAATTAACAAAAGTCTTATTTGGTGAGCTGCGGTGTGTTATATGTTTGTGCATGCGTGTTATATGTCAATAACATTTCGCGGCTTTACCTTCGAGGTTGGTATCAGAGGTCCGAAAAAACATGAACTTGTGTGAGCATTGGAGTGATCACATGCCTTGCTAAGTTGGGAAGGATGGTCATAAAGATTGCTAGGATCATGCAGGAGTAGATCCATGATGTTGTGATATTGTGGAGTAATACTAAACCAGAGGTGAGGCTTGGATTGCTACCATAGTTTGCAAAGAAACACTATAAGACCAAGAGATCACTCACTATGTAGATGTATGAAACAATGTATTGTTGAACAGTAGAAATACTCAATACACAACAGACTGTATTTAGATATATGTCCCATATATAACCATAACCAAACAAACATGAAGGCTAAGAAGATTTTGGAGAAGGTTGTGTTGCCCATGGAATCTAATTATTGTCGATAAATAGACATGGTGATGAGAGATATATTTTACCATCTTCTTATCAGTTGGGAGAGTAGAAACTCTTCATAGGCTTCAAACATTGTGTTGCAGTAGCACTCTGAATCATAGCTATCAAATTTGGTCGTATCGATAAAAATAATTTAGTGATTTGATTAGTGTGATGGTTTTTGATGGTCCATCAAACATATATCGACAATTTTCAGTCTTCGCACTTACTCCTCCCTCAGTAACTGCTCTAGATATGCATGGGAACACCTTTCCATATAAAAAGAAAGAAATCTATCATTGTTTTCTATAATCCTCATGCATATCTTTATTTCCTGTAATCTGAATGAATATATAAATATTAATATTCTGTAATAGAATCATCTAAATGAATATGTAAATATTAGTATTCTGTAATAGAATTGCTTTTTTATTACTCATATTTAAAAACCAATTACCAAGTTGATGCTTCATTTGGTAATGTCTCTATTGTCATAATTTTTTGAAAACCAAATGGAATATATGTAGTAATATGGATATTGAAAGCTTACCAAGCCTAAGCCTAATGATATATATGTAGCAATATAGATATAGAGAAAGCTAACCAAATTACCAAAAATACAAATTTTAATGTAATTAGTTATAAGAGAATATTAAAAATAGAGATAAATTTTAATAGATATGAATTTTTTTTCAATCCGAAGTTGAACTTGGTAACTATGTTATGAACTACTTTGTGGCTAAACAATGTTATTTAGAAATGATCCCTGACCTAACAGCATAAATGATCCCTAAAACATACGAGAATTAATAAGCTAAAAGTGACATTTATGGAGACTGCAAACAAATATGTGATATTGTTCTGTATTGCAGCAAAATACATGAGGAAATCAAGTAGCAGATGCAAAAAGTATCATCATTGTGTCGCGATTGACATAAGTACATGGTTTTTAAGGGTGTTATGGTTAACGTTGGTAGCATTAACTATTCATAGGGGACAATTACTGCATAGAGGCGATTTCGATTTAAATGTATCTAGAAATAATATGTAAAGATTTTCTGTAATGATAATGCATATAGATGTTATTCTATAAAGCGAACAACAAGATGTCAAAAAGACTCAAAATGTAGAATCAAATTGCAGACAAGATCTGGGAACACATAAATAGGAAAGGTATATTAGACAAGATAGATATAAATGATAGACATAAGAAGAAATGAACACAGTTAGGGGAGGGACACCATTTGTTGTGCATCCTCCCTGCCACAATGGCATTTGATGTGGAAATCGACTTAGCTGTAGTACGAAACCTGTCCAACAGATTGTGCCACATGTATAGTTTGGTGAGTGCATTAAATTGCCCCTTTAATGCTCTGTCTAGGGTTTCCTTCAGCTCGTTTTTTTCCATGACTTCGCCACCCTGTGCTATCTTGTTCGGGCCCGATGTGTGGGCACTGCACTCTGCCAACTATGGCTCCTCTTGTCTTTAGTACTAGTTCACCTATACTATCATTCTAGCACTGCTCACCAAGCATTGTTGTTTGGATAGGTTCGTTTCTTGTTTAGGGTTGCACCTGTGGTTGCTTTGCCTGGTTCGAGGGGGTTAAACAGTGTGCTTGAGGCCATTCATTGTGGTTCGTGGGGGATTTACAAATATGATTGTTGTTGTTTAGATTGTGCGGCATGTTGTTTGTGAAGGAGTCCTTGGGAGATTCGATTTAGTTTGGCAGTGGGCATGCAAGTTTCAAGGTCCATTCTGATAAATGGTTAAATTCATGGAGTTTTTTTGGGATTTTGCTGTAATTATTTTTGGGCTTCTGCCAAAATGCTAATTTTTTTGTGTTTGTGTTGCAGGTAATCTTTTTGGCTATCGCAGAAGCGGTATCGTGAGCTTTGAGGCGGGGTTTGGACATGGTGGTGGCTTCTACGCCTCTCCGATAGGATTCTAAATCCTACCAACGAAAAACTTTGTGTTTTTCAACACTTGAATTTGTTGTTGGGAATTTAGCTCTTGTTGCACTATTCAGCAGGGTTTATGGATTAGGGTAGGGTTCAAAAGGGTTTATGGTAGGGTTTATGACTAGATTTGACTTGTTGATGCTTTATTTGGCTTAATTGGCTTCATTTGGCTTAATTGGATTCATTTGGATTCATTGGGTTGCGAGGGTTTTCCCGGATACAATGGTCTCATCGCCCATGCACTTTGTTTGTCTGGTTTGTGGGGTCTTGTTTGTCTGGTTATTCATGAAGTTGTGGCTCAGAAATAAGTTTGGTTATTCTTGGCCTCATTGGTCTGTGAGGATTTTCTCAATGTAATGGTCTCACCACACATGCACTTTGTTTGTCTAGTTTGTGGGGTCTTGTTTGTCTGGTTATTAATGCATTTGTAGCTCAGAAATAAGTCTAGTTATTCTTGGCTTCATTGGGTTGCGAGGGTTTTCCTAGCTACAATGGTATCACCGCACATGCGCTTTGTTTGTCTAGTTTGTGGGGTCTTGTTTTCCTGGTTATTCATGCAATTGCGGCATGGAAATAATTCTGGTTATTCATGCAGTTGTGGCTCAAAAATAAGTTTGGGTCACTGTCAGCCAAAGACGTCACTGACTATAGCTTTTTGTCAAAAGAAGAATGTGTAAAGATAGGTTTTTTTCAAAAGAAGAATTTTTAAAGATGATACTTTAACTGTAATGCTCTGTTTCCAACATAACAACAATGTCTAGTTTTTACAGAGTGATAGAATTATTTCAAACATGTTTTATGCTTTGTGATAACGTTCTTGCATGGGATTTTCTCAAATTTGTTTTGATCTTATATGGAATCTTGCAGGAAATTAGGAATTTTTTTTAACATTTTTCATATCATATGAAATATGTTGTGCAATTGGTGATCTAATATGTTTGATTTTATATGAAATTATATGAGAAATTTGGGTTTAGGTAGTAGTTGGAACTATGATGGGAATCGAATATCAGATACCTTCTCTTTTTGTTTTGGTGATAATCTCACCAACATGCAAGTATTTAGTCTTTCCTTTTTTAATTTGGGAGTAGGAGATGGATTGTAGTTGCTTGGGGATGTCTCTGGTATTCTCTTGGCTTGTTGATGCTTCATTTTCTAATAAGGATTTTATACTATCGGAAGTGAATTTGTTTTCTTTTTTGTTCCAACATATCATGTAAGGTTCAAAAAATTCTTTTGGTCAATACTATATTCATTTGTTTATGTTTCAGCATTAGCTTTTTGTAAATTTGCAGTTTTCTTCTTTCAACAATTGTTTTTATCTTATATGGAATCTTGTAGGCAATTGGGGATTTTGTTTAACATTTTTCATATCATATGAAATCTATTGTGCAATTAGCGATCTAATATGTTTGATTTTATGAAATTATATGAGCAATTGGGGTTTAGGTAGTAGTTGGAACTATGATGGGAATCAAATAGAAGATACCTTCTCTTTTTGTTTTGGTGATAATATCACCAACATGAAAGTATTTAGTCTTTCCTTTTTTAATTTGGGAGTAGGAAATGGATTGTAGTGCCTTGGGGATGTCTTTGGTATTCTCTTGGCTTGTTGATGCTTTATTTGGCTTCTTGACGCTTCATTTTCTAATAAGGGTTTTATACTATCGTAAGTGATTTTTTTTCTTTTTGGTTCAAGAAGATCCTATAAGGTTCAAATAATTCTTTTGGTCAATACCATATTCATTTGTTTCTGTTTCAGCATTAGCTTTCTATAAATTTGCAGTTTGCTTCTTTTAACAATTATTTTGATCTTATACGGAATCTTGCAGGAAATTGGGGATTTTGTTTAACATTTTTCATATCATATGAAATATGTTTTGCAATTGGCAATCTAATATGTTTGATTTTATATGAAATTATATGAGCAATTTGGGTTTATGTAGTAGTTGGAACTATGATGGGAATCAAATACTAGATACCTTCTCTTTTTGTTTTGGTGATAATCTCACGAACATGCAAGTAATTAATCTTTCCTTATTTAATTTGGGAGTAGGAGATGGATTTTAGTGGCTTGGGGATGTCTTTGGTATTCTCTTGGCATGTTGATGCTTTATTTGGATTGTTGATGCTTCATTTGCTAATAAGGGTTTTATACTCTCAGAAGTGAATTTATTTGATTTTTGGTTCAAGTAGATCCTGTAAAGTTCACACAATTCTTTTGGTCAATACTATATTTATTTGTTTATGTTTTAGCATTAGCTTTCTGTAAATTTGCAATTTGCTTCTTTCAACCATTCTTTTGATTTGATATGGAATCTTGTAGGCACTTAGGGATTTTGTTTAACATTTTTCATATCATAAGAAATATTTTGTGCAATTGGTGATCTAATATGTTTGATTTTATATGAAATTATATGAGAAATTGGGGTTTAGGTAGTAGTTGGAACTATGATGGGAATCGAATACCAGATACCTTCTCTTTTTGTTTTGATGATAATCTCACCAACGTGCAAGTACTTAGTGTTTCCTTTTTTAATTTGGGAGTAGGAGATGGATTGTAGTGGCTTGGGGATGTCTTTGGTATTCTCTTGACTTGTTGATGCTTCACCGCACATGCACTTTATTTGTCTTCCAAGTTAACTTACAGTAAATGAGGTTTGATATGAGGTGTGAGGTTAGGTACTTTTACTATTCATTGTTTTATGGAATTTTCATATTAAAAGAAGTGACTTGTTCAACATTTTATTATTATCTAGTTTGTCATTTAATTAACAACTTAGTTATAAATGTGTTGTAAATCATTTGGTGTGTAGAGGCATAACAGAAAATCCCATTTGCATTCTCAGGTAATATTTCTCCATTATAATAGACTATTAATGTTCCTTCTAAAATGGATTTTGGTTACAATGCTGCAAACAGTATGAAATAAAACAACCTAGGTTATAAGCCAAAATCTTCCCATGACAAGAAAAAGAGACAATCCATCCAAAATCCACATCATAATTTGGTTACAACCGAAAACATATGACACCCCTATTATTTATGGCCTTGAGAATCTTCAGTGCCAAAACTCCCTGAGTTGCCTGCTTAAGCCAGGTAGGTTAGCCTACCTAATAATGGTTGATTAGGATGTGATGGATTTTTTCCGTATGATTGAGTCCAAGTTTCCCCTTCCAACCATGGAGGAATTGAGTACCCACACCTCACACTTGCACTACTAAACCCTCCATTAAGTGGAGGTGTCTGATGAGCATACATAGAATTGACATCTACTCTGGTAGGAATAAAGAAAGTGGGTAAACCCACTTTTTGATAGTGATGGACTTGAATGTTTATGAGGTCTTGGAATACTAGTGTGTATCTGCAATATTTTCCGATGTGTTTGACATAATCCTGGTTTCATCAGCTATGCTTGCATCATTGTCAACCATAATGGTCATCCCTTGTTCCTTTTCAAGCATTTGTTTAGCCTTTCTTGCTTCCGTTACCCGTCTTTCCATTTGTTTTTGATGGTACTTCTCTTGCCTTACTTTCCCTTTTTCAAGCCTTTCATCTACTTGACGTTGTGCTACAAGAATCCTTGATACCTTCTTCTCCTTGGCTAAATCCTTCTTTTTCTGTTTGTATTCCTGAATTTCGAATTCCATTTTTTTAGACTTAACTAATAGGTTTATATAGTTTTCTGAGGTGAGTAACTATGAACTTTAGCTCAAACAAAGACTACCTAGTGTTCCTTGCTTTTTTTTCATTGACACTCTCTCTACTGGTAGCTTTAGGAACCGACCAAGTAAATTCTCCACCCGTCCCACTTGCATGTCATTTCTTGGAACTTTCCTTTCAGTATCTAAGAAAACCAATTGAATTATATTGTTATCTTCATTTGATGCCTCATTATGTGCACTATCTTCTTCCATTTATCTATTGTCCACAATAAAATGAACAATTTCATTATTTAATTCTGTTGGTTGTGAAGGGCCAAGGCATGTTCATGCTTTGTTCATTGGTTCTTGAGACATTATGTTTATTCAAATTAATCATGGCTTTTTCAAGCCATGATGGCGGGGTTACTTAGCTTGGTAATCTCAATTGGTCATTGTTGCTTCCTAGTGCAATATCAACAATGCCATTTTAAACTACATTGTCATTGTCAACTGCATGTTCAACAATGTCATTAAAAATATTAGCAGCAAAATTTCATTGTGCTTCAGTTGGTAGAACGACCTCCATGTTACTATCAATTGGTTCATGATTATACTGTGTTTCACTTACATGTTCATAATCATCACCATATAAGTGTCCTTGAGAGAGGGAAATCATATTATCAGTTGCAACCACATCATCCTGTTCATCTACTTCTTCTTACACTTCAACACTTGTTTGGACATGCCCTTCTTCTTGACCACCCACATGAAATGCATGGCTACAATCAGTATCATGCATAAGAGAATCATAATTCAGTGGCCAAATTCCAGTCCTCCTAAATCCAGCCTTGATATTTGATGGTGTCAGAGCCCTTTTAAATGCTTTACTTGCAAGCTCTGCTAGCTCGAACCTTTTCACCTCAACCCCTGGATTATTTTCCATCCATGCAACACGCTCTGAACTGAAATAGTCCTTGAAAGGATGAAACGCACTGGCATCAAGGGGTTGCAATCTGTAAGTGGTATGAGCAGACAATGTTAATAGGTTGATGCCCAAATTGTTTTCTTCCTCAATTGTTTGCGCGACAATGTGGCTTCCCCAACCATATGATATCAATAGGTGTCTAGTGTTAGGTGAGACACCACATTGTATAGATGCAGCAAAGTGAAAAAGCCAATTTAAAAAAAATTCTTTAGTTATCCATGCATGGGGATGTGCAACCATGCATGCACTTTGTTCATAGTTTTGTATATAGATTTTCAATTGATTTTTACCTTTGAATAGATAAAATCCTGGGATTGAAGCACCAATTACATTGACAAAACATAGAATAGTTATCAAATCCTTTCTCTTAGGAAAAATATTTGGCATGTTTTGGCTCCCTCTCTTGGCAATTACCCATGTGCCACAATTCCTTCCTAATCATAAACCTGTTTCATCACAGTTCCATATATGGTCTGCACCATAAGAATTCTTATTGTATGCACTAGAAAGAGTGTCATAGAAATTACATACAACTACAGGGTGCAAATTTAATGCTTTGTCTTTGTCAAGGCCTTCAATTGTACGCAATACAAGGTTTGGATGCCTTTTTTAAAACCCAAACCACCATGAGTTACCAGGAAACCCATATTTGAATGGGTTTGGCCTCCCTTGAAAAATTTGAGCAACTATGGATTTGAGTTGTATCAACTCTAGCCCATCTCCCAATTGGGCCATCTCCTTACACCACTCAACGATCCTAGCCTCCTCCTCTTTAGTCATTTCTGTAAGAGGCCCTCTACATTTTGTATGAGTGAGCCCATTTATCCAATAATATATTGATGAGGGAGGAATACCATATTTTTTTCAGATTCCCAAGCTCAATATCCATTAAACTCTGTGTCATCAATTACAATGTACGTGTGTGACAACATCAACTTCTGTCGCATGTTCATCCTCAACAACATTGATCAGAGCATTGTTGATATTCATATAACCTGTCTTGTCCTCATCTAATGAAGAGCATCGTAGCTAGGCACCCATGGTCACTCGCCTGCCACTTCTCCTTGTACAAGAAACATAACTAACTCTTTCCATAGATGCAACTACCTACAGATTTATTGCATGAATTTAGTTAATAATAATTGAAATTGTGCTTTCATACAAGCTAATAGTATTTCTTCTTTCTTGCAAACAATTAACAAAATGTATGTTAGTAGCATATTAATATATTTTCATACATATGCCTTTTTGACAATATCCTTGAAAATCAAATCTACAGAAGGAATTTGTTGTATGACTTCAAATATATCAGTGATGGTTTTTTTGATAACTTGTTTTTACACTTAAAATATCATGACTGTATTTTCACTTAGAAAACTACTGCTAGTGTGTTGAAATTGACTTAGAATTGGTTGTATGTCTTCAATTATATCAATATATGTTTTGGATAAAATGTTTTATGTATTATAGGAGGAATTTCAACTAAAAAAAGTGACACCTGGTTCCTTTCTAGGTTAAGATGTTGATCTGGTCTAGTTCTTTTTTATAAATTGTTGTTTGACTTAAATTGTTTAGCCTCATGTTTGTCAATATTGTTATTCCTAATCATCACAATCTCCAGGCATGAAGGAAGTTGTAGGCTTGCCTTGCTAAAGGAATTTAGCAGCTCAATATAAGCTCTAGGCTTGCCTTAGTAATGGTTAGTGATTCTCCTATTTTGGGAATGGTTCTCAGTTTATCAATATTGTTATTCCTATAGATAACACTCGTCAGGCATGAAGGAAACTCTAGGCTTTCCTTAGTAAAGGCTTGATTGAGTTGTTAATTTCCTTTTAAAGTATTGAGCCTCATACAAGTTGAGTTTATACAAGCTCCCTTGGGAAAAAAATAAAAACTAGTAAGGTGCACTGTGATGACAGTAAGGTGCTTATATATGTTGTTTATACACACCTATTATTCATGACATTATTTGGTAGTGCTTATGGTAGTAAAACTCGATCTACAGGGACTCGCTTTGGATCGATTTTCTTTCACACTAGATATAGATCGGTGCCTTCGTCTCAATTTGGGAACAACTCAGAAGACATTCTCTGATATGCTACCTTGATCGAGGGCAGCATGTTAAGGCATATGAGGATATCATATATTATAGATAGATTATATATATTAATGATATAATGATCTTACATATTAGTTCCATCATGATAGGTCTTGATTTGATCTTAGATATCTATTGACACTAAGCTTTGTTATGAAATTATTCAATATATGTACCTCCCCTTGCATTCACAAGATGTCCTTTCTTTAAAAGGTCAATTTTCTTTTTATCCAAGAAATATACTTAGTGATATTTGTTATCATTTTAGGTGTCAAATCATGCAAATCACTCACCTTCAGCTTTCACACTTTGTTAAAGGTATTAACATCAATTATTTTCAAAGGGATATTATATAGAAAAAACACTATGAAATATGTATAACTAGAAATGACATTACAACAAGGGAAATGATTATGGTGGTCTCAAAGAGGTTGGCCTTCAACTTCTTATCTCCTTTTGGACATCAAGATGCTTTAGTATTCGATTTTCCTTCACAATTTCTTCAGTTTTATAATAGTTGAGTTGAGTTCCTAAACCACTTCAACCATCTGTAATCTAGATTCCATCCCCACCATTGTATCCAAACCATGGATTGATTCTATGAGTTATAGTTAACTCCTCTATCTATCTAGTATAGAGTCGAGGATATCCATATTAATAGATTGTGGTTTCACTCTACTATTCTTGTTAAGAATAAATAAAATACTCCTTACTGTAAAAGAGGTTTACTCTTTCTTCCTCCACTACATTTCTCCATAGGATACTAATATTTCTTTCTCTTATAATTATTACTAGTTGATCTATTAGACAATTTTTGCTTCTTTCGACATGCTCCAAATCAATCTTCTCAAAGTTAATGTTGTAACTCAATTCTTCTCAATGAAATACTTTTCCTAATTCAAATTGGCCTCAGTTTGCTTTATGTTAAATTGATAACTAGGAGTCCATTTTCTCCTTTAATTTATTTATCCCCATTGTGAGCTCCATTTTCTTGATAATGTGGCTGATAAATTGTTCTCATTATATGGGATCTTATATAATTATATTCTATTGGTTGAGAATGTTTTTGTCTCCATCATCTAATTGTTTTGTAATCCTTAGATTGTCACAATTTTGTATCCTTGGATTTCACATGGATTTCATTCCTCTTACGAATGGATAAAACTTGGTTCATTCTAAATGGGTTTACAAACGAAATCTAGAGAGTATTTTTTTATAGTTCACACTAAAAACTCTTAGCTGTGGAGTGAAAGTAAGGTCTTCCCATCCAGAAAGAGTTAAAGCAAGAGTCCATGCACTCACTTAGTTCTATGGTAAGAAAATACCAACTGTTTCAATATTATAGACTCTCATCTCATCCATTTAAGGTATTTGAATCAGAAAGTAAGTGAGGTGGTTACTCTCAAAGTGGTGAGGATGTTGTTGGGACTGGATTAACTACAGTTCTTTAACCACTGTCTATGCTACTATTCGAGCTTATCGTGCTCTAGTTGCTTTTGCCTATATGTATGTTGCCAAGTCAAATTGTCAATTGCATCTTATCTAAATCCATTTCCTACTTTTGTTCAGTCAATGAAGTCAACTAGTTCTTTAATAGGATATGGATCCGTTGCTGGTGGGATTGGTTAAGTCCTTGAATTATATCACTGGATTTCCCACTAATGTAGAAAATGAGTTTATTGACAAACTTAAGGCATGTATTGTGGCAAAGATATTTTCAAAAATTAATTAAATTATGCAAAAAACTGAAATAAATAACTTGAATATATTGTGAAATGTTCTGTGATCGAGAAATGAAAATAAAACATTAAGAAAACTCTTTAGAAACTAAAATAACTAACTTGAATATACAGTGAAATGTTATGTGATGCTTTGTCTCGAGGGAGGGTTAATAGTTTGAATTTTAAACATGCAACTTCAACAATGGTTTAATTTCTTTTATAGTTTTTTGCACTTGAATTTAATTGGTGGTAAGGATTGACATAGATTGCAATGGATTCATCTTGAGTGTGTGATTTGGATTAATTTGGATGTGATCCAATGGTTGGAAATTTGTTATGGTTGATCCATGTGCTTTGATATGTTTTAGTGGGAAATTTAATGGCTTATGTGTCATTTATTGAATTTAATGGGTTGGGTGTCATTTATTGAGCGCAGTGGGTTTAATTGTTGAATAACACAACAATTATGAATGACATACATCAACTTTAATTATGTGCAGGTATGAATATGCATTTTGGATACATAGCTTCAGTTCATATCAATGGGGGTTGAAGTGACTGCTACTTTGTACTTCTGTAATAGACCATTTTGGAAGGATTTATGGTTTTATTTGTTTTCTAGTTGGGACAAGATGATTTATACTGTTGATATTAAAAAGACTATTTATGTACAACTGTGGGCCCAACCAATATTTTGGGAAATTTTGGACATAAATTAAAAGATATTTGCACTTAATTTTTTTTTTTTAATATTGGTTGCACATCTCTTAGTTTCTGGTGGCTTGGTGGGACTAGTACTATAAAAACTACTAGTCCCTGCACAACATTAGACATCTCTCCCCTATATGTACTATCTTTTTATTCTAATATAAATATAATGTGTTTTGCTCTCTTAAAAAAATTTGTCGTAAAGCAAGCACACAACTACAGATGCACTTACAGTGCATTGAGGAAACCACAATGGAAGTCAGGCGGTGGAAAGTGCAACAAATTTCTGTCACAGTTCATGGTACTACACGGAGATCTATGCGTATTGCAACGGAATCATGCGTTCTTTCTATGCTCGCTGAAAAATAGAGTCGTGATTTCTTGTTTGATTCTCTGCACATCATGGCACAAATATGTGGTGACCTCTCACAGACTATTTGTTGGAGTATGCAAATCTGATTTATAGGCCTTCTTGAAAGTTACATTAGTGGTTAATTCGGTGGCACTGAATCATGGCGACCTTTTACACTAGTGTTATGTTAGAGTTTGCAAATAGGATTTCTTGACTATATTTGTCGTTAATTGGGTGGACATGATAAGGATCTAGGGTAACAAAATTGTCGACATCTACTTTTTTTGTTTGTTTGTTTAAGTTCAGCAATGGTGAGGCTACGTCATGGTCATGGGCAAGAATAACCCCCGAATAGGGTAGGGAATTGAATCAATTTCTTAACATCTAAGAGTGCCTTGACAGTGCACCCAATCACCATCTATCTAAATCTCTGTGGACTCGACAAAACCCCTACATTTTAGAATAACCTATTATAATCTTTATATTTGTATACAAATGTGGATTAAGCTATTGTGTTAGAAATGTGAAAGGTGTATTAGGCTCTTGTATTGAAAGGTGTTATTTACAATTTATTATTATAAATCATATTTTTATTTTTGTTTGTTTGAGTATTAATAAGATGTTATTTAGTGTAGTCTAACTTATATATAGGTGTAGTCTAACTTATATATGAAATGGCCTTCTCACCGGAATCCAACAATACAATCTCAAGCAAGATTGTGATTTTTTGTTGTTTAAAATACATTATTGAATGCATACATCGATTCATCACCCTGAAAATCCCTTGGGGCATTAGAATTATACAGGTTAAACAACTTAAACTCAAGTTTTTAAAATCTCTAATGGCTTTTTGAATGAAATTAACCAGAAAAATGCTCTTAAAAAGGTCATTTTGTCTATAAGATAGACTACGTAGCATAGTTTAACTTATAGATGAAATGCCCTTTTCACCGAAATCTAGCGATGCAATTTCAAACAAGATTGTGATTTTTTGTCATTTAACATATATTATTGATTGCATAAATGGATTCAATACTCTCAAAAATCCATGGTGCGCTCGAATTCTACATGTTAAACAACTCAAACTCAAGTTTTTAAAAATCTCTATCTTATTTTTTATTAAAATTAACGAAAAAAATGTTTTGAAAAAAGATCATTTTATTTATAAGTTAAACTACACATTTGTCTATGTGTGTGTGTATATATATATATATATGATAAAAAAATAAATCAATTATTAAAAACATAATTCAATAATATAATTTAGAAATATTTTAACTATGTACATAAAGATTCAAGTTCTTATAATTTATTTCTTGTATACTATTATTAATATCAACCCCACACATATAATTTTATTTTCAATACACTGGCTACTAATAAGATATGTAATTCTTTCTCTATAACATAAAATTAATATATATTATTTAAAAATATTAAACATCTATTTTTTTAATGTCAATGGTAAATAAAATATTTTAATATCTATTTTTTAATATTTTAATAATTATATGTATAATTTTTTCTGATATGCATATTATTTTAATAAACAACTATATAATTCTTTTTTAACTTAACATAAATCAACACAATAACATAAATCAACCCACAACCCAAACTATTTAAAAGAATATTAATAATAAAAAAATATTTCAATATCAACCTTAAATAAAATAATTATTACTCCTAATCGAGTATGAGAAAGATTTTGTAATGTCTTATCTTATTTATGCTATTTAAACAATTTATCTCTATCAAATTAACATACCCATAATACCGATATATATAAAACCACATTTCCACATTATATAGTCATCCTATTTCCCAACGATTTTAAAATTACAATGCATATCATAACATGCCAAGTAAATCTTAATTCAACGGGAAAGGGGATCTCTGATATACCACCTGGTGATGTTACAACATATTTGGCGCTCTTGGTGTGTGTGAGACTCCCCGTGACTCACTCATTGCTCTATGCAAACACTTGGGCTCATATATATATAATTTTCTTCTCTTTTATAACATCGTTTAATTGGAGAATTTTTCTATGTGGTTTCCCCTTTCATAGGTATGCACATCGGTCCTTTAAGTGACGTTATCAATGAGTTAAAAAGAATTGTGGAAAATTAATAGGTTCCTACTTTTTTTTCATTGATTTATGATGTCAATTTTCTAGGAAAGCGCATTGTCTAAGTGTGGAAGCCTTTAAGGTATGGGGTTTTTAAAAATCCTGCACGGAGATGGTCTCTTTTTGTTAAAACAACATATTTCCTCTATAAATTATCTAAGTCTACTCACACCCTTGACCTTATTTATCTAATATGTGCTCTTCAAGGCTTTATGAAAAGATTTCACTGTAAATTTAAAATTCCTTAGTTCTCTATTTAAAGAGTAAAGATTGTATTAAAGTTATTCGTAATCTTTGGACAATTGCATGTACTGAGTTTTGTCGATATTCTAGGAAAAGATAATGAAATATATTTATAACTTGCTTTATTCAATTGCTATTCTTGGTTTTTTTTGTTAAAGAAACACTCGTAGTTCTTAGTTATTAGTCCCTACCTCTAGCATAGCAGGGACTATAGCGTTTGCATCGACGTTGATTGCCTATTAGTTCGAGTTGACCAGAGCATTTAACTGATGTTTTTCGCTTTTATCCAAACTTTTATTTTCGAGTTTTGATGTTTTTTTGCTTTTATCCAAAGTTTTATATTGGAGGTCTTATTACCAGGTTGTTGAATATGCAGATTTGAAAAAAGGTTTTAACCAAAGTCTGGAAGCCGGGTTGTTGAATATGCAGATCCGAAAAAGAGTTTTAACCAAAGTCTGGATGGCTCGTGGAAGAGCGCATGGGAATAAAGTATGGATTGCTGCAAAGCTAGCCACCTGCCACCGCAAAGCCAACAACTCTAGCCACCTGCTACCGCAAAGACTTTGGTTCATCTGTGAGTGAATAACCATAGAAGAAAGAACAATCACACTTTGAGCATTTCAACCACTGTCCCTGCCTCTGGCATAGCAGGGACTATAGCGTTCGCATCGGCATTGACTGCCTATTAATTTGGGTTGACCAAAGCATTTAACTGATGTTTTTTTCTTTTACCCAAACTTTTATTTTCGAGCTTTGATGTTTTTTTCCTTTATCCAAAGTTTTATATTGGAAGTCTTATTGCCGGGTTGTTGAATATGCAGATCCGAAAAAAGGTTTTAACCAAAGTCTGGATGTTGGGTTATTGAATATGCAGATCCGAAAAAAGGTTTTAACCAAAGTCTGCATGCCGAGTTATTGAATATGCAGATTCGAAAAAAGGTTTTAACCAAAGTCTAGATGGCTCGTGGTAGAGCGCATGGGAATAAAGTATGGATTGCCGCAAAGCTAGCCACCTGCCACCTCTGGTTGCCACCGCAAAGCGAACAACTCTAGCTACCTGCCACCACAAAGACTTTGGTTCATCTGTGAGTGAATAACCATAGAAGAAAGAACAATTGTGCTCTGAGCATTTCAACCACTGGCCCTGGCCCTGGCCCTCGCTTGTAAACCCTGGCCCATGTAGAAGATAGGTCCGTTGGCATCTGTAGCGGTTATGTTGGTATGTGCCTGTACAGAGATGCAACAATCAGAGAGAGCTCATCGTTGCTAGTGCTGCAAGTACAATACAGAAAGGTAGACATGCAATAATCAAAGAGAGCTCATCGTTGCAAGTGCTGCAAGTACAGTACACAGGTACAGTACGCGGCAACAGCTAGTTGCAACCTATTTTTTTATCAAGGTTTCTCCATCACCACCCTGTGAGAGTGCCTTATCTACATGCCATCCAATTCAAATCTTTTGCTTCCTGCAGTTCATACATATACAAATACTTCAAAATTGTAGAAGTGGATTCATGGCTACGGACTCACCTGTAAAAGAAGCAGTGGATTTCTACAGATGCACTTGTAGAAGAAGCAGTGGATCCTAGAAATCGCTCAAAAGTGTTCAAAGCAAGCTCAAGGGTGTTTAGAGAAAAAACAGAAACTAACAAACAAAAATCAACACACTGAAAGGTATTTTCAAATTTCAAATTTCAATAATTATTCAATGCATGGTAAAATAGTTACAGTAAAAATAGAACAAAAACAGAAATGATTTCCAAAATCTTCTCAAGTTTTTAACACTTATCCATGGCCGCCTAATTCAATAAATGGGAAAGGTCGATTAAGTGAATCACTTAGAAAGGTTGATTAAGTGAATCTCATCCAAGTCAATATGCCCAGAAAAACAATGCATTGTTACAGGATACCCACCTGACAAGAAACTCTGTTTATGGGGCTGCATGGTCTGGATTTATATATGGTCATGGAAATGTATATGAACGAAAGAAAACTAAAACCAGAAAGTTGTGAATGAAGGAATGCTGAGATCAGTTCAAAATTACCTTTCGCAACCTATAGTGACCTCATTTTGCATTTCTCTCATACCAGAAATCGGTTAGGTGGGCGGTGCATGTGAAGAGAACGTGTCATGTTATATGATTGTCTGGCAAGAGCTTTAGAAAATTATAATTTGTGCGTCGGTGTCATATATGGGATGCCCGGCTAATAAATTACCCGTTCTTTAAAATGTTACAAAAGTAAAGTTTTATTGATTTATTTTAATATGTAAATTATTTGTTTTATATTGAATATAAATGTATTGATTTATTTTAATATGTAAATTATTTGTTTTATATTGAATATAAATGTATTATTAATTAGGCTTAGACGAAGATATAACAATTGACATTTCTTCTTTTAATCAAGTTTTTCCACGTATAGTCGTCTTGCAGATATAGTTGGTACTTCTTATAATCTGCTAGCCACCGTTGTACTTTTTAAGGGGTAAAGGTAATGAATAAAATAGAAAATATGAAGCACACACAGGCAAACCATAAGTTACCAAATCCAATTTTAATTCGCACAAATTTCTTTCGGGGTATTGATCTAGCGATAGATGGCTAGCCTAACAGCTAATTCTATTTTTGGTATCTAGTCAAAGGCCCAACAAAAGGAAAGCGACCAGGCGAGTTCCAGGAGAGCAGATCGTCAAGTGTGGAGTTGCAAAAGAGAATATCTAAGAGGGGTGCGTTGGAAAAACAAAAACCAAAAAACCAACATAGTGAAAGGTATTTTCAAATTTCAAATTTAAGCAATTATTCAATCAATGTAAAAACAAACACAGTGAAATGTATTTTCAAATTGCAAATTTCAGCAATTATTCAGTCAATCTATATAGTAAAAGAGCGAGAGCAATTTCAGCAATTATTCAATCAATGTATATAGTAAAAGTCGTAAATTTGAAGTACAATTTATTTCCTTCAATTTAACATCTCGTTGTTGTACTCGGCTTCCAAGCAATCACTTTCCAGAAAATTGTTCATTCTATATATTGTTGGGGTCATTCATTTTTGTAATCTCTACTGCACAAATCAGGATACACTAGATTATTAGCTCTCAGCAAGGGACCACTAATTATTGGCTCTTAGCATGGATATGCAAGGGCACTGCAAAAACTGTAGTAAAATTCATCTACGAAATATGCATTTATAACAGAGCCAAATGCTACTAATGACATCAGCCTTGTGCAAGGTTATTGAGATCGATATTCAACTTCACCGCCTTGTCCATGTAGTGATATAGATCCAATGTTTTAAATAAAAGAAAACTACCTATTCGAATCGATAGATACAATCCATGGCTACAGGATACCCACCTTGCAAGGCACTCTGCTCACCCTAAATTCCTTTACTTTGTTTATGGAATAGGGCAGATTCAAAGTTTATGTGAGAGTTATCATCTTGTCCAATTCTATGTGATAATGATAAATATTAGTTTGCAAAGCCAGAGGCATATCCCTAATACGCGGTGGATATCTTCTGTCACATGCCAGCCAGAAATTGGTTACGTGGGCAGTGCATGCAAAGAGATCTTGTATCTTCTCTCACATGCCAGCCAGAAATTGGTTACGTTGGTGGTGCATGCAAAGAGAACGTGTCACATTATATGGTTGTGTGGCAGGACCACTATAAAGTTATCAATTAATACTTTTAAAGTTAGGGTTATGTTGAGTTGAGCTGTTTTAAGTTGCAACTATGTTACTATTTACTCTATATTATGCCAAAAACACACGGTCAGACAAGTTGACAGTCAGACAAATAATTTATATGTGATGATTAAAGAAAACCAGGAAAACCTGGAGGTTATCTTCAATTCTATAGTCGGCATTGTCGTTTGAAAGCGATGCTGGATATGATGTTTTCTTTTTCATTTTAGGGCTTGGATCTGGTAAAATGAGCTCGTTTTATGCATTCCAGGGCTGCGAAAGTGTAAGAAAATATTTTACTGTTACTGAAGAAACAGTTGTATGACAAGTCCTTGCAACAGCTAAGCTTGAGATCATGGAAAATTTTAGGGGCGAATGTTCGCCCTTTGGCGAAATTAAGGGGTTTTAAATTTTTAGTGGGCGAATATTTTGTATCATAGTACATTTTTACAAATCACCTCAAATAGCCCACTTATTTTAAGGGAGAGGGTAAAAAAGGTAAATTTAGCCTTTGAATTTAGGAGTTATAACCTTCCATTCGCCCTAATTTTCAAGAATAGGTTTTATTTAAGTGAATCCTATGGGCCAAATACCATATTTATAAAAGAGGTATGGTAAATTAATAAAAATATAAATAAATGATAGGTATGGTAAATAAATAAAACATTTTTTATATTTACTCCATGAATCACCTTATATACATACAAGGGTGCAAACAAATAAAAATATAAGTAAAGTGGAGGTATGGTAAATAATAAAACGTCTTTTTATACTTACTCAAAAGGTATGGTAAATAAATAAAAATATAAATAAACTAGACGTATGGTAAATAAATAAAACCTCTTTTTATATTTAGTCCATAACCCTGTTCTATTTATGAAGGCTCAAAAAGAGATTTTATTTAAGTGAATCCTATGCACCAAATACCATATTTTTAAAAGAGGTATGGTAAATTAATAAAATGTAAATAAACGAGAGGTATGGTAAACAAATAAAACATTTTTTTTATATTTACTCCATAAGTACGAACACTAAAAAAATGTGTTATATTTAGGTGAAACCTATGGGAAAAATACTATGGGACAAATACCATGGGCTAGATTATTATTATTACCATGCAAAAAATATTATTAACCCTAATATTAGTATTAATAAAAATAAAAATGGAACATGGTATTGACCCATGGTATTCACAAAAATGGCACATGGTATTGACCCATGGTATTCACCTCGAATGTAGCCTATTTAAATGGGGAATTAAACCAACATAGATCCATCTTTACTCTGGATCACTAACCCCCGAGAGGTATCAAATATCGTGATATGCAAACTAGCATATAGTGAAAAAATATTTGATCCCTCTTGGGGCTTGGTGGATCAAGAGTAAAAATGGATGTTGTAATTTAATGTATGTTAAACATTTTAGCTTGGTTAAAATAAAAAATAAAATAAAAATCAACTATTAATTTTATTAATTTTTATAAATTACTAGTAGTAATTTTTAAGCTCCAGGTTTATGATAACCCATGGTATTGATCCATGGTAATACCATGGTATTCATGTGACCATATACTATTTAAAGGGGAAATTCTATCATCTTAGATCCATCTTAATTCTGGGTCTACCAAGTGCTCAGAGGGATAAATAGATTTCATCCCCCTAAGAGTGGTAGATGTGGAGTTAAGATGGATATAGGTTGGTTTTTATGATAATGAAGATATTAAATAGGCTTAGGAAATTATATTTTAAAAACATCTTAAGGTGAATGGTTAAAGCATAGACATTGGACAAATATATTTGTATACTTCTATTTTAAACTGAAACAAATCCAGGGCTAAAAGGAATGGATTGATTGCACTAGTCATCCTTCTATAACTTTCCAACATAGGTTGGAGTAAACAGATTGTAACTTGGGTAATTTTTCTAACTGCAAACAGGAACATACTTGTGTATTGGCAGGGTGGTTACGAGGTCCCTAGAAATGATGAATTTGAATTTTTCTTGGTTTTATATATAGTATTAGTTTTTTCTCATGCTTTCTGTGAATGACACGAGTGAATTTTATCCTACACCAACTAGGTTATCGATATGTAATTTGGGTAATTTTGATTTCAAAAGATATTTTAAAGAAATGCAATGATTTCATTTGTGTATTCAATAAACACAATATTCTAATGGAATTTTGCATTTGTGGTTTACCTATATAGATTCCATGGAGAAGTATTAGTGGTGTGACATCAATTGTCCTCAATCAGAGGCTTTAGTTTTACTCTTTTATGGAAGCAAATACTTTCTTCCAACATTTTTTAGTTCCATGAAAAATTTGAAAGTCCTAATAGTATTCAATTATGGGTTAAAGAGATCCACACTGAATGATCTATTAGCCTTATCTTCACTTAGTTTAAGACTATTCACTTGGAGAGGCTGCATGTGCCACCAATTCAAGAGCATAGTAAAGTCATGTAGAACTTAGAGAAGCTATCTTTAAGCTTTTAGTGAAGATTGGAAAAATGTCTGGGTTCAATAACACCTAGTTGAGCATTAAGCTTCCAATAATGCTAGATTTTAACCTGGAGCACTTTTGTGATTTGGAGGAGATGCCCCCTCGTCTCTGTGACACATCTTCAGTTGTGAATTGGGCTATTACTAACTGTCATTTCCTTCAAAAGTTACCTGATGACTTGGGGAACCTCAACTCTTTAAGAATGTTAAGGAAGGAAAGAAAGTACATTATGCTAAGTTCTCTTATGCTTTTCAAGTTTTTCTTGGATATCTACAATGTTTCAGGTAGGAAAGTACATTATGTTAATGAAAATTTATCTTGATAGAAAGGCCCAATTTCAAATTCTAATGCTTTCAAAAAACATTGTATAACTGTAATGTTTCTAAAAGGAAAGCATATTTTTTCAATTTAAGTATCATGATCCCATATTCCAACTTATTTTTCAGTAACCCATTATGCTTTGTAGCTTTGAATAAATCCATGTCTTTTGATAAGATCCTCTTCCAAATTAGAACGCAGTTTCCTTTTGGCAATAACCACATACAATGTCTTGATTTTGTTATTGAGAAAATAGAGGTTGTGAAACAAGCCTGTGCCATACAAGGACTTGATTCATTGATTATGTATCAATTATGGCTCTTGATGTAACAATGTCTTGATTTTGTTGCTTGAAAATAGAGGTTATGCTTTACTATTTCATAGAATTTCTTACAATCTTTCCATAAGTATTTATTTGTAATCTCAATCACTGAGGGATGACAGTAATGACAAAGGTAATATTCCATGGTTTGAAGTTCCCCTCTTACTAAATATTTAAATATCACCACAATTTAACTGTTAGTTAAAGGAATTGTATTTGATTTGTAAACAATTCATTGCTTGATTTATAGATTTTGATTTTTTCCCTTTTTTATTTTTTTCTCAGATTTGGTATGAGATATCTTCCAAGATTTGGGTTCCCTAGTTTCCCCACCATAGCTACTAGGTTCGGATGCTATCATTAAATATTCTCGGAACGTTACAACTTTTCCAGTAAGTGTGCTTTGACACATTGTTGTTGCTTTTCCATGGTGTTAATGCAAATAAACACTGCAACTAGTGCCATTATTTAGATTAAGTGCCCAAATCTAGGTGGTCTTGTAATGATGGAGTGGTTGTTTTCTAGCTACTAATGCCATATGCATTTTTATCTCTTATGTTGTCCTGAGATATTCAAATTCAGAATAAGAATTGAGGTCTCATTTCCACTGTAGATTGCAGTCAGTTTCTTGAACATAATATAGAGTAGATTATCTTTTACTAATCAACTGTGGATGTGATCCCGCGCAGGAAAGGAAATTCAAAGTGACTTTGATTTCACATTGATTTGTCAAAACATCCACACAAGAAAGGAGATTCAAAGTGACACTGATTTCACACTGATTTGTCAAAACGGAGGCAAGAGAAAAGGAAACTTTGTATTCAACAATGCTCGTAATTTCATATGTACATGCACAGACATATTAGTAGAAAATATTGAAGGGTTGCCTAAGTAATATTTTCCATTCCACTACATTCTTTACAGCTTGTAAATACATAACTCAGAACAATTCATTACACTACTTTTTATTCTTTATTAATTAGTGGTTAAGATTTTGATATTGAACTGGCTAAGATTTTTCTTCCTTCTTTGAAATTGTGTGTTCTATAATGCTTCTTTTCCATTCACTATTTATAGCATATAAAGTGTGTCTAATGGAGTAGGAAGATTGGAAAGTCTTGTGATCCTTGAACTATGTTACAAGGAAGAAATCCAACGGGGCAGGGTAGGTGCATCCCCACAAAGGGGTCACCAATACCAAAGTTGGTATTGGCTAGTGCCTTGAGCTAGAAAATTTCCTTTACCCTTGTATTAAAAGTGAATCTAGAGAGGATTTTAATATTATCTTTATAAGATTTATATCAGTTAAGATTGATGAATAAAACTCATGAGACATGAGCTAGGATGTCCTTGCAAGGTGGTTGTTGATTATTGGAAGCTATGATGGCCATTATGTCAGGCCAGGTGGTTGCACTCCCTTGATCTTGAGCACGATTGTGATCAAGATGGAAGACTCATAGTCTAGATTGATTGTTTAGCAGTGATAGTTAGTGGGCTCATTCACAAAAGCTTCTATTTCACTAATCCTTTTTAGAGAATTGTCAGATTCAATTTCCAAAGGTTTTAATTACACTATAGAGTTGAGTTCTGGGAGAGTTGTGATTCACAGTGTTAAGTATAGCAGCTATGACACTTGAATGAAGACAAGCATAGTAGAGGTATTAGACTCTATTATAAGCTTACCTGCATATTATAAGGGACTTGGTTGGCTTTTTTATAATTCTATAAACAAGTTCCATGTCGTGGAAATGTGAAAAAAAAAACAGTGATATTGCCACCATGTGGCTCTTGTCATATATGGTTTTATACTTTTTCAAAAAATTCTCTAAGAGTCCACAATGCTAAGATTCATTAGGACTTTACAAAGTTTTATTATTTAGTGAAAGACTCGCCAAGATCTTACAAGAATTTATAATTGAGTAAAATAGTCGCCATGCCTCGTGAGAGATTCACCAAAAAATTATATATACATTTAATATTATTGATAAAATCACCTTCCATTTTTCCTATATAACATGGAGATTCGCCCATTTATTATACATATAAATTTGGGGGGGTTCTTAAAATTTTCCCTGCTTGAGATATTACAAAATACCTGAATGACTGTATAACCACAAGACCACTATTGAAAGCAACTCCATTATTAATAAAAACCATGCTTTATTATAGAATCGGTGCTTACTGCATTAACACAACAACACACTGTGGGAAGACTTTGGTGAACTGCATTATCTAGGGGCATTTGTGCTTGGTAGTGGTGATAAAGTGCAACACCTACCTGCAGTTCCCCATATCTACCTTAAGGTTCTGGGTAAAGTTTTGTGGCAAGGGAACCTGGAAAATGGTATCTGCCTTAAGGATATTCATTCTCCCCTACATTTTTTCCTATTATTTACCCAATACGAGCATTTCTGATCAACTGTTATCTTTCTGGAGCAGTCTTATTTGACCTTCCTTGGGAACCATTTTTATCTTTTTATTGCTGCCAGAAGTTTAAATTCTAATGACTTTTTTTCAAGAAGTTTTATGATTTTTATGGTAAAATTAAATTTTGTATTTTCCTATCTTTTTAAGTACAATGTTTAAGTGTGAACTTTCTAATTGTTTCAACGGCAGAACATGGAAGGATCAAGTGACGATGAGGATGATCTGATGAGGAAGAGGGTGATTCCGAAGATGAAAGTGACGAAGATAAGAACCAAAAGGCACCCAAGATATGAGTGATAATAAAGCTGAATCACCTATTTATATCAAAATTTATTCTGCTTTATAGCTAATTCTTTATCTTTTTGAAAAAAGGTTGAGTCCTCTAGGAAGAAAAGACCTTTACCAGATTCCTCTACTAAGTCTCCCGGTACTGATAAGAAAGCAAAGGTGACACTTAACTGTGGATAGTGTGAACATGTTTTGAGAGTTCTATTGGGGATTTAAACAATATGTTCTTTCTTGGAAAGTAAAATTCAGATAGTGACTCCATTTTCAAATATGTTTGAAATAGTTGTAGGCATAATAATGTTTTTGGTGAGATTGATGATGTTGGTTTTGAGTTGAATATTAGAGGTATTTGTTTTGTACAGTAGATTTTATAATGTTGCATTTGACAACTAACAACAACAACACTTTGTATTGATATTTGGCTCTACCTCTGAATTTATCATATTGAATTTTCCTTTTCAGGTACTGATGGAGGCAAAAAAGGTGGAGGACCTAAAACATTTGTGTCCAAGGAGCAAACTCCTAGTAACAAAAGGCAGACTCCTAAAGCTAAAGGAGCAGTAGCTGCCAAAGAGGTATTTTTGCGGCTTTGCAGCATCCTTATTTCAGTTACTGAGAAGCTTAGTTGCAGAAGCCAGGGAACTTGCTGGTTTGCAGACAACTTGAACAAAGCTCATTTAGACTACTTTTATTGGCTTCTAGCCTCTCTGAGTGCAGTCAACCTTTGCATTTACATGTTCTTATCTAGCCTAGAATAATATTTCCAGAATAATAATATTTCCTATCGGGAGGAATCGTTCAAGGCAACAACACTTCTCAGTCCATGAGTATATGTCGAGATACTGGAAGACAACGGTTTCAGGCTTTGCACTTGTATGTGTTAAAATAGCAACTAAGGGTCTCAATTTAATTTTTTTCAGGGACGGGAGAGGTCAGGGGCAAAGCGTTTGTTTGTAATCTATTTCATGATTAAAGAAAACCGTGAGTGCTCATTTCTCCAAAGAAAAAACAAAATATTGTAGATGCATTATTGCTGATGGAGTCAGCATGTCAACTTCAAAGCAATTTACAACCAACATCAAATTTGCATGCTTCTACCACCCTGACAGGGACTACGCTATGACAGTCGCTCCCTTGTTTTATTTGGGTTCGTTGAAAATCTGTATAAATGTTGTAAAAGTAGAACATATGGATAATTAACCCTTTAAGGGTTTACCCGACATACAACACTG
Organism: Pinus tabuliformis; assembly: GCA_031772625.1. Taxonomy (NCBI): domain Eukaryota; kingdom Viridiplantae; phylum Streptophyta; class Pinopsida; order Pinales; family Pinaceae; genus Pinus; species Pinus tabuliformis. The sequence continues at coordinate 1,497,023,488 of CM062818.1, read as the reverse complement.
GTATTTGTCATTTTTTTTCTTCTTATGGGTACCTCGTGTTTTGTTTTTGCACTCAATTAATATATTATGCTCTATTGATTATAGCCAGTATATGAAAGGATAAATAACTTGTTTGTATTCCTCTTAGAACTCTGTTTATGTTGATAAGATATTAAAATCTATTTCAGAAGATTCAAACCAATGGCATAGGCACATCGCACATACAATTTTTTTATATTTATCTATATTTTTAGGAGTATTTATACTTATTTAAAGTCTAGTCTGTGGACAACGTGGGCCTACATTAGGGCTTGCAATAGTCCACAGACCTATGGTCCAGGCTGCAGGACTAACACCCTTAAGATGAAGGACTCTTAATTTATTCATTTTTTTGGGTGACCAACCTAACCCTAAGAAAACAAATTCAAACCTATCTATAAAATTCCATAGTCGACAAGTTCCAAAACATAAATGCATTAAACATCCACTGAAACAAAGACAAAAATAGAAAGACAAAGACAAAAATACATATTAAATTATGTTCACTTTTCTGAATAAATCTCTTGGCATGCTATGAAACCACATTGACTGGAAAGATGCTCCACCCAACCAATGAGAAATGGAACCTCTTCCAGCACTCTCGCCAAGCCAACTTTCACACCTAAAACAACTTTTCTTGACAGAGACCCTTCCTGGTCTAGAGATGATTCCTCCTAGCAACGTCATGCCCTCCTCAATATAATGTCGTTTCCTTGAGGAATATAGCTCCCTAGCTACTTATATACTTGGGCTTCCTCCTACCAGGCTCCAATACAGAAGATTTCCTCCGAATTTCCCCCTCTCACCCTCTTGGACAACCTTTTTCCCAAAATTTGGGATAACCTATCTATGGGAAGAAGGAATCTAGGTAGACAATTTCCTCTGCCCTTTGCCCTTCTTGGGCTTTCCTTAACTGTCTTTTAAACTTTTTGGGTGTGAAATTTTTCTCTAGCATCTTTCCCCCACCATATTTTATATAGTTGGACAAATGTAACATTTTATTAATATAAAATTAGAAAAAAAGTTATTTACATCACACATTCATACCTAACCCTTAGCATGGGACCATAGTCCGTAAATATAAATTCACAAGAAGGTAAATGAGATATTTACAAGTCACTAGGGGGTATTGCATCTCACCCCCCCAAACAAAACACCATCTTGGTGTTTTCCTAGTCCTTGAACATATTAGGATATGCCTCATGGATAAAAATTTCATATTTCCAAGTAGCCTCTTCTAGGATGAAGTGTTTCCATTGCACTTTAACCTAGGTGATTACTTGCTTCCGTAGCATAGTTTCTCTCTGATCTAGTATGCACAGAGGCTCGACAAGGAATTCTTCATCTTGTTCGGCCTACATCCACAATCATTATGACAACCGTTAGCTTCTATCAATTATCGTTTAAGAAAACATATATAATCACTCCAAACTTCATTGCAAGCACCATTAGTTGTTATTTATGTCCAACAAGGGTCATATTCATGCATCGTAACCCCAACATGGGTTAGAAACATGTGCTCAATAACAGTTAGCAACATCATTGTAAGCTCATCAACAATAGCAATAAATCCTTCTTACTTACCCAATGGCTCGGCCAAAAGACAAGGACCCCATTGCGTGGTTCTACTGTAAATTTCAGACCTTGGAAGTACCAATTCCTTTTACACTATTACATAATGGTAATAATATTTCATAAACCATTTGTTGTTCTTGCCTTTATGATAAATTGCAACTAATGTCTTTTCATACTAAGTAGCATTTCTAGGTTTTTATCTTATTTTAAAATGGTGTATATGTATCAGTCATGCATGAGTAAATTTTAGAATAACCTCATTTTCCTACCATGTTCAAGGTGCCTATATTACTATCTACTTTTCCAATTTGACTTAGCTATGCCCATCTCAGGATACCTTACTATTCTCTTTTAGTGCAAACTAAGAGTTCACATTGCAAAATTCCTTCAATTTTGGCCCTTTGTCATCTTGCATTACAGGTTGTTGTTGAAATTTATATGCAATTTTGCTTCTATGTACACCTATGGGATTTCTCCCTTTTCTACTCGTATGCATATTGACTGTCTCACACTCACTATGTTAATATAGTATAGTTGTTCTCATCAATTTAGGAAGTTTTCTCAAGATTTCTAACAATCAACAAAAGCAATATCTCAGCTAGCAAAAGTTAGGTTTAGAGTTTATTTTCATAGTTATGGATGTGCCTCTCAACAATAACTTTTGGTTTCACACTAATTTGTTTCAATTCATAGAATTTTGCAATTTCGTTGAGTCGCTCCATGGAATCTAATCAATCATCCACTTGTTTTCATATAGCATCAATTCAATTCAATCTTTAGTTAATTTTTTTTTTTTTTTTTAATTAACCAACACTTCGGTTCATGTTGATTCCAATTGAACTTAACTCTTCTCTTTATAAAATAAATCAGTTAACTTGATTTCCCATAAGTCATTAATACCAATCTTTATTCCATACAGAGTGGATGATCCTTTCATCCTTAATATCCTAGCCAATCAAAGATTGTTGGCCTCTCTGAGGGTTTGTTGCATTTTTTTAAGAATTGTATATTTCCATTCTTAACTTTAGTCTTGATCAATTTCACAAGTATCTATGATTGCATAAAGCTATCATCATATGAATTTTTTCTTCATTATTTCTACGTGCTTTTGCATTTCTTTGTCTTCGACACATTCAAAATACTATTATCATCCCCACTTTTAATTGAGGCGTCTCAAATTTTTTATTTTGTTTTGTTATCTCAAGAAATTATTATACTATTCTATCTCGACTTATCAACACTTTGCGGGTTTTGATAGGTATTTTTTTAGTAAGCTGGAATTATTTTTGTATCACACAATTGTTTGTTTCCACACACTTCTTTTCCTTAAAAATGTCGTTGGTCATGCTTGTGCCATCATTCTTTCGGTTATTTTGATAGGCGGAACTAAAGTTATAGACTACCAATAGGCCACATTCCTCAATCAAGGAGATCACAAAAGATTTATTTTGAAATTTTCAGAATTTTTTTTTCTCTCTTTTTTAAGGAAGCATGTGATCAATTCTTCCATTGTCATATCAGTACTGAAAACCAAACCCATTCATGATAGCCATGAAAACTCACAGTCACAAGTCACCACATATAGCGTGCTCATACTTGAATTATCTTTCTATTATGTTTTTTCCATTGATGTAGATGTTCTATATATATTCAATTCATTCGTAACACATGTTAACATTGGGTTCGTCCTGTGTTTGTATTGTATTTTACCTTACATAATATAGAGTTATCCTCCCTCTTCTCAGCACTTTTCCACAAGTATTTACATTTCTATAGAGCATCTTGCATACTTTTTTTTGGTATTTATACTCTCAATCCTTGGTATCCATAGAAAAGATTCTTAAACCTTTTTAGTTTTTATGGTGCACTAGAGCTTTTGACCAGGCTCCCATTCATGAAATTAAGAATTCTTGTAATTCATAATTATTTGGCATACAATACATCTATCAATATCTACTTTAGGGCTCATAATGCTTTCCTAGCTAGCAATACAATACCTCTATGGTTCTTCAGGAACTTTTAAAAATAAAATACAGATTGTTAGATACATACTCCCATATAAAACATTTATAAGATATGTTCAATTTTCAATTTTTTCTGTGCGAGGTTTTTTGTACAGTTTAACTTTTGATGCATGCAAATCATTTCAAATTGTAGACATCATCCTTTCTCTAAGCCTCGACAATGTTGATCCCCTCTCTATAATTTATCACGACTTGTTATACCCTCTTAAGTGCCACATGCATGCACTATTCCAAGCATTACTTGTCATTTACTGGATTTGTTGGTTATTTATCTACATAGTCCACTTTCACAATTGCTATTAGAAATTTTATTTATAGCATTATTTTACTAGCAGTCTCTTTTTTTTAATAATATATTAACTTTGTACTTCTATCTTTGCTTGTCCTTGTTTCAATGATGAGCATGACTTCTATGCACATGCTTGGGAATCTCTAGGGAACCACCTCCCTCAAGTAATTTTTTCTTTTCTTTCTTCTAGTGCTTTTGCTCTCCTAATTCTATAGTTATGTTGGTGCAAATGTGATAACTTAGAGTGTTTCTATTCTAGTTTGCTAATAATGTTCCAGTTATATTTACTTCCATAGGGGCACAACTTTTTATTCCTTTCATGAGATCAACTGCCGGTAGCGGTTACTTTGTACTCCTACAACTAACTGTTTACTCACCTAGATTATATGGATACAATGATTGATACATACAACCAACAACTGCTTATTTCCTTCATAGGTACAACAAAACCTCATGTATTCCACATAATTGGTTCATGGATCTCTCATTAATGAGGCCTTATAATTATATAGGTGTCCAACATGGGTTCAACCATCCTCCCCCCCACCCTCTTTGGATTCTTTTAATTATACATTTACCTACAAGAGAATTTTGATTTGTTATACTAATGTTGTTGTCACTATTACATCCAAGGCCACAACAAGTGTTTTCTCAATATAAAAATTATTAACAATATGTATAGATGGCAAGTCCCTTCAAGATAAGAGTGATAATCATTATAATGAAAAGCCTTCATCATTTATTCATACACAAATCTATAAAAAGGCATAACCTTACAACTATTAAAGAGTATACATCTTTTTGTTCCATCACCCTTTTCTCCTTCAAAGACCTTAGTTAGAGATGCCTACTTTTGGAAACCTTGAACTAAGTAACCAACACTCAGATTCTTATTTTCAACAACTTGTGTTTTATCCAAAAGGGATTGATGTTGGGCATGAAATTCCCCCACAATATGTTTTGGGGCTCAAAGCCCAAGTTTTGGTCAAAGATGTTGTAAGACTTCGCAAATTGTGGGCACGAAGCGCGAAATGTATGTTGAGTCATAGGGTTGTTAGCCCTATGTTTTGTAAGGTAATGTTATGTTATGTCGGCCTACCCATGGTCTACGCACCATGGGATTGTATAAATAGAGTGAGGCTCTAAGTTGTAAAGAGGAGGAAGAAAAATGGGAAATGGATAAATGTAAATGATCTAGTAGCGGATAGAGAAGAAGTTTAAGTGTCTTGGGTCGTAGTAGTAGGAGGAGGCTCTACAACTGAGTGCGTAGAGGCCTAGGTCTACAGCTGAGTGCGCGGACCCCTACAGCTGAGTGCGTAGGACGAAGTTGTTTCCGTAACCCCAGAAGAGGAATAATAAAGAGAAGTTTGATTCCAAATAATGTGTATCTGTTGTTGTATTATTTTCCATGCATTTATACTGTTTTGTTTATCGCGCACGCTTATAATACTGAACAATGTTAAGTATAATTGGGCTCACACAGATAAGTTAATTAATCGAGTAATATCGGGTTAATTATAAGGACTTGGGTAATAACACGGATCACACCTCGAACAAGACTGCGCGAAGGCAGCATTGCAGGCTGCGAGGTACTGATAGGTGCGCATAGCAACGCACGCGCAAGATTAATCTGCGGGCCACTAAAAACCCTCAGACATATCTAGGGTACAAAAACCTAGTTCTAGCACCCTCCCATACTACTTCGAGTGAGTCTTCAGTCTGCGGTTCGCAAATTGTTGCCAAAAGAGCTAGTAGTAAAGGGATTTGTTTAGCTAAATCATCTCTTAACATGGGTCAGGCCCATACAAGGCAACAAATGGTTCCATTGCCAGGACTGGAATCTGCATAAGGGATGTCCGATGTCATGTCACTGGAATCCAACGAAGAAAGAAATTGAAGAGTGGTTGGACAAGAAGATTCACGAGTTCGCGGCATAGGAAAAAAAGAATCCGAGAGTATCTAAGGAACAATGGTTAGAGCGTTACTTATATACGGAAATCCACGAATTTTTTTTTGCATCCTTTCCTTCTGATCTATATGAGTGGATTGCGAAGCTAGCAGAAAGTCAAGGAAGCTGTAGGCTTGACAAACCAATCATGTGGACTCCAGAATTAGTGCGCAGACTAGAAGCATCAGGAGATAAGATCGCACGAGCTATAGACCATTGGCTCGACTGAATTATAGGAGGATTTATCACTGAGTTCACGGTAGATATGACTGTCAGCTACAGTGAGGTAGAGCGATGCTTCCTCAAAAGACCGCGAGGTAAGTATATTAAATCTTTGAACACTTCGATTAAGATGCTATTGTGTGAAAAGTAGGTTATGTGAATAAATTAATGTTTGTGACTACGTGAAGTGGGAAGATCTAGAGAAGAGGAGGTAATGAAGAATTAGAAACCAGTCCCTTAATTTCACCCTTGCAGGAAAGTGAGGAAGAGCTCGCGAAAGTTTCTCTGAGAAGCGCAGTCAGTTTGATAAGGCAGTGAATTCCGCGCTTACCACCTCCACCTACACCACCACCCATCTCACCCCCCTCACCTCCATCTCCACCCACCCCACCTCTGCCACCACCACAGTTCAGTATGGCGAGTGTGATCAAACTACCGGTATTTAGAGGAGTAGGGAATGAAGATTCAGACCAATTCTGGTTCGTAGTAAGGGTAGTATGGGAAGCACAAGGAGTCGTGGATGACAATATCAAAAAGGCTACACTGGTTAGCGTGCTGCAAGATCGCGCAATAACATGGTACATCAAGCATTCTAATGATCATCCAAACGTTGTAATCGCAGAAATATAGATCGTGCTGAATAGGGAATTCAGCAGGCCAAAGCTGGAGACACAACCAATTATCAGGTTTAAGGAGATCGCGATGCTCCTAGGTGAGACCCCTTGGGATCTGGAACAAAGACTGAAGGGTATGATTCGCGAAGCCAATATGACTTTGATGGATGGACAACATCGTGCATGGTTTGTAGCGTCACTAACACCGCATCTAAGGATGGCGTTGTCACAGCAAAAACTTTCCACCCAGGCTGAAGCTTTGGAGATAGCTATGTGATTGCATGAGACCCCTATACAAGACCCTGGTCTGGGAGTCCAACAAATCCACACGCAACTGCAAAATTTGTGTCTGGAGATGCAAAGTTTGAAACATGACAGAACACCTCAGCCAGAGGCACGCGAGGAGGTATGGTGCATAAAATGCAAAGGCCAAGGGAATGACAAAGACCATTGTCTAGTGTTTGCGAATTACTTGGTGGGAGGAGGGCCGATGCCGTTAAGACCTGATGTAGAGCCTTGAACCTGTACCTCCTTACACACCCTCTCAGCCTTCTTTTCCCATTCATTTCCTCCTTTTCCCACTCATTTCATCCACTAAGTTGATTGAATCATTGTATTTTAGGACTTTTTACATGATTTTCTAACTATGCTAAGTGACTGTTGTTTGGTTTAGAATTTTGGTTCAGTGTGCTGCGTTTCCGCAGCCAACACAGGTTCCTGTAGCTGATCCAGGTTTCTGCAGCTAGCACCGGATTCCGCAGCTGTTTTATTAAACGATATGTTACAGGTGTCCTCAGAGAAGATGAGCCACATGGGCAAGTTCCAGGGGTCAGGGACATGGTACGTGTCCCTCCAGATCACCCAGAATAGCCATAAAAGCCCGCAGTCAACGAGGAGGAAAATACCGGTCAAAAGAAGTGTTCAGCGGTCGCACGGCTCTGCGTTGCTTTGTTTTTGGGCACGTGAAGCTAGGTGGCATCATCCTCAGCCACAGAGACAATCTAGAAGCACGAATCCAACAGCCATATTCCCCAGATTGAATGAGCACGATGACAGTTACCTAGATCCGGGGACGCAAAGGATTCACGTGTTTTTAAACAGCTGGTTGAATAGCATAGATCTCGTTAAAGTAGTTTGCTTTTCTCCTTATAAATAAAGCGTCCTTGAACACTGTAGAGTTAATCGTTGTTGTAATCATTTTGTATGTAATTTTGAACTCCCCACTGTACTTTACATTTGCTGTCAATACATGAGAAGACTGTTTTGCATTTAAGCGTATAACTGTTCCTTGAACCGGCTAAAGTAGGTAGAGGGCCCCTGTTTGCTGAAGTCCTGTACAATAACTTTTAATTTCCTGCATTTCTTTTCTTGTTTCATGTATATTAGTTGTACAGATGTCTTTTAATTGCTGCGTTTTCAACATGTATATTAGCTGTACATAAACTTTGATTTCTGTTGATTTACATTTCTGCACTTTTATGTTCATGACAGATCAGTATGTTATGCAGGTTTCTTAGGCAAGCCCGAGACAGTTTTCCTTCTTTTCTTTTCATAACTAGTGGCATGCGTGATCATCTTGTCTATGTTGCTGACCTTCATTATTTTTCAGTTTTGATTTTCCTTACTGTCATTTCTTTAACTTGCACATTTACTTTCTGCTCGTAGATATCAAGTTGATCATCTATTGATGGTTCCTTTTCCATAATCAAATAACTTTATTGAGAGCCAAAATATCAATTAGTATAGCTTGATTTAGTTTGCTTTAGAACTCACATTACTTGACTTATTCATAACTGTTTCTTGCATGATAAATTCAGCTGGAAGGCAAAAGGTTAAGAGAAAGTTAAAGTATTGTGATTAGTCTTTTATGTAGTTTCATTTAGATTTCACATTGCTTAACATTTCATGGTATCTTTTCATAGAGAAGATTAAGTTTAAGAGTTGAAATAGTGTGAGATAGTTGTTCTTACTTTTAGTTGGATTTAATATAGATTTCATTTTCATTCAGCAGCAGAGATACTGGGCCGATGTCATTAGTCTTTTATTTGATGTGTTTATTTTCCTTTAAGAGTTGATTTTATTGCAATTGTTGTTCAAACTTTCTTGTAGAATACTTTTTAAGTTATGAGAAATCATTTAGAGATCACCACAATCATCCACATTTCACTTGTTTTATTACATTCCCATCACATCACAGTAGGAAAGATACATTTGAAAACAAACTAAAAAACTAAAAACGACAAAAGACTAGAAAAGGGTTATCTAAGTACAGATAGTACACCTCACTTCATCAGCTTACGAGCCCCGGGTTGACATTTAAAAGTTTCAATTTAGACTTCACTAAATTGACCAAACATTTTGGCGCCATTGCCGGGGAAGTGAAATTAGGTAGCCAATTTCTAAAAAAAAAACAAGAAAATTTCAAGGAAGGAAAATTGATAACCTTTCAAAGTATGCTCTCCTCTTGCACTTAATGTGATCTAGAGGATCAGAAAAGAGAAAGTTATTGGTTTAATAGTTTCTTGAGTATGCTCTCTTCTTGCACCTAGAGTGACCTGGAAGATCAGAAAGAGAATTATTACCTCAACTTGAAGAAAAATAAAAAATGACATGCATAGAGCAAGAGATTCTAGGGGAAGGTTTTTAGCTAGAGCCAAGAGTTCGATTTTTACAAGTCCATCTACTTCAAGGAATAGACAAGAGACACCTCCATCATCTCCAACTTACACTCCTAGCCCTAGGATTCCTGGAATTCAAGAGGCAGGGGTCGACTCTCCCACACCTTCCATCGAATCTGAACTAGAAAGAGACCCTTTCCTTCCTTCTACAAAGAGACAAATTGTAATAGAAGAAGTAGAATCATCTGAAGAAGAAGAAGGAGAAATTCCTTCTCATACACCCTTAGTGGAAGAACCAGAAGACTCTGAAGTCTCTAGGGAAACTACCATGACAGAGGAAGGAGCAACTGGATTTGGTAGAGGTAGAGGTAGAGGAGGAGGAGGAGGAAACAATGGAGGAGGTAGAGGTAACATTGGGGGAAATAGGGATGGAGATAACTCATTTGGATTTCCTATAGTTGATGAGGACTCCCGAGCCACAATGAAAAACATCTCACCATCTGTCCTCCCAAACTTCCATGGGTTAAGGAATGAGGACCCTGAAACATTTCTATTTGAGTTTGAAGTCGTGTGTCGAACTTATGATTATTTGGAAGACTCTCAAAAACTCAAATTGTTTCCTTCAACATTGAAAGGAGCAGCCTTGAAATGGTTCATGGGATTACTCACTCAATCCATTAGGTCTTGGAATGATATGAAACAAGCATTTTTGGATAGGTACCTGGACTATTATATGCCCACCAATCACAAGGATGAGGTATTCAAAATGGTGCAAAAAGAAGATGAAAACTTGGAGGAGTTACTTGAAAGATTTCAATGCAACCTGAAAAGAGCGAAAATGAGTAACTTAGATGAGGAGACCTTGAAAGCCCTTCTATTAAAAGCCATTAGAGATGAATGGATAGATATTTTGAACATGATGGGGAAGGGAGATATATCTCAACTTTCACTCAATGATATAGCAGAGCTATGTGTCCATCTCTCAAGGCGGGAATCTAAAACTCAAAAAGGGCCTAGAGATCCTTCTCTCATTAGAGAAAATAAATCTGCAACTGGATCGGTAAGTAGGGTTGAGATTGGCAACATGCTTGATGAATTCAAAACTGATATCTTAGGGAGTCTTAGTGAGCAACTAGACACCCTTAAGATTCACAATAAGCAGAAAGAAGAAGCTGAGGCTTTGGCCATCTTTTGCCCAAAGTGTAGGAAGAAACATGCTCTAAGGGAATGTCCCTTGGATGCAAAAGTTGTAGAAACATGTGTAATTTGTTCAGAGAATCATGAGACCAAGGATTGTCCTTCAATTCCTGGGCTCAAAGCTGTCTTTCAAGAAGATCCAAATACAAACGAATCTCTCTGTTTTGTTGCAAGGAGACCTTGGCAGGGGTAACAAAATCAAGGGTTTAGCAACTCTATGAATTTTCAACCCCCACCAAATTGGAATCCTTGGCAAAAACCTTGGTCCCAACCTCAAAATCCTTTTCAATCATGGGCACAAGGTATGCAAAATCCTTATGGGAGATTTGCTCAATTTTACCAATATCCTCCATCTTTTCAAAACCAACAAGCTCCACAACTTCCAAATCAAAATCCACAACTATCATTGCCATTTCCACAACAACAACAACCTTCTCAACAGAATCCAAATTCTCAACTCTTGCTTCCATTCCAACAGAAGTCAAATAAACTTCCTTCTCAGCCATTGCCAAACCCAATAATAAAAACCCTCAAAATGCTTACATGACGGAAGGTCAACAATTTCCTACCTATATGATTGTTCCTCTCAATGAAGTACAACTCATATCAGGTAGAATCCTAGATAAACCTTCTATAAATGCTCAAAAGCAAAGCATTTTTGAGGAAGAGTTTCTTGAAGCTAATAAGGGTTTTGAAGCATCTCTTCAAAACCCAAATACTCAAAAAGAAAAAGAAAAAGAATTAACCCCCACAACTCCCATAGTTGAGCAACCTGCATCTTTATCCACACCTCCTTTTCCTGAAAGATTACAAATTGACAAAGTAGTGGAAAAACAAATTTGGTTGCCTGACTATAATTTTCTAGATGAATTGAAGAATGTCTGTATCAATATTCCCTTGTTACAAGCCATTAAAGAGATTCCTATTCTAGCAAAAACAATAAAGGAGTTGAGTCTTAAAAGACCAGGAAGGAAACCAAGAGATACCAGAAGGATCCACCTGGTAGGGAAAATTGCTGATATCATGATGGGAAAAATTACTATGCAGAAATATGTAGACCCCGGTAGTCCAATTGTCAAAACACATATCAATGGGGTAGAAATACCAAATACTTTGATTGATTTAGGGGTTGCTATCAACATCATGAGTAGACAGACTATGGAACAACTAAAACTTCCTAATCTTCTTTTTACACCTACTTTATTGCAATTGGCAGATCGATCAATTATTAAACTATATGGTGTATTAGAAGACATTCCAGTCTCCCTAGACTCTTGAGAATATCCAGTGGATTTCATGATTTTAACTCCCAAGAGTAATCTAGGAGGACATCCTCTTATTTTAGGAAGACCTTGGCTAGCCACAGCTGATGCTTTCATAAGTTGTAGGTCTGGGGATATGTATATTTCTGATGGTAATTCGACAAAGAAGTTCAATCTGTATCCTCCAGCAAAAGCAATTACAGAAATAGGAGATAATGAGTGGGTTGATGATGAAGATACTATACAACCTGTCTTTACCATTTCTGAGATTAGTGAAGATAGTCAAATTCTGAACACATTAGAAAACTTTGAACCATCTTCAGAATATGACCACACACAATTTCATTTGGATTCTGACATTGAGTGTCTATCATCTAGACAAATGTCTCTTTTCTCTATGGAAGAGTTTGGTAGTTCTGCCATTGAGATTTTTCCAGGAAAAACATTGAATATCAACAAAAACTTGGAAAAATCACAACAGGAAGAGCTAACCAAAATCTTACAAAAACATTCTACTGCATTTGCATGGGAGTATACTGATATGAAAGGTATTGACCCTAAGACTTGCATTCATCACATCTACATTGAGGAAAACAGTAGACCAATCAGACAATCTCAAAGAAGGATGAATCCAAACCTTAGGGAGATAGTGAAGGAAGAGCTCCAAAAGTTACTTAATGTAAACTTCATTTACCCCATTTCAGATAGCCGGTGGGTTTCCCCTTTGGTTATAGTACCTAAAAAGAATGGTAAATGGAGGGTTTGCATTGATTACAGGGAATTGAACAAGGCAACTTTGAAGGATCACTTTCCTTTACCCTTTATTGATCAAGTATTAGATACTTTAGCAGGCAAAAAGTATTTCTTATTTTTGGATGGTTTTAGTGGTTACAATCAAATTCAGGTAGCACCTGAAGATTAGGACAAGGCCACATTTACCTGTCCATGGGGAACTTTTGCTTACCGAGTACTTCCTTTTGGATTATGTAATGCACCCGCAACATTCCAAAGGGTAGTACTAGGAATCTTTTCTGATCTAATTCATGATTGCGTAGAGGTCTATATGGATGATTTTACAGTTTATGGTAATTCATTTGAAGAGGCATTAGAAAATTTGGAAAAAGTCCTTATAAGATGTAAAGAAACAAATCTTTCATTAAGTCATGAAAAATGTTTTATGATGTTTACTGAAGGGATTGTTTTAGGACATCATATTTCAGGAGATGGAATTAAAGTTGATAGATCAAAAGTTGAAGTCATCTCCAAGTTACCTATTCCAAATTGTCAAAAAGATGTTAGAAGTTTTCTTGGATTTACTGGATATTATAGAAGATTTATTGAAAACTTCACCAAGATAGCATCTCCGCTCTTCAAATTACTTACAAAAGACTATGAATTCAATTGGGATCCTGACTGTCAATCTGCATTTGAAACTTTAAAAACAAGAATATCTGAAGCACCCATTTTGAGAGGGCCAAATTGGAAACTTCCTTTCCATATTTCTACAGATGCTTCAGATACAGCTCTAGGAGCTGTGTTGGGTCAAAAGGATTTAGTTCCTTATGCCATTTACTACACCAGTAAAAATTTGACTCCTACTGAGTTAAATTATACTGTGACTGAAAAAGAGTTCTTAGCTGTTGTGCATGCAATTAACAAGTTTAGACATTACATAACTGGCTATGAAACTTTTGTCCATACTGATCATTCTGCAATTAGATATCTCATGAAAAAACCTGTTACTAATGGCAGAGTTACAAGATGGCTTTTACTTTTACAAGAATTCAATATTACTGTGTTAGATAGACCAGGAAAACAAAATACAGTAGCTGATTTCTTGTCTAGAATCCAAAATAGTAACGAAGATTCTCCTGTGGAGGATAAGTTTCCAGATGAATATTTGTTTGCAGTAACTACTAAAACTCCTTGGTATGCAGATATTGCTAACTATTTGGTTACAGGGAAGCTACCTCCACACTTATTTCCTAATGAGAAAAGGAAAATCATTTAGGAGAGTTCAAAGTATTCATGGATTTCTAATGAATTGTTCAAAACAGGGCTAGATTGTGTGATCAGAAGATGTGTTCGGGAAGATGAAATGCCTGACATCCTTAAGGCATGTCATGATGAACCGCGCGGTGGACACTTTGCTGACAAAAGGATGGCCTATAAAATCTTTTCTTTAGGATATTATTGGCCTTCTCTCTTCAAAGATGCAAAACAATATGTTAGAAGGTGTGACAGCTGCCAAAGAATTGGGAGACTAACTCTTTCAAATGAAATGCCATTACAGCCACAGGTACTCATCGAACCCTTTGAAAAATGGGCTTTAGATTTCATTGGACCTATTAATCCACCATCTAGACAAAAGAAGTATATATTGGTTTGCACTGATTATGTTACTAAATGGGTAGAAGCTAAGGCATTGCCTTCTTCCACTGAAAATTCAGTTGTTCAATTTCTTTTTGAGGATATTTTTACTTGTTTTGGTGTCCCAAGAGAAATTGTAACAGATCAGGGAAGTCAATTTACATCTAACTTGATGGAGAAGCTGATGAAGGAATACAAAATCAAGCACAAAAAATCTACTCCATACCATCCGCAAGCAAATGGTCAAGTGGAATCCACAAACAAAGTTCTTGAGAGCATCATCACCAAAACTGTTCATCTCCACAGAAGAGATTGGGTAGAAAGGATTCCTGAAGCCTTATGGGCCTATAGAACTACATGGAGGAACACAACAGGACATTCTCCCTATGAACTTGTTTATGGGAAAGAAGTCTTGCTCCCCATTGAGTTTCAAGTCAAGACCTTCAAGATGGCAGTTCAGTTGGGGATGAATCTATCAGAAGCCCAAAAGCACAGAATGGAGCAGCTGAATGAGCTAGATGAAATAAGACAAGATGCAATTTTAAGGACTGATCTAGTTCAGCACCAAAGAACTAAGTGGCATGACAGATATATCAAAGAGAAAAAGTTTCAAAAGGGAGATTGGGCGTTACTGTTTGATTCCAAGTTTAAAGACTTCAAAGGAAAATTTCAGACTCATTGGCTTGGACCATATGAGATTGATGAAGTCTTTAGCAATGGAGCAGTTCGAGTCAAGACTATTGATGAGTTTCAAACTCCTCTCATTGTGAATGGCCACCGATTGAAAATTTATCATAATCCACTCTCAAAAGAGGACTTTGTCAAAATGTTTCAAGAAAATTTTGCAATGAGGCTGGTGGAGAAGAATTCTTCTCCTCCATCAGCCTAATCTTTGTTTCTTTCAGTTGAAAAAAAAAAAGGAAAAAAACTAAAAAAAATCTTTTGTATAAGCCTGAAAACCAATCATAGATTGGCAGTCTTATACAGAAAATGTAGAGTGAAAATCAGGGACACCTGACACTCTATATTTTCCAAAAAAAAAATATCTCTTCCTTTCCATCCTCACTCCACCTCACTTATCATTTCCATCTTCACCTCCATCTCATCTTCATCTCCATACCACTTCACTTCACTTCATTTCCATTTCATTCCATTCCATCAATAAAAGTCATTCTCAGGACTATTTCATTCAGTTAGTTCTTTTTCTAACTAAATTTGTGTAGTTAAAAGGGTGTTGTCTCAGTTTCCGTATCTGGGAACCGTTTCCACATCTAGCACAAGTTTGCACAGCTCAAAATGATTCCGCAGCCATCATCACTCTGTCTCTACAGCAGCACTCTGTTTTCAAAAGAAAATCACAGTCAAAGGTTAGCATCATCATCACCAAAGGCAGCAAAGATATGAGGCACCTGCAAGATCAAAAAGCAATAATGGGTCAGAAGCCTTAATCAACAAATGGCAAACTTCCAAAGGTATGATCAAAATCTATACCAAATAACAATTTAATGTCATTGTATGCATAGTTATTAGATCATGGAAATTCCACTAAATACAATGATTTGATACGACAAGATCCATATCACTCCTCTTCCACGATGATAATCCATCCACCTCATTCCTTTCTAATGGTTCCATAATCACTATTAATTCAAACTCGAAATGGGGCTGCTCTTTCATTTATTGGCCGTACGTAGAAGAAGTGACCTACTGTACTACGGCTCTCCTCCACCATAACTTCCGCAACCAATGTTGAGACATGGCGTAAGCCAACCGATTCGAAACGACTCCACCGTTATACTGCCCATTTACTCCACTCCCGCATGCATTTGATGCTAAACCCGCGACTGTTGTTTACCTCGTGCTCATACCATTCTCTGCTCTCCATTTCTGCTGCAACCTCCATAGCTTTGCTCTAAACCCTGATTACAGTCACTGCATACACTTTGCATTTCGACTACGGCCACTCCACTTACCTTACGAATCCCGTAATCAGCTTTTTTTTCCTTTGAACATCCACACACAGTAAAATTTTCATCCGGGGTTGAAAGCCGAGAATGGGAAAGTTACTCAGAGCCGAACCTGAGGGCCCAAAATACCTGGAGGGGTATCCACAGATGAAGGAGTCATTGAAGAAAGCAAAGTGGCTGAAGTTTATTCAAAAGTTCAGAGGTTATAATAAAGAAGTCACTAAAGCTTTTGCTCGGTCCTTCAATGGACACGTAGTGGAGGTAGGGGACTTGAAATTCACAATAACAGAGGCCATAATAGTAGCAGCAACCAGTTTACCACAACAGCGAGACAGATGGTTTAAAAACAGAGGCCTGGATGATCAAGGATGGAAAGTCATGCTAAAAAACATAGGTATGGATACTTCTATATTTACTAAGGGAATTCCTGTGCATGTAATCAAAGAGGAATGGTCTGCGCTGTTATTACTTGTTCAAAAGTTTATTACATGTGAAGGTCGTTTTGGCACCATGTATATGTATCATGCAAGGATTATGATGAATTTTATGGAAGGCCATGCCCTTAATTTACCTTACTTTCTGCTAGCAAGTCTAAAGAAAATGAGCTCTGCCGTTCAGAAACATGTAGGCCATATTGAATCCCACCTTTACCATCACGGGCTCATCAAAATTCTCATTGAGGATCAATTGAAAAACAATAACGATACTTGGGAAAAGTTTTTGATCAGAAATCACTTCCAAGAAGTGACTGAAGCCTCTGCCAGCAGTTCCCCAAAAATCCCAAAAAGAAGTAGGAGGAGAGAAAGAAATGTTACAGCCCAAGACCTTCCTACAGTAGACACTCAGGAAACTGTTCATGAGGAAGAAGAAAAGGGAGCTAGAAATAAGAAGCAGAAAAAGGAAAAAGGTAAAGTCACTATTCAAGAGACATATCCATCCCCTGAACCATATGTAGAAGAAGAATCTCAAACTTTGGTCGAAAGGTTAGAACATCTTCAAACTGCTGCCTCAGCAAAGAAACAAAAAGAAAAACAGAGTGCCCAGAAAGAGAGCACTAGTCCACATGTGAGGAGAAGCAGTAGGCTCAAAGGAAAGAAAGTGACCCAAGAAAAACAATCACACTTTATTGATTTAGGTGAAGGAACACCTGAAAAAGGTCCAGCTCAGCAAGACATTGAGGCAAGTCCTCCACGTGAGGAAAGTCCTTTTCAGTTGGAAAGAGAAAACAGTCCTCCTTTTCAAGAATTTGAGTTCAGGCTGAGACAAACACCTGAGGTAGACTCCACCCAGCAAGAAGCATATAACTACTTAGAGTCCTTGGAACGATCAGTTGCAGGACCAAGCACTACCTTGCCACTTGATGCACAAGTGCAGTCTTTAAAACAGGAAGTGTTTGAGCTAGAAGTCTTAAACAGGCACATTAAACAAGAAAATGAAGCATTAAAAGAGCAAAGTAAGGTGGACAATATTGTCCATGACAATACCATGCTTCACTTAGGACTGTGGCAGAAGAAGAATAGAAAGTTGAAGAAAAAGTGTAAGAAGCTGAGCAGGGCATTGATTAATTTGAAGTTCAGGTGTCTAGTCAAGAAACCAAGGACCATTTTGGCATCAAGGAGAAAGAGAAGAAGGTTGGATGTTCTTGCAGAAGCATCAGAGCACATGGATTGAGGAAAAGAACTAAGTTTTGGTTGCATGAGGACATGCAACACCTTCACAGTGGGGGTATGTAGAGCCTTGAACCTGTACCTCCTTACACACCCTCTCAGCCTTCTTTTCCCATTCATTTCCTCCTTTTCCCACTCATTTCATCCACCAAGTTGATTGAATCATTGTATTTTAGGACTTTTTACATGATTTTCTAACTATGCTAAGTGACTGTTGTTTGGTTTAGAATTTTGGTTCAGTGTGCTGCGTTTCCGCAGCCAACACAGGTTTCCGCAGCTGATCCAGGTTTCTGCAGCCAGCACCGGATTCCGCAGTTGTTTTATTAAACGATATGTTACAGGTGTCCTCAGAGAAGATGAGCCACATGGGCAAGTTCCAAGGGTCAAGGACATGGTACGTGTCCCTCCAGATCACCCAGAACAGCCATAAAAGCCCGCAGTCAACGAGGAGGCAAATACCGGTCAACATAAGTGTTTAGCGGTGGCACGGCTCTGCGTTGCTCTATTTTTGGCACGTGAAGCTAGGTGGCATCATCCTCAGCCATGGAGACAATCTGGAAGCACGAATCCAACAGCCATATTCCCCAGATTGAATGAGCACGATGACAGTTACCTAGATCCGGGGACGCAGAGGATTCACGTGTTTTTAAACAGCTGGTTGAATAGCATAGATCTCGTTAAAGTAGTTTGCTTTTCTCCTTATAAATAAAGCGTCCTTGAACGCTGTAGAGTTAATCGTTGTTGTAATCATTTTGTATGTAATTTTGAACTCCCCACTGTACTTTACATTTGCTGTCAATACATGAGAAGACTGTTTTGCATTTAAGCGTATAACTGTTCCTTGAACCGGCTGAAGTAGGCAGAGGGCCCCTGTTTGCTGAAGTCCTGTACAGTAACTTTTAATTTCCTGCATTTCTTTTCTTGTTTCATGTATATTAGCTGTACAGATGTCTTTTAATTGCTGCGTTTTCAACATGTATATTAGCTGTACATAAACTTTGATTTCTGTTGATTTACATTTCTGCACTTTTATGTTCATGACTGATCAGTGTGTTATGCAGGTTTCTTAGGCAAGCCCGGGACAGTTTTCCTTCTTTTCTTTTCATAACTAGTGGCATGCGTGATCATCTTGTCTATGTTGCCGACCTTCATTATTTTGCAGTTCTGATTTTCCTTACTGTCATTTCTTTAACTTGCACATTTACTTTCTGCTCTTAGATATCAAGTTGTTCATCTATTGATGGTTCCTTTTCCATAATCAAATAACTTTATTGGGAGCCAAAATATCAATTAGTATAGCTTGATTTAGTTTGCTTTAGAACTCACATTACTTGACTTATTCATAACTGTTTCTTACATGATAAATTCAGCTGGAAGGCAAAAGGTTAAGAGAAAGTTAAAGTATTGTGACTAGTCTTTTATGTAGTTTCATTTAGATTTCACATTGCTTAACATTTCATGGTATCTTTTCATAGAGAAGATTAAGTTGAAGAGTTGAAATAGTGTGAGATAGTTGTTCTTACTTTTAGTTGGATTTAATATAGATTTCATTTTCATTCAGCAGCAGAGATACTGGGCCGATGTCATTAGTCTTTTATTTGATGTCTTTATTTTCCTTTAAGAGTTGATTTTATTGCAATTGTTGTTCAAGCTTTCTTGTAGAATACTCTTTAAGTTCTGAGAAATCATTTAGAGATCACCATAATCATCCACATTTCACTTGTTTTATTACATTCCCATCACATCACAGTAGGAAAGATACATTTGAAAACAAACTAAAAAACTAAAAACGACAAAAGACTAGAAAACGGTTATCTAAGTACAGATAGTACACCTCACTTCATCAGCTTACGAGCCCCGGGTTGACATTTAAAAGTTGCAATTTAGATTTCACTAAATTGACCAAACACCTGAGGCGCAAGAAGGACCCAACACGGTGCCTGCACTATGGTGTGCGATCTGTTAGATAGGAGGAAAACGCACTACAGATAATTGTCATCTATTGCAGAAGTATACGTAGATGTCCCAACAATTGTTTTGTAATTTCTACAGGTCGGTAGGCCGTGATGAACGCACCTGCAGAAGCTATGAACTAATGATGGATCAGACTCCTGACTATAGGGTGCATACCGAAACACAAACCCTTAACCCAAATGTAGGAATGGCAGACAGTGGATTTCAGGGGCGCGGATGAGGTCGAGGTGGAATGGGACCAGGAAGAGGTAGCAAACAACTAATTTGTTACAATTGTGGAGGGCCAGGGCACTATGCCCGCGATTGTACAAACATGACAAGGACATCATGTTTGTATTATACTAAGTTTGATCATGAGGCAGAACACTACCCTTCATTGATAGTGAGGATGTGCGAAAAAGGGATACTCCAGCCCCCTCCAACTCAGAATTTGCACATGATGAGGTCTGAACCGCGCAAAGAAGACCCAAATGTAAACATGATGCCCAGGAGCGGTATGACCACTAGTGATGATAAAGGTAAGCAGTCAGAAGAAAGTGCGTGGGTTTGCAAGGCTCCTACAAAGGATCCCGAATTTGATTTAGAATGCGCAAAGGAGACATTCATGGAAGCTAAGAAGAGCTTCACGGAGGCCTCCACTTCAAGTAGTAAGGATCAACTAGAACCAGGGATGGATCCTTCAATGCTCACTACCTTTCTGGAGACATGCATGAAACTGCTACGCGACAACAAGGTAGTAAAAGGACTAGAGGAACTTATCACTAGGTGCGTGAGGTTAGGAGAACCACATGTGGTCCAGAAACTATGAAAGCATGCATTGCGCATAGGAAGGGAAATGAGGTTGACTACGCAAATTTTCGAATATGAAATGAATCAAGTAATCCTAGACCTCGGATAGGATATGAATGTACTATCGAAACTAAAATGGGAATGCATGGGTAGACCCGCGCTACAATGGTCTCCTATTCAGTTGCGAATGGCAAACTAGCAGAAGATCTTGGCCATGGGAAGATTGCAAGTGGTCACGGTGGATATTGAAGGTGCGAGCGCGTAGGTGGATTTTGAAGTAATAGAGATTGTCGATGACAACAATCCATATCCTGCGCTACTAGGAATAGACTAGGCCACTGATATGAACAGAGTCATAAACTTGAAGAAGCGCAAAATTATTTTTGAGAAAAAGTCACTACTCATAGTAGTATCGCTAGATCCAGCCAAAGGAGCGCGATACACTAAACCGATGCACGATGATGATAGTGATGACGATCTAGATTACATCTACAAGATTAGTGCGTGAGAACAATATTGGGTGAATCCAACTGCAGATGGAAGGATTTCGTGGGAGCGCGAAATCTCCTGCACTTCGGATTTAGACGAAGAAATAGAGCACTGGCAGAATTGATTGCACAAAGTAACAATGCTTAATTGCAACATGATCGTTAGATCACTGTGCTGCGTAACAACATATGCAAGGGATCTACCTATATATGATGAGTTGATAGCGGTGGATGAATTTCTGAACAAATTTGAAAGCACAGTACCAGAACAGAAGCAGTTAAATGCTCTGAAATGGGCACTACGCGCAATGCCAGCAAGATGGTGGGGTACACATCAGGGAAGTTTTGAGGATTGGCACGGATGCAAGAGAATGATGCACCTATGATTTGGAAAACCCTAGATAAGGATGAGAGCCAGTTACTAGGGAAAGAACAACTTGCGTGCCCACCTTTCTTGATGGGTACAGACATATGACATGCAACCCACACAAGCGCACACCACTCCTAGAATAGAGAATTGGAACAAAATGCAATAGCAAGAAAGGTGAAGCGTGCCAAGAACTATCCACGGAGAAGCCTTCGACAGGGTGTGTGAAGTGTTGAACAGGGTTCACCAGGTGAAATGTATTGACTGGGACCTGCACGTACCAGTGGTTCGATGGGCCTATAGGATGATGTGCAAAACCCTGACCACGAAAACAATTCAATGGTTGAGGAACAGGGTAGGGACCGTAATGTCTGAGGGACATGCAATGATGAATCCACACGTAATAGCACCTGGAAGTGTGACAGTGCGCGAAGCCCAGAATGAATAAATCACACCGCTACGTGAGGTATAATACCTAAGGCTTCAAGAAGCCATTCGGCAAGGGAACATTAGACTTCGCGAACTCGAAAAAGGCCGGGTACAACTAAGGAAGAAAAGCATTTTGATGGACGCAGAGGTCAAGAGGCTGGAAAACGAGATCAAGCAAGCATGTCTCATCGATAAACCAAGGATGGCAAGGTATGGTACAAATGATCATACCAATGAATTAGAAGACTATCACCAAGAATTGATTAGTCTGCTGTCATGGTTAGGGCCACATATCACCATACACAGTGACCCGGGGAACGCACTGCATACAGTAGAGTGCGCAGTGCCGACTATCACAAGGGAAATTGAGGATTTTACGTGGACTATACTGGAAGGTGAGATGGAGCCTTGCATGGGTGGTGCGACCAGCTGACTAGCCGTAGGAATAATAGTCTGAGCGCTCTAGGCAATTGAAAGGGAGTGCGGGACTATAAAAGAATCTGTTGGAGAGCTGCATGATAAGAGAGGTGCGCGCAGAGTTAGCATGTCACAAGGTTTGTGCCTATGCATGGAGAGCTGCGCTGCCGTGCGGGTAGGCTAGGAAGTGACTGTTGGTGTCACTGTTCAGAAAATCTGCCGCCAAGAAAGCATTGATGGCCTAGAATTGGGGGGAACAGTGGAATTTTAATTGAAAAGGTACTATAAAACTCCAAGGGCCAGCCACAAGACAACAATTGTACACTTGAGACTTAAGCAATTGAATAGAACATAGAGTGTTGAGCGCCAAGCGATATTCGAGCCCCTAAGTTTGCGAAAGACTGCATACACTACAGACAAGATGACGGATACCAGGGGAGGTTTGGGCTTTGAAGAAGCAACTGTCGGCGAGGCTGTGCCGACCCATATGGTACACAATATTCCCAAAGATACTGGGATTGAGTTAGAAATCCTGAAATCACCTCGGACGCCGAGACTGAAAAAAGATAAGTAAGCAATGGGACCAGTCTACATGTCCTCGAGGAATCCACAGTTCGGTAAGCTATCAGTGGAGGAAAAGGGAAATGATGTGACCATTGAGATAGATGAAGAGGAGTAGGACTTACAGGCACTGATTGCCAAGGCAGAGGAAGAATAAGACATGGAGGTGGACGTCCAACCAATGCACTCTATAGCAAAATTACCCGAGTATGTCCCTCTGCGAAAATGGAAAGCTAAGGTACAAAAGGAACTGGGTGCAATGGAGAGTGCACTCCAGACCCCACTCCTCCCTGATGGAATTACCTTTGAGGATCTACTCATAGGACGTGTGCCCACCCTAAAATTTGAAGACCAGGATCTCGCAAATAGCGAGAAGTTTCCACACTTAGAGATGGAGAGCCTAATGAAACAGAATAAGGAGGGGCCAATGATCACATTACAACCATGAAAATGGTTGCGTGGTGTGGAGAAGGCTAGGTTGCTTCATCTGTTGTGCATACCACACTTTAACCGCGCGCCCATCGCCATTTTCGTCATCAGGCAGCTGCTTTTCCTGGTGCATTATGGGTACTTATGGCTGGAAGATCCTATTCCCATCATGGCGGATCTCATCCACAAAATTTCTCGGCTTCCCTGTAAGGGAATGGACCCTATGACGATAGCAGGAAAAAGCAGTGATTTGGCTCTCGCAAAAGCCATGAAGAGAAAATATAAGCTAGAGAAGAAAAAGAGGGGGTACACTATCAACAATATCAGGGATAAAGGGGTGCGCGTATCCACCCAGCTCCTGTCAGGTAAAGTAATGAGAAAATGTTGCGGCGATGAAGTACCAGCGCCGGTAGATGCGTTGGCTGAATAATGCGCAGAAGGGGTCTAGTTCAACTGGGCCAAGTTCCTCTGCGAAGAATTTTTTATCAATTGCAAGGAGGCCCAGGATCAAGGTAAGACCTTCCACTATGTGTGGTTGCTCTTGTCCATCTTGCTGGTAGCGGGAAAACTACCAGAGGATAGTCAGTTCCCAAGCATTCACTGTGACTTACCAGAGGCCACGAAGTACGCGTCGCTTTGGGCTACCAAGGATGCGAAGTAGATTCGCGATACAAAGATTTTTTGGGTGCTCATGGAGGCAAGCATCTGGATGTGGATTAATAGGAGGCCACGCTTGTCCCCCCTAGTGCACAATAGTCTGCAGGGTTTTGCAGACTTCAAGGAAGACATGCACAACATTTACATGAGGGCGCGAAAGGATCCGACGCAGAAGTGGGAAAACTCCTGTTCATAGCCACTGACGAGGCGATATTTATAGTGTTAGAGAGATGGTCTTTCGAGTGGCGCACCCCAGATTTGGCAAAGTTGGAGAAGATAACATCGCGTCAACTAGCCGAGAAAAGGCGCAACGAAAAAGCGACAGCCGAAGTCAGGGAAGCCCACGAAGCGGCACAAGTAGCCATGGAGCAAAAGAAGGCCGCCAAAGCAGTAGCAGCAGTAGAGGCTGCAACAACGCAGGCAAAGGAGGGCCAGGAAGTGTCTACAGGACAAGAGACAGAGGGCACAGACCTTGCAGAAGAGGGAGTGGACCCAGGAACCATGTCGACCCAACTCAAGGCCTCAAAGCTTGCCATCGACCCGATTACATTAACTGAAGGAGACCACTACGACATCGGCGAGACGGTTCATGATGTCACCAAGGAAGCACTCCAAGAAGTTATGATAGAGCAGCAGACTGTGTTGGGGGCCCTAAGGGCACAGCTGCAGGAACTACAGGTGCGACCCATGCAGGAAGGTCCGTTGTCCTCCTACGTTGCAGTAGGTACATCAACAACAGAAGAGATGCTAGGCGCAAGGATGGCCAATAAAATAGTGTTATTGGACGAAGCACTGGCAGCAGCAAATGAGATCGACATAGCTACGGTTGGCAGGATCAAAGGACTTGGCCTCAATTTGGCTTCCCTTCTGCAAGAAACATTGTACCAACTACAAGATGGAATAAAAACAAAACTTTGCGCTAGGGAGGGCCATGCGATATAGGTTCTGAGTGAGCAAAAGATACACATCGAACAACTCAGCCTCTAGCGTGATGAACTAGTATCACAGAATCAGCGTTAGAACAGGTGGTAGACGACGCTTGCAAATGTGTCCTAGAGCTAGACATCCCAGCAGATATACCAGCAGCAGATCGGATCCACCGGTTGGTGACCAGCGTCTATGAAGCCAAATCAGAAATGACAAAGGTTCAGATGGAGCTGAATCTTCAAATTGTTGAGCTGCGGTTGAAGGTGCAGCCTTCCACTCACCTGGAAGTTAGAGAACAGCGTGTTAGCGCTATCCAAATAGGGCTGGAAGAAATTGGATGTGCAGTACAAGACTGTACTGGTATGTTGGAACAAGCATGTGTGGTCCTCACATCTTTGCAGGAGGACCCCAACATACAGTGCCTAGAAATAGAGGCGCGTGAACTTCAGGAGTAGTATGATAGTGTCCAAGGAACTGCATAGATAGTAGTCCTCACTCAACGGCTTGCGAAGATGCAGCAAGCTAAGGCATTGAAGGAGCAGGTGGATGTGGCGTGATAGAAAGAGGCAGTTCTCAAAGCGCGCGTCCAGCCATGGAATGATGAGGCCTTCACCATCACGGCAGATATCAAAGGAAAGCTTGCACAGAAGCAGGGGATGTATGCGCTAAGGCAGGGATTTTCTCCTTGCAAAGAGGCTTTGGAAGAGCGCATGAAGCAGGTCCAGCAAACTGCAGAGAAGTGTGCTGCGGACCTCCGAGCAGCACGGGGCCAGCTGGAGGGACTCCACGCCAAGATCATCGCGCCGATAGAGTGACTCGAGGGCAAGTCACGATGTTTGTGTTGGGGGCCTGTTGGGCATGGAATCCCCCCACAACATGTTTTGGGGCTCAAAGCCCAAGTTTTGGTCAAAGATGTTGTAAGACTCTGCGAATTGCGGGTGCGAAGCGCGAAATGTATGTTGAGTCATAGGGTTGTTCGCCGTAAGTTTTGTAATGTAATGTAATGTCATGTCGGCCTACCCATGGTCCATAGACCATGGGATTGTATAAATAGAGCGAGGCTCTAAGTTGTAAAGAGGAGGAAGAAAAATGGGAGATGGATAAATGTAAATGATCTAGTAGCGGATAGAGAAGAAGTATAAGTGTTTTGGGTTGTAGTAGTAGGAAAACGCTCTGCAGCTGAGTGCACAGAGGCCTAGTAGAGTCCTGCAACTGAGTGCGTGGACCCCTACAACTGAGTGCGTGGGACGAAGTTGAGTCTGTAACCCAAGAAGAGGAATAATAAAGAGAAGTTTGATTCCAAATACTGTGTATCTATTGTTGTATTATTTTCCATGCATTTATACTATTTTGTTTATCGCGTGCACTTATAATACTGAACACTGTTAAGTATAATTGGGCTCACATAGATAAGTTAAGTAATCGGGTAATATTGGGTTAACTGTAAGGACTTGGGTAATAACACGGATCACACCTCGAAAAGGATTGTGTGAAGGCAGCATTGCAGGCTGCGAGGTACTGATAGGTGTGCGTAGTGACGTGCATGCAAGGTCAATCTACAGGCCACTAAAATCCTTCAAACATCTCTAGGGTGTGGAAACCTGGTTCTAGCACCCTCCCATGCTACTTCAGGTGAGACCTCAGTCTGCGCTCCGCAGACTGTTGCCAAAAGGGCCATTAGTACCGGGATTTGCTTGGCTAAATCATCTTTGAATCTGCGTCAGGCCCATACAAGCCAACAATTGATTATCTGAAAATCACCCCTATTTTATTATTTTGTTAATTTACAAACACCTAGAATTACTTGATTCTCAATACTTGGTTTGGCCACAACTTACCAGTTGTGTACTGTAATGTAGGTTTTAACTCCATACATAAATCACCAAAACCGAGACTACCAGATTGATTTTTCATTATTTTCCTTTCAATGTTACAATACATATTTATACATGCCAAAGCATCCAATACCATGGACCGAAAACCATAGAGTCCAAAACCATGGACATCGCGTCCAAAACCATGTGCGAAAACCATGCACAAAACCATATGTAGGTCTGCATAACCTAATATAGGGTCCAAAAAAAAAATTCCTGGGGTGCTGCCCCAAACCCCATAAAGGGGGGCTACCCACCCCCCTCAAACCCATTGTAACCCCCCGCTGCATAATCGACGCAGTGAAGGGGGGGCTCCACCCCCCCTCTAACCCCCCGATTAACTACATGGATTAGTCGTGGAAAGAATATAACACAACCCAACATTCTCCCACTTGTTGTTTTCATTCCACAGGGGGCCACAGGAGAGCTTAATCATTTAGCCAGCCCTGCAACGGCCATTGTTTCTCTACACCAAGAGAACTTCTCAGAGCTCACAGATTTTGTCAATGCATCTATTGTATTCTTCAAAGTGTCAACCTTTACCAACAACACCTTTTTGTCTTCTATCATATCCCTCACAAAGTGATACTGAACATCAATGTGTTTTGTCTTTAAATGGTAAGCAGGGTTCTTTGCCAAGAAGATTTCACTTTGGCTATCATAGTTTATCCTTATAGCTCCCTGCATTAACCCCATACTTGAACACAATATCTGCAACCAAACTGCTTCCTTGCTTGCATGAGTGGCTGCCATGTATTCTGCCTCTGTAGTTGATAGTGCCAATATGATGCAAGAGCATTCAGCTCAAGAAAAATCATTGTATTTTAGTAGACATAGGGGGTCTTGTATTTTAAGGAAGTTGGTCCTAAGTGTCAAATTAATGTAATTATATACGCTTTTGAGTGATTTGAATGAGAATAGGAATTAATTAAGTATTGTGAGGCATATTGTAAATGTTCTTGAATGTAGGAGAACATGAGAGAATCAGGATAGTTAAGAGTTCATAGGGATTGATATCTTTGGAAATTAATTGTAGATCTTGAATTAGGAATTACTTCATGATTTATAGGATTGAGAGGATTCTTCGGTTTTAGTTGAAACTATTAAGGACCTGAACCAGAATTGGTTCACAGAGCCTTTTGTATAAATGTAAGCCTAAATGGCATAAAAAGAGTTAGTCAAGTTAGATAGTTAGCTAGTTAGCTAGTTAGAGGTTGTGAGTTAGAGGTTTGATTGTAAGCCTACGGGCAGGTAGGAAAACAGAGGTCACTGATACAGAATATCAGGCCAAGGAGAGAATTTATGTGTAAATACCTGTTTATTAATACAAACAACTCGATTCTGAGTTATGTGTGTGTATGGAGCAATTTAATTATAATTGTGTGTGAATTAGAAGTTTTTGCATAGTATATGTATGTAGGTGGAGTTCGATTAGAATGCAGAGAAGAAGGGGAGTATGTAGGATTGGGGTTTGATCATTGAGTCTGATTAGAGGATTCAAGTGAAGTTCGGGAGTGAAAATGATTAAAGAGTACACAGAGTTAAGCTCAGGAGAGAGTTTGTGGCAGAACAACTAAAGACTAGAACCCTGGAAAAAACCCGATCCCACAGAAGAACAATGAAGAAACAACATAAAAACGAAGTAAAGGGAAGAACGAAGAAGTAAGGTGTCGATGCATAGGAGTTGTCGTAGCCATTTGATGGACGAAGATATATGGTCATTGGGTGCTAATAAGCTTGTATGTTAGTCAAGGAAGAAAGGCGATTTTATAAGAGAAAGTGGGTTATATGGTGGAGAAAAAGTAGTAAGTGGTAATAAGGAGGAGTCACCCGATTCCATTAATCAACTGACACGTAGCATGTCGAAGGAGAGAGGAAATCGCTTTATTGGGCGGGTAATCCTCATGCAAGTGGCTCACCTAATATCATTGTTAACCATTGGATCAAATGGGTTTTTGATCAATGGTGGAGGATCGCCGAGCAATTTTATTAATCGGGGAAGTCATCAACCATCGGATTAAAGGTAAGATCAACGGTGGAGGCTAAAGCCAATAAGGCTTAGGAAAGAGTGGACCCGAGAAGTTTATAGACTAGAGTGAAGTGTGTTTGAGTTCGGGAGGATGAACGGACATCGCACAATGGCTTTTGATCTGGTGGAGTGAAATCAATGGTGGAGGTTGAACGCGATAAAGGTAAAGCATCGAAATATGTGCCAAAGCCATGGAAAGGTGGAAAGGTAAAGTTAAGTGTGTTTATGTGTATTTCTATTATATGGGGGGTTGATCTACGGTCATCGGGCGTTAATAAGCTCGTATGTTAGTCAAGGAAGAAAGGCGGGTTTATAAGCGAAAGCAGGTTATTGGGTGGAGAAAAAGTGGTAAGTGGTAATATGGAGGAGTCACCGAATTCCATTAATCAACCAAGACGTAGCATGTCGAAGGAGAGAGGAAACCACTTTATCGGGTGGGTAATCCTCGTGCAAGTGGCTCACCCGATATCATTATTAACCTTTGGATCAAATGGGTTTTTTATCAACGATGGAGGATTGTCGAGTAGTTCTGTTGATTGAGGAAGTCATCAACTGTTGGATTAAAGGTAAGATCAACAGCGGAGACTGAAGCCAATAAGGCTTGGGAAAGGGCGAACCCGAGAAGTTTATAGACTGGAGTGAAGATTGTTTGAGTTCCGGAGGATGAACGGAGATCGCACAACGACCTTTGATCTGGTGGAGTGAAATCAATGGTGGAGGTTGAACGCGATAAAGGTAGAGCATCAAAATATGTGCCAAAGCCGTGAAAAGGCAGAAAGGTAAAGTTAAGTGTGTTTGTGTATTTCTATTATATGGGCTATAATAGAAATAAAGTGGGTTAATGAATTATGGTTTAATTCGAGTTTAACCAAACTCTGAGATCATGGTATGATTAAGACGAGCGGGTAATGAAAACAACCAGAGGGTTAAGTAATAAGGGTTAAGGATTAATCAAAGTTTATGAAGGGTGTATAAGGTCCCGATTAAAAGGTTTATTAAACTTAGACTTGGGTTAGTTATTGAAACGTTTCCTCATGAAGATTAATTAAGAGCCTAAACCTTAATTTGTGAAGGTTTTTACCATGGATCAGGTGATTAAGGCCTCGGACCAGTGACATGCAATTTTAATTTGCATAATGTGGGTATAGTTGGCTTAGGCTAGCATCATTTTGGTATCAGAGCAGAATTGTGGTTGAAACAATTGATATCATAATAGAATAAGGAAGTTCTATGTAAAATGTCTTTGAGAAATTTAGAACATAGTTATGTTTTAAGATGTGTATGCAGGAAAGAGGAGATCAAATTCAAATTTGACAAGCAACAGGCACACAAAGATAATGTGTAGCAGAACTTGCAGACGCAAGGGAATAGAGGACAATCCATTCAAAGTGCAGGTGAATGGTAGAACAAGATCATGCAGAGATCTTGAAGGTGAGATGATATGTTTTGTTATAAGTTGATTTGAAGATTAGAGAGTTTGTGGTCTTTATATTGTTTCACAGGTAGCAGCATAAGAAGGTGAGAAGATTGCATCAACCTAGAGCAAGGAGTGCTCAATTGGTTCCAGAGGAAAGAACCAGATAAATGCTAAAAGACTGAGCTCAGAGGAGAGAAGCTTAGTGAGGCATATGTAGCAAGAAGGAGACTTGTTACTGCAGAGGTATTGTTGCAGCTCACAAAGGCAATTCCATAGAGGATGTGGGTGGAATTGCTAGGCAATGAAGGAAGCTGGTAAGAGTTTCTAAGTGAAAGATGAGGTGGTCAGAACCAAGTATTTCGTTGTGATTGAAATACAAGAGGACAATTGTGTTCTTAGAAGACGCAGATGAGTTGAAGCCTATAAGGAGCAGAGAGAAGTGCTCAAAAGAGGTTCCAGAGATAGAGAACCAAGGGCTTGCCAAAATACCAAGTACAGAGGAATGCTTGGTGAGGTAAGTGGCAGTAGGGATGACTTGCTATTGTAGAGGCTTTAATGCAGCTCATAGTAAGTATGGAGATCATGAAGATAGAAAAGGAGAAGATGACTACTAACAATCATAATAGAGGTTATGAGGAAAACCATAGTAGAAGAAGAGTGAAGAAAGAGAATGCCAAGGTAAATGGCAAGAGAATGAGTCAAGAGGAGAATTGACAAAGAGATTGTTGAGATGAAAGAACAACTCAATGTATTAATTATGATACTTGAGGAAAACCAGAGACTAGGTTGGGTATTAAAGAAGAAGCCAGTGAAGTGGTCTAAGTTACAAAGAAGGCTACAACAGAAGCAAGTAAAGTGGCTGATGGAAAAACTCAGAGGAGCTAAGTTGGAAATGGAAGTTTCTATTTGTGAACCAGAGCAGGCTGAAGTTCTGGGTGAAGATGAATACTTGAAGACTGAAACTTCAAGTGAGACCAAAGGGTCACACGATTTTAAATCTAATGATTTATGTATGTTTGCAGGTGAAACATGTGAAGAAGGATAAATTTTTGATATTGTCATTAAGGAGGAAGAAGACAGGTAGAATCTAAATTCTGTTATGAAAGAAGAAGTAGAGAAGGATATCAAGCAATCAAGTGAAGGACTTGATGAGATTGAAGAGAAAACAATTGAAATATTTCTGAGTTTTGTAGAAGACTTGGAACAATAGAAGGTCTTGGTGATTGAATCAACAAATGAGATCATGAGGTCTCATGGTTTTACAACTGACAAATTGTGTGTGAATGCAGGTATTACAGAAGACAAACCATTTTATGGAATTGTCTTGAATGAAGATGAAAGTTGCCAAGCAAAGTATGATGATGACTGCCTTCAAATGAAGATCAAGTTGAGTTATTACAGCAAAAGGAGTTCATAAATTCCTTGCTTAGTGGAGGAAATATCTTCAGTAGAGATGAGATAGTTATGTCTTATGATAAGGAATTTGGTATTGATGAGGACAAAGAGGAATTGATTTTCTTAAATGGCCAAAGGGAGAGTGATGAACATACATCTAAAACTATCATAGATATGGAGGATCAGAATGAAGAAGTAGTGTTAACAAGAAGTTATACTTGTGACAAAGAAGAAGATAGTGAGGATTGTATCGAGCTTTTAGGAGAAATTCCAAGTGAGATGGAAAATTTATGGCATGAGTTAAGTATTTTGGAGAAAAATCTAGAAAACCAAAAAGTAAGTGTTCAGGTTGTAAAATTAGAACGGAATGAGAATGAAGAAGTTCACTACAGTGGACAAGGACAGGAAAACATCATTGAAACAGATGGTGTGGAGGAGAGGCTAGCTGACAATCTCGTGAATTCTTTTGAGAATTCAAAATAGCATACTGATGTGCTAACAGAGGAGGAAGAATTAGAGCAGCAAGCTGAATTGTTGCCAAAGGAAGAAAAGGCATAGAAACCTTATGATTTTTATTTTAATAATTGTTTTATGATTACAGGTTTTGTTGCAGACAAGGAGCAGAAATTAAATGTTGCAGAGGAAAATATCTTCAAGGATATTCAGGAAATTTGGGTGGAAGTAATATCTACAGTAGTACCTACAGCAATATCAAGAGTAATTAGCAGAAGCTAAAGTAGAAAAGGTTGAGGAAAGTAAACAATAGTTTGAATATGAATGGACAATGTGTAGTGAGATGTAGAATGCAAAGGTGTCGAAGTTAATGGACAACAAAAACAACCTGAAGCAGAAAGAAAGAGATAGCAGTAAATGGCAGAGTATGGACCAGTCCAAGGATGTGCTAGAAATGGAGATTGAAGAAGTATGGTAGTTGAAGATGAAACAGTCTAGGTTGAGGAAAATGACAGCAGGAAGTGTGATCAATCAGAATTTGAAACTGGTTGAAGAGAGGAAGATGAATCAGAAGACAACAAATATACAGCAACAACAAAGATGCAAGGAATTTGGGCAGTTACAAACTACAGTTTGGGACCCTGGAGGTTTTCTATCAACATATGAAGACACATGATCAGGAGATCATGGATGTTTTCTACCTTGGGAGTCTGATGTAGGAGCATTCAGCTCAAGAAAAATCATTGTATTTTAGTAGACATAGCGGGTCTTGTATTTTAAGGAAGTTTGTTTCCTAAGTGTCAAATTCATGTAACTATACAGGCTTTTGAGTGATTTTAATGAGAATAGGAATTAATTAAGCATTGTGAGGCATATTGTAAATGTTCTCGAATGTAGGAGAACATGAGAGAATCATGATAGTTAAGAGTTCATAGGGCTTGATATCTTTGGAAATTAATTCTAGATCTTGAATTAGGAATTAGTTCATGATTTATAGGATTGAGAGGATTCTTATGTTTTAGTTGAAATTATTAAGGATCTGAGCCAAAATTGGTTCACAGAGCCTTTTGTATAAATGTAAGCCTAAAAGCCATAAAAAGAATTTTTCAAGTTATATAGTTAGCTGGTTATCTAGTTAGAGGTTGTGAGTTAGAGGTTTGATTGTAAGCCTATGATCAGGTAGGAAAATAGGGGCCACTGATACAAAAGACTAGGCCAAGGAGATAATTCTTGCATAAATACCTATTATTAATACAAACAACTCGATTCTGAGTTATGTGTGTGTATGGAGCAATTTAATTATAATTATGTGCGAATTAGAAGTTTCTACATAGTATATGTATGCAGGTGGAGTTCGAGCAGAACGCAGAGAAGAAGGGGAATATGTAGGATCAATGTTTGATCGTTGAGTCCAATCAGAGGATTCAAGTGAAGTTTTGGAGTGACAATGATTAAAGAGTACATAGAGTTAAGCTTAGGAGAGATTTTGTGGCAGAACAACTAAAGACCAGAACCCTGGAAGAAACCTGAACCCACAGAAGAACACTGAAGAAACGACATAAAAACGAAGTAAAGTGAAGAATGAAGAAGTGAGGTGTTGATGCATAGAAGTTGTTGCAGTCATCTGATGGATGAATATTGATGGTCATCGAGTGCTAATAAGCTCATATTTTAGTAAAGGAATAAAGGCAGGTTTATAAGCGAAAGCAGGTTATCGGGTGGAGAAAAATTGGTAAGTGGTAATAGGGAGGAGTCACCCGATTCCATTAATCAACCGACACATAGCATGTTGGAGGAGAGAGGAAATCGCTTTATTGGACAGGTAATCCTCGTGCAAGTGGCTCACCTGATATCATTATTAACCGTTGGATCAAATGGGTTTTTGATCAACAGTGGAGGATCGTCGAGCAGTTTTGTTGATGGGGGAAGTAATCAACCGTCGGTTTAAAGGTAAGATCAATGGTGGAGACTGAAGCTGATAAGTCTTGGGAAAGAGTGGACCCAAAAATTTTATAGACTTGAGTGAAGATTTTTGAGTTCCAGAGGATGAACGGAGATCGCACAACGGTTGTTGATCTGGTGTAGTGAAATCAATGGTGGAGGTTGAGCACGATAAAGATAGAGCATCGAAATATGTACCAAAGCCGTGGAAAGGCGGAAAGGTAAAGTTAAGTGTGTTTATGTGTATTTCTATTATATGGGCTATAAGAGAAATAAAGTGGGTTAATGAATTATGGTTTAAGTCAGGTTTAACCAAAGTCTAAGATCATGGTATGATTAAGACGAGTGGGTAATGAAAACAACCAGAGGGTTAAGTAATAAGGGTTAAGGATTAATCAAAGTTTATGAAGGGCGTATAAGGTCCCAATTAAAAGGTTTATTAAACTTAGACTTGGGTTAGTTATTGAAACGTTTCCGCATGAAGATCAATTAGGAGCCTCAACCTTAATTTGTGAAGGCTTTAACCATGGATCAGGTGATTAAGGCCTGGGACCAGTGACATAAAATTTTAATTTGAATAATGTGGGTATAGTCGGCTTAGGCTAGCATCACACTACAGATTGTTTCTTACTCATCCAACTTACTACACCTTGAAATAGGTTAAACACATACCCACTTGTAGATCTTCTCTGATCCAGATCTCCAGCCCAGTCTGCATCAACAAAGCCACGAATACCCAAAACTTTGTCCAATCTTGGTCTTCCTTGGTAGCACAAACCATAATCACTAGTGCCACGCAAATACCTAAAAACCCACTTCACTACTATCCAATGCTCCTTCCTTGGTTTTGACATAAACCTGCTCAATACTCCGATTGCATGTGCAATGTCTGGTTTAGAACAGACCACTGCATACATCAGGCTACCGACTGCACTTACATATGGAACGTGGGACATGTCCTCTTCCTCTTCTTATGTCTTGGGACACTGTTTAGTAGATAACTTCACACCTACAGGAATAGGAACCTTCACTGGTTTACTATCCTGCATATTAAACCTCTATAGTATTGTCTTGACATACTTCCTCTGGTTTAACCAGAGCTTCCTCTTTGCCCAATCTCTTTTAATTTCCATGCCCAAAATATAGTTTGCAGCACCCAAATCTTTCATGTCAAATTTTGAGGGCAATTGGGTCTTCAAATTTTGGATAATTTCTTTGTCATTTCAAACCAGCAACATATCATCCACATATAAGGCAAGATAAATAACACTGTCACTAATTAATTTAAAATACACATAGGGATGTTCTTTGCTTTTGGTAAAGCCAACTCCCTGTATAAATGTATCAATTTTCTGATACCACATCCTTGGTGACTGTTTTAAGCCATACAGAGACTTTTTTAACTTGCATACTAGTTCTTTCTTACCCTTCACAAAACCTTTAGGTTGCTTCATGTAGATGTCCTCTTCCAGATCCCCGTGAAGAAATGCTATCTTCACATCCATCTGTTCTACCTCAAAATCAAAAGCAGTAGCAACAAATAGAACTAATCTAATAGAAGCTATTGTTGAGCCCCAAAGCTACCTCTTTTCCAAGCATTTTCTCAACCCTTTTTCCTCTGTTTTCCTATGTCAGTTCATCCTAAGTCATCAAAAAGCATTGCATGTTGATCTTAGGAGTATATTTTAAGTGATTTTCAAATTATGTCATTATGTGTGTTATTTGAATTAGGTTTTGTTCTTCAGCCACGGAATGTAACAAGATTCCACAACTAACTGGCAATTCCGCAGCTGTTTTGATACTTCTACAAGTTACAAGTGTCCAGTAGAGAAATGAGCCACATGGTCAGCTTAGGAAATGTCGACACATGGACAAGGTCCTATCCACTTGGTCAGATTCGGAAGGAAAGGCCCCAGTCAAAGGGGAGTCAAAGGAGGTGTTATATGCCATTTAGAACTCTGTTTCTACACATAGGAAGAGTCCGAAACTGTTCCTGAACTTGTGGACTCGTTTTGCCATCTGCATGCCACCTGCGTAACTAAATCCAACATCCACCACACATAGATTTACTGCCTGTAGCAACCAGGAGGCTGAACCTGCAGACACATTTTTTGTTTACGTGTCCAACACTGAATAATTTTCCTCTTAGAACAGTTAGCAATTTCCTCTATAAATTCCAGTGTTTTGTAATGCAGACTAGTGAACATTGTTATGTTATTTGCATAG
Organism: Pinus tabuliformis; assembly: GCA_031772625.1. Classification (NCBI taxonomy): domain Eukaryota; kingdom Viridiplantae; phylum Streptophyta; class Pinopsida; order Pinales; family Pinaceae; genus Pinus; species Pinus tabuliformis. The sequence goes on along the minus strand of CM062818.1, from coordinate 1,496,987,344 downwards.
TGTAAATTATGCTTTGTGGACGAGACATATCATACTCTGTTTTTATAATACAAGACTTTGTTTTTATATGGATTTTTGAGTGCATTGAAGTAATCTTTGTGTGTTAAACTGAAGCTGTGTGGAGGGCCCCTGTGTAATTGAGGTTCTTTCATTTCATTCTGTACATTTTCATTTATGTCTCTTTTCGTTCCAGTTGTATATTGATTGTGTTTTCTTATGTTTCTAATCGTTCTAACCCTGTACAGGATTTGCAGCTTGTTACTAATTTGATAGATTCATTTCAGAGTCACAGTAGGTCTTGAATTAGTTTATGCTTGAGCTTTTTGTAGTTTTGAACTTGCATTTTTGGGAATAACTCCTTTTGCTATGCTTCAATTTTCAATTCAAAGTTGTTTATGCTTTTTGCTTAGTAGGATTTTCATTACATAAGTTCATGTTTCCTGAGTCTTTTTAGTTCCTTAAGAATGAAATTGGCAACATGTGAAGTTATGAATGGGACTTGATTCGTTTACTGTTCAGTACCTTTTTTCTTAGTAGGATACTCATTACATAAGTTCATGTTTCTTGAGTCTTTTTAGTTCCTTAAGAACGAAATTGGCGATATGTGAAATTATGAATGGGACTGGATTTGTTTACTTTCCTTTCTGCTTATTGTAGTCTTTCATTCTCTCATGATTATATGATGATGTTTTTAGAGCCAACATTTGCGGAATGTTATGATTATAAATGAGATGACTTGCTTTCCATTAGTGTAGCATTAGATAGTTTAGTGTCACTTTCGCATCCCATATAATGATGTTTTTAAAGCGAACATTGGTGGAATGTTCTGATTATAAATGAGATTGTTGGCTAGTTTAAAAGCAGTTTTAAATTTTCTTGCCTTTAATTTCAGTTGCGATAGTTTATTATATTTTAATTTTACAATTAGAATGGACAACAGAGGTAGCAGTTTCATTTCTAGTACTTCATTCTTAGTTTGATTTATGTAACTGCACATTCACTTTCTTATTCAAGGTATGATTTTATAGACAATAGTTTAAGAGTCTTTTGAGCTCATACATTTGGGGAACATTACAACAAGGAAGAGAATCCGCTTTGTCTTTATCTTCTTAACAACTCCACATCCAAATTTGACCTAAAAGAACTTTTAAACTCTCATTTTAGCAATAAATTAGGGTTTCAATTGCATTATAGCACTTTAGGAGATTAACAGAACAAAACACCAAAACGACATAAAATTGAAAATAGTGAGGTATGACAAGGATTATTTAGCACATATAGTGCACTACACTTCATCAGTCTACAATTCCTGGATTGATAATTTATGTAGAAATTTAGGGCACTAAATTGACTAAACATTTTGGCGTCATTGTTGCGGAAGTGTAACTAGGTAGCCTATTTCTTACATTCATAAAGAAAAAAAGAATTAATAATTTCTCAAGTATGCTCTCCTCTTGCACTTAGTGTGATATGGAGGATCAGAAAAGGAATTATCAGTTCAATTAAAACACATCAAAAATAACAAAAAAAAATGACATGCATAGAGAAAGAGATTCTAGGGGAAGATTTATAGCTAGGGGCAGAAGTTTGATTTTCATAACTCCAACTACTTCACCAAGGATTAGGAATAATACACCTCCATCCCAGACTCATACTCCCAGCCTTAGGATTCCTGGAATTCAAGGGGCAACAATTCAATCAGAGGATTCTTCCACTTCATCCACCAAAATAAGAGAAAAACATTTTTTCACCTCTATAAGGGAACCTATTATAGTTGAAGAAATAGGAACTCCTAGAGAAGAAGAGGAAATCGAAACTCTCTCTCGTCAGACATTTATAAAAGAACCTGAAGGTTTTGAAGAAACTATCTTGACAGAAGAAGAGCAAGAAGGAGAATTTTCACTATTTGGAGGAGGGAGTAGAGGTAGAGGTAGAGGAAACAATGGAGGAGGTAGAGGTAATAATGGAGGAGGTAGAGTAAATAGGGAAGGAGATAACTCATTTGGATTCCCTATAGTAGAAGAGGAAACCATACAACAATGAAAAACATTTCAGCATCTGTCCTCCCAAACTTTCATGGGTTAAGAAGTGAGGATCCTGAGACATTTTTGTCTGAGTTTGAAGTCTTATGCCAAACCTATGACTATTTAGAAGACTCTCAAAAACTCAAATTGTTCCCTTCAACACTGAAAGGGGCAGCTTTGAAATGGTTTATGGGATTAGTCACTCAATCCATTAGGACTTGGAATGATATGAGGCAGGAATTTTTGGATAGATACTTGGATTACTGTATGCCTACCAATCATAAGGATGAGGTATTCAAAATGATGCAAAAAGAAGATGAGAACCTAGAAGATTTGCTTGAGAGGTTTCAATACAACTTGAAAAGAGAAAAAATGAACAATTTAGAGGAAGAGACCTTAAAATCCCTTTTGTTGAAAGCCATTAGAGATGAATGGATAGATATCTTAAATATGATGGGGAAGGGAGACATCTCTCAACTACCATTGAATGACATAGCAGAACTATGTGTCCATCTCTCAAGAGGAAAATCTAAAACTGGGAAAGGGCCTAGAGATCCTTCTCTTATTAGAGCTAACAAATCTGAAACTGGAACTATAAGTAGGGCAGAAATAGGAAATATGCTTGATGAATTCAAAACTGATATTTTAGGGAGTCTTAGTGAGCAGCTAGATACCCTCAAAATCCAAAACAAGCAGAAAACAGAAGCTGATGCTTTAGCCATCTTTTGTCCAAAATGCAAGAAGAAACATTCTCTAAGGGAATGCCCCTTAGATGCAAAAGTTGTAGAAACTTGTATGATTTTCTTAGAAAGACATGAGACCAAAGATTGTCCTTCAATCCCAGGTCTTAAGGTTGTCTTTCAGGAAGAAGTAGTTCCAAATCTTGTAGAACCTCTTCTTTTTGTTTCAAGGAGACCTTGGCAAGGGCAACAAAATCAAGGATTTAACAATCCAATGAATCTTCAAGCCCCACCAAATTGGAATCCTTATGGGAGATTTGCTCAATATTATCAATATCCTGCATCTTATCAGAGCTATCCTCCCCCACAAAACCAATAGCAAAATCCACAACTACAACTTCCAAATCAAAGCCCTCATCTTTCATTGCCATTTCCACCACAACAACTTCCTCAACAAAGTCAAAATCCTCAACTCTTACTTCCATTTCAACAAAAGCCAAATCAACTACTAGCCAACCATTACCAAACCCCAATAATAAAAGCCCTCAGAATTCTTACATGGTAGAAGGACAAAAATGTCTTACTTACATGATTGTTCCTCTAGATCTTAATGATGTTCAACTTAGATATGGTAGGGTTTTAGAAAAGGAAAAGCCTTCTATAAATATTCAAGATCAAGATGCTTCTGACGAAGACTCTCCAAAAGTTAATAAGAGTTTTGAGGAGACATCTCCTCCAAACCCAAATATTCAAGAAGAAAAACAAAAAGAATCAACTCACACAACTCCTATAGTTGAGCAACCTGTATCTACATCCACACCTCCTTTTCCTGAGAGATTACAAATTGACAGAGGAGTGGAAAAACAGATCTTGTTGTCCAATTATGATTTCCTAGATGAATTAAAGAATGTCTATATCAAGATTCCCTTGTTACAAGCCATTAAAGAAATTCCTATTCTAGTAAAAACAATAAAGGAGTTGAGTATCAAAAGACCAGGTAGGAAACCAAGAGACATAAAAATAATCCACTTGGTAGGGAAAATAGAAGATATCATGATGGGAAAGATTACCATGCAGAAATATGTGGATCCAGGAAGTCCAGCTGTCAAGACACACATAAATGGGATTGAAATTCCAAATACATTGATTGACTTAGGGGCAACTATAAACATTATGATTAGACAGACTATGGAACAACTTAAACTTCCTAATCTATTTTACACACCTACCTTACTGCAACTTGCAGATAGATCAGTAATCAAACCAGATGGTATGTTAGAAGACATTCAGTCTTTTTAGATTCTTGGGAATATCCTGTGGATTTCATGATTTTGACTCCCAAGAATGATCTAGGAGGACACCCCCTCATCTTAGGAATACCTTGGCTAGCCACAGTTGATGCTTTTATTAGTTGTAGATCTAGTGACATGTACATTTCTGATGGTAGTTCAACAAAGAAATTTACTTTGTATCCCCCAGCAAAATAAATTATAGAAGTAGATGACAATGAATGGGTCGATGATGAATATGTTATACAACCTGTCTTTACTATATCAGAAATTAGTGAGGATAGTCAAATTTTGAACACATTAGAAAATTTTGAAACATCTTTAGAATATGATCACACACAATTTCAGTTAGATTCTTGCATTAAAAACTTGTCATATAGGCAGATATCTCTTTACTCCATGAAAGAATTTGGTAGTTTTGTGATTGAAACTTTTCCAGGCAAAACATTAAATATCAACAAAAACTTGGAGAAGTTACAAAAAAAGAGCTAACCAAAATCGTACAAAAACATTTTGCTGCATTTGCATGGGAGTATACTGATATGAAAGGTATTGACCCTAAGACTTGTATCCATCATATCTATATTGAGGAAAATAGTAGACCAATCAGACAACCTTAGAGAAGGATGAATCCAAATCTTAGGGAGATTGTGAAAGAAGAGCTCAAAAAAATACTCAATGTGAACTTCAGTTACCCAATCTCAGATAGCCAATGGGCTTCTCCCTTGGTAATAGTGCCTAAAAAGAACAGTAAATTGAGGGTGTGCATTGATTATATAGAATTGAACAAAGCAACCTTGAAGGATCACTTTCCTTTGCCCTTCATAGATCAAGTATTAGATACACTAGCAGGTAAAAAGTACTTTTCATTTTTGGATGGTTTTAATGGTTATAATCAAATTCAGGTAGCACCTGAAGATTAGGATAAGACCACATTTACTTGTCCATGGGGAACTTTTGCCTACCGAGTGCTTCCTTTTGGATTATGTAATTCACCCACAACATTCCAAAGAGCAGTACTAGGAATTTTCTTTGATCTAATACATGATTGTGTGGAGGTATATATGGATGATTTTACAATCTATGGTAACACATTTGAAGAAGCCTTGGAAAATTTGGAAAAAGTCCTTAAAAGATGTAAAGAAACAAATCTTTCATTAAGTCATGAAAAATGCTTTATGATGTTTACGGAAGGTATTGTTTTAGGACATCATATTTCAGGGGATGGGATTAAAGTATACAAATCTAAAGTTGAAGTCATCTCCAAGTTACCTATTCCAAATTGTCAAAAAGATGTTAGAATTTTTCTAGGATTTATAGGATATTAGAGAAGATTCATAGAAAACTTCACTAAAATAGCATCTCCACTCTTCAAGCTGCTTACAAAAGATTGTGAATTCAAGTGGAATCCTGATTGCCAACTAGCATTTGAAGCCTTGAAAACAAAAATATCTGAAGCACCTATCTTAAGAGGACCAAACTGGAAACTTCCTTTCCATATTTCTACAGATGCTTCAGATACAGCTCTAGGGGCTGTACTGAGACAAAAAAACTTGATTCCTTATGCCATTTACTATACAAGTAAGAATTTGACTCCCACCGAGTTGAATTATACTATGATTGAAAAAGAGTTCTTAGCTGTTGTTCATGCAATTAACAAGTTTAGACATTATATAACGGGCTATGAAACTTTTATTCATACTGATCACTTTGCAATTAGATATTTGATGAACAAACCTATTACTAATGCAAGAGTCACAAGATGGCTTTTACTTTTACAAGAATTCAATATTACTGTGTTGGATAGACCTGGAAAACAAAACACAGTTGCTGATTTCTTGTCTAGGATTCAGAATATCAAAGAAGACTCTCTGGTAGAGGATAAATTTCCTGATGAATACTTATTTGCGGTAACTACTCGAAATCCTTGGTTTGCAGACATTGCTAACTATTTGGTTACAGGGAAGTTACCTCCACATTTATTTCCTAAGGAAAAAAGAAAGATTATTCAAGATAGTTCAAGATATTCATGGATTTCTAATGAATTGTATAAAACAGGGCCAGACTTTGTGATCAGAAGATGTGTCAGGGAAGATGAAATGCCTGATATTCTTAAAGCATGTCATGATGAGCCATGCAGTGGACACTTTGCTGACAAAAGGACAACTTATAAAATCCTTTCTTTAGGATATTATTGGCCATCCATTTTCAAAGATACAAAGGAATATGTCAGAAGGTGCGACAACTGCCAAAGGGTAGGGAAACCTGCTCCCTCAAATGAGATGCCATTACAACCTCAGGTACTTATCGAACCCTTTGAAAAATGGGCTTTAGACTTTATTGGACCTATTAATCCTCCATCTAGGCAGAAAAAGTATATATTGGTATGTACTGATTATGTCACTAAATGGGTAGAAGCCAAAGCATTATTAGCTGCTAATGAAAATGCAGTAGTTCATTTTCTTTTTGAGGATATTTTTACTCGCTTTGGTGTTCCAAGAGAAATTGTGACAGATCAGGGAGCTCAATTCACATCCAGAATGATGGAGAAGCTTATGGAAGATTATAAGATCAAGCATAGAAAATCCACTCCTTATCATCCACAAGAAAATGGTCAAGTGGAGTCCACAAACAAGGTGATTGAAGGAATCATTACCAAGACTGTGCATCTACATAGAAGAGACTGGGCAGAGAGGCTTCCTGAAGCCTTGTGGGCCTATAGAACTACATGGAGGAACACAACGGGACACACACCTTATGAACTTGTTTATGGAAAGGAAGTTCTGTTCCCCATTGAGTTCCAAGTGAAAACTTTCAAGATGGCAGTTCAGTTGGGAATGAATCTATCAGAAGCTCAAAAGCATAGATTGGAGCAGTTAAATGAACTTGATGAAATCAGACAAGAAGCAGTTCAAAGAACTGATCTAGTTCAACAGCAGAGAGCTAAGTGGCATGACAATTACATCAAGGGAAAAAGGTTTCAAGAAGGAGATTGGGCATTGCTATTCGATTCCAAGTTCAAGGATTTCCAAAGAAAATTTCAAACTCATTGGCTAGGACCATATGAGATTGAAAAAGCTTTCAGTAACAAAGCAGTAAGAATCAAAACCATTGATGAGCACCAGACTCCTCTCCTTGTGAATGGCCATAGATTGAAGGTTTATCAGAAGCCAATCTCAAAGGAGGAGTTTATCAAAATCTTTCAAGATAATTCAGAAATGAGGCTGGTGAAGAAGAATCATTCTTCTCCACCAGCCTAGTCTTTGTTCTTTTCATCATTGAAAATAATAATAAAATGTATAAGCTTGAAAACCAATCATTGATTGGCATTCTTATACAGAAAATATAGGGTGAAAATCAGAAGATTCTGACGCCCTATATTTTCCAATAATAAAAAAAAAATGGTCTCTCATTTCACTCATGGTTTGTCCATTCCATTCCATTTCTACAAAGTTCACTCCATCTCACTCCATCAATAAAATTTCTTTCAGCATTTCTTTCATGTCCACTGATCCATGTTTCCATTCATACAATTATTCTCTATTTTTCATCCATTATGTCATACTTCATTTACTATGTTTCATTCAGCAGCTAATTTCCAATTCCGCAGCTGTTTTCTGATTCCGCAGCTAATTTTGTTACTCTGCAATAACAGTTGGACTGTTGGAAGAAATAAAAAATCAAATGCAGGTATTTAAGGAGGAACCTCTGAAGACACATCAACTATTAAAGAAGGAATTTCTATGAAGATACATCAACATCTCAAAGTACCTACAAAGAGCAAGCAGTCAAAGGGTTAGTAAACAGGAAAGGTATGATTCCAAAACTGAAAATAAAATCTATTTCAAATGGCACTATAAAGCATAATTTACATAGTTTGAATGATCATTACTCCTCAACATGTCATGATTTGATTTGATCGCTACCATAACTTCACCATACCTTCCTATTCAATCCCTAACGGTCTCATAATCTATTTCCGATTTTCACTCATACGTAATTGTACAGCCTTCTTCCACCTGTTGAAATGGCTAGTGATGGGAACGTAAGCTGGTTGAATATGGCTTTTCCTCACCGAAATTCTCGTTTTCTACTCCCGCAACCTTTTCTTATGAACTCAAACTTCTCGGGTTCCACTCAGTCTTGCAAGTTCTGTTTACAAGTAATACTCTGTCTCTACGCAAACCGTCTGTACACCGAATTCTACAACGTTCACACTATCTCTGTCCATACAAGTCTTCTCACTTTGTAAACCCTTCTTCATTTTGTACTCAATATTTTTCCAGTTCCATACCCATCAGTTTTCTCCACAGTCTTCTTCCATTTCTATTCATACAACCGTTCTGTTTCATATAACCACTCTGTTTTCATATATCTGTCATCTACAGTGGTGTTTACACAATGAAAAAGACAGAATGGGTCTCATTGTGAGGACAGAGCCTGAAGGAGTCAAATTCATGGAAGGATACCCTCACCTAAAAGGAACATTGAAAAAGGCTGGCTGGCTGAAATTCATCAAAAAGTTCAAAGGCCATAACAAGGAGGTTACAAAAACATTTGCAAGAGCTTTCAATGGGGTAGAAGTGGAAATTGGGGATGTAAGGTTTTCAGTAACTGAGACTTCTATTGCAGCAGCAACAGAACTGCCAAAGCATGGAGAAAGGTGGTTCAAAAACAAGGACTTTGATGAAAAGGTCTGGAGAGTTATTCTTCTTAACCCAGGTATGGACATATCAATTTTCAAAAAGGGAATTCTTGTCTCAGCATTAAAAGAGAAGTGGAGTAGTTTACTCTTTATCATTCAGAAATTTATCACTTGTGAGGGTAGATATGGCTCAGTATACATGTATCACATAAGGTTATTAATGAACTTCTTGGAAAATGAGACCATTAATCTCCCTTATTTTCTGCTGAATAGTTTAAGAAAAATGTCTACCACTGTCCAAAAGAAGGTAGAAGATATAGATCCCCATCTTTACCATCATGGTCTTATAAAAATCTTGGTTGAAAACCACTTGAAGGATATAGGGGATACATGGGAAAATTTCCTAGTTAGGAACTTCTTCCAAGACCCACCTGAAATACCTGAAGGGAGTTCAATTAGGAGAAGTAGGAGGAAGAGAGCAACTTTAATTCAAGATACTCCTACTAGTGTGACAAAAGAAAACAGTGAGGAAGAACTGCCTTCTGAAACTCTAACTGCAATTATGAAGAAAACAAAATCAGAAAGAAAAGAGGAAAGTTGAAGAAATTTACCAAATTCTTGAGCCTTCATCTAAAGAAGAACAACTATTTTCTGAAAAATTAATCCATATTAAGAACAGTCCAGGAAAGAAAAAGAAAAGGGAAAGAAGAAACAAGTCATAGAAAAGGAGAATATAAGCTCACAAAAACTAAGAAGAAGCTCTAGGCTTAAAGGCAAGTTGAGGAAAACACAAACAAAAGGAGCTCAATTCATAGACTTGGGAGGAGAGACTCCAACCCAAACACCAGAACTTACTCCACTTGAGCAAAGTCCACATTATTCACCTTCTCCTCAACTTGACTTTGGAACTAGTCCAAGAAGAGCATCTCCAGAAGTTGATCAATCACAGCAACAGGCTTATGATTTCATTGAATCTTTGGAACAAAAGAATACAACAGCAGAACAGGGTACATCATCTAACCAGCCAGGTACATCTCAGGAAACCCTGATTCAATCATTAAAGCAAGACATCTATGAATTAGAAGTCTTAAACAGACATATCCAAAGGGAGAATGAAACACTCAAGGAGCAGAATAAATTGGACAAAATCATCCATGACAATACCATGCTGCACTTAGGATTATGGCAAAAGAAAAATAGAAAGTTGAAGAAGAAGAATAAAAAGTTAAACAGGTCCCTCATCAACCTCAAATACAGATGCCTTATGAGGAAACCTAGAATGACTGTAGCAGTAAAGAAGAAGAAAAAGAGGTTAGATGTCCTAGCAGAGGTTTCAGAACAGATGCAGTAAAGGGAGGATTGTTACAATTTTGGTTGCATGAGGACATGCAACAACTTCACAGTGGGGGTATGTTGAGCCCCAAAGCTACCTCTTTTCCAAGCATTTTCTTAACCCTTTTTCCTCTGTTTTCCTATGTCAGTTCATCCTAAGTCATCAAAAATGCTGATCTCAGGAGTGTATTTTAAGTGATTTTCAAATTATGTCATTATGTGTGTTATTTGAATTAGGTTTTGTTCTTCAGCCATGGAATGTAACCAGTTTCCGTAGCTAACTGGCAATTCCGCAGCCGTTTTGATACTTCTACAGGTTACAGGTGTCTAGTAGAGAAATGAGCCACATGGGCAGCTCAGGAAATGTCGACACATGGACAAGGTCCTATCCACTTGGTCAGATTCGGAAGGAAAGGCCCCAGTCAAAGGGGAGTCATAGGAGGTGTTCTATGCCATTTAGAACTCTGTTTCTACATGCAGGAAGAGTCCAAAACTGTTCCTGAACTTTTGGACTCGTTTTGCCATCTGCATGTCACCTGAATAACTAAATCCAACATCCACCAAGTAGAGATTTATTGTATGTAGCAACCAGGAGGTTGAACCTGCGGATACATGTTCTATTTACGTGTCCATCACTAAAGAATTTTCCTCTTAGAACAGTTAGCAATTTCCTCTACAAATTCCAGCGTTTTGTAATGTAGACTAGTGAACATTGTTATGTTATTTGCATAGTGTAAATTCCGCTTTGTGGACGAGACATATCATAATCTGTTTTTATAATACAAGACTTTGTTTTTATATGGTTTTTTGAGTGCGTTGAAGTAAGCTCTACGTGTTAAAATGAAGCTGTGCAGAGGGCCCCTGTGTAACTGAGGTTCTTTCTTTTCGTTCTGTACATTTTCATTTATGTTTCTTTTCATTCCAACTGTATATTGATCGTGTTTGCTTATGTTTCTAATCGTTCTAACCCTGTACAGGTTTTGCAGCTTGTTACTAATTTGATAGATGCATTTCAGAGTAGCAGTAGGTCTTGAATTAGTTTATGCTCGAGCTTATTTGTAGTTTTTAACTTGCATTTTTGGGACTAACTCCTTTTGTTGTGCTTTAGTTTTCAATTCAAAGTTGTTTATGCTTTTTGCTTAGTAGGATGCTCATTACATAAGTTCATGTTTCCTGAGTCTTTTTAGTTCCTTAAGAACGAAATTGGCGATATGTGAAGTTATGAATGGGACTTGATTTGTTTACTGTTCAGTACCTTTTTGCTTAGTAGGATACTCATTACATAAGTTCATGTTTCCTGAGTCTTTTTAGTTCCTTAAGAACGAAATTGGCGATATGTGAAGTTATGAATGGGACTTGATTTGTTTACTTTCCTTTCTACTTATTGTAGTCTTTCGTTCTCTCATGATTATATGATGATGTTTTTAGAGCCAACATTGGCGGAATGTTATGATTATAAATGAGATGACTTGCTTTCCATTAGTGTAGCATTAGATAGTTTAGTGTCACTTTCTCATCCCATATAATGATGTTTTTAGAGCCAACATTGGCGGAATGTTATGATTATGAATGAGATTGTTGGCTAGTTTAAAAGCAGTTTTAAAGTTTCTTGCCTTTAATTTCAGTTGCAGTAGTTTATTAGATTTTAATTTTGCAGTTAGAATGGACAGCAGAGGTAGCAGTTTCATTTCTAGTACTTCATTCTTAGTTTGATTTATGTAACTGCACATTCACTTTCTTATTCAAGTTCTGATTTTATAGACAATAGTTTAAGAGTCTTTTGAGCTCATACTTTTGGGGAACATTACAACAAGGAAGAGAATCAACTTTGTCTTTATCTTCTTAACAACTCCACGTCCAAATTTGATCTAAAAGAACTTTTAAACTCTCATTTTAGCAATAAATTAGGGTTTCAATTGCATTATAGCACTTTAGGAGATTAACAGAACAAAACCCCAAAACGACATAAAATTGAAAATAGTGAGGTAAGATAAGGGTTATTTAGCACATATAGTGCACTACACTTCATCAATCTACGATTCCCGGATTGATAATTTATGTACCAATTTAGGACACTAAATTGACTAAACAACTACCTTGGCAACAGGAGAAAAAATATCACCAAAATCAATTCCCGACACTTGGGAATAACATTTTGCTACCAACTGAGCTTTGTATTTCTCCACCTTTCCTTCTGCATTTGTTTTCTTCTTGAACACCCATTTGCTGCTAATGGGTTTCCTTCCAGCCGACAACTCCACCAGATGCCAAGCCTCATTTTTGTGCAAAGATTCCATTTCATCAACCATGGCCTCTTTCCAGAGTTTTTCGTACAAAAAATCTACTGCTTCCTTCACAGTTCTAGGATCATCATTAGTAATAGATAAAGCAAAATTTGAATAGAAAGCAAAATGGACTTACCTTTTTCGTTTCCTTCTTTCTTGAACTAATCTTCTCACACTCGAAGTTTGTGGCTCTTCATCTTCTAATTCCTCCTCTATTGTAGTGTCTGATTCTCCTCCTTTAGCTCAAATTCTATCTTCTCAGGTTCCTTTGATGGGACTTCATGTTTAAAACATATTTCACCTCTCTCAACACCACATCTCGGTTGTACACAACCTTCCTTGTTATTGGGTTCCAAAGCTTATAACCCTTTAAACCATTCGTATACCCAATAAAGATGCACTTTCTAGATTTACTATCCAACTTGTTTTTTTCTCCTTTGGAACATGTACATATGCATCACATCCAAATATCCTCATATGTGAAAGAGAGGGTTTCTTACCAGTCCATACCTCTTGTGGAGTCTTATCCTCCAACACTGATGAAGGTGATATGTTGACTAGGTAACATGTTGTCTCCCGCCTCTGCCTAGAATTCCTGTCTTAGCCCGCACAGAGCATGCTTCTTGCCTTTTCCGTCAACATCTTGTTCATTCTTTCTGCAACTCCATTTTGCTTAGGTGTGTATGGAGTAGTTTATGTCATGCTATACCACACTTATTACAGAATTCTTCAAATTCCTTGCTACAAGACTCTCCATTGTTATCTGACCTCAACACCTTTATCTTCTTCTCTGTCTGGTTTTCGACCAGAGCCTTACCTGTCAAAGACTTCAGATTTCTTCTTAAGGAAATATATCCATGTATTCCTTGAGAAGTCATCTATAAATGATACATAGTACACAGAATTACTCAGTGATGGAACCTTCACAGGTCCAAACACATCACTGTGCACAAGCTGTAATGTCTGTTTTTCCCTCTTACCAGCAGAGGGGAAACTCACCCAATTCTTCTTCCCATATACACAATTTTCACAGAAATCAAAATCTAGAGAGCTATTACTCATACCTTCTACCATACCTTTACCATGAAGTATTCGAAGGCCCTTCTCTCCAATATGTCCAAGCCTTTGATGCCACATCATGGTCTTCTCTCTAGAGACCACTAGATTTTCTGCTTCACTTTCAGGAACCACAGAATTGTTGCACCCGTCAACAACAGTGCTACCTTGCAACTTGTATAGAGTTCCAATCTGAACTCCCTTCATCAATACTAGTGCTTCCCGAACCATCTTGCAGGTATACTTCTCGAACACTGTTTTTACGCCTGCATCATCTAGCTTGCTTACAGAAATCAGATTTATGTCCAATGAAGGAATATTCAGAACACCCGGAAGTGTTCTAACCCTTCCACCTTGCAACTTCAACTTTACTTTTTCGTGACCAACGATTCTATCCTTCCTATAATCCCCCAAGAAGACATCACCACCATCATATTTATCATACTCGCAAAACCACTCTCTATGGGGAGTGAAGTGAAAGGATGCACCTGAGTCAATCAACCATGCCTCATGATCTACATGTGTACTTGAAGAGGCCAAGTACACATCCCCACCTTCATCTGAGGTGGTTTTCACCTCTGCAGAAGGAGCATCATCAGATCCCTTTCCTTTGTCAAGAGCTTTAGATTTACAGTCCCTTTTGTAGTGCCCTTCCTTTCCGCATTTCCAAAACACTACCTTTACAGGCTTTCCTGGAGATTTAGATCTCCCATTCGATGACTTATTTTTGTTTTTGTTCTGGGATCGTCCTTGTTAGGCCCCTATACTACTAGTGTAACTCCTTATTGTTATTACTACAACCCACTTATTATATTGATGTACGCATGTAGTGCCCATATTATTACTATTGTGCCCCATAAAAGCCCACTATTGTTATTATTGTGCCCTTACATTATTATTGTTATGTCGGCTCTGATTATGTTATGACCCCTTGACTCCTATATATAGAAAGGAGGTATTTTCATTTGTATCATCCAAAAATTGTTCATTTATGTAATGTAAGGAGGTTGCTTGCCCCTCGAAGAGGCTGAATACTAAGGCGTTGATCTATCTTTTCTATCTTTTCTTGAGCTGGTGTCATAACATTTGGTATCGAAGCTTTGGATTCTAGGGTTTTATGCTCCAAACAGGTCATCGTGGAATTTTCGCTATACAATTTTTTCTGCGACGTTTCAGAAGTTGCAAAAAAAAAACCCATTTGAGAAGAAAAGCGCTGAACCTTGGTCTGAATTTCATAGCCTTTCGTGCTATATTTGCGGAGATATGATTTGAGAAAGTTGGTATTTTTGCAGACTCCTGAATTACATTCCAAACAGGTGACCTGGGGAAATCATCATAAATTTCTCTCTGGGGATCAGATTGAAATTTCGTAAGAAGGTACAGAAAGAGGATGGACTTTAGTTTCTTGTATATATTTTTCAGAGCCAAAGGTCAAAACAGGGACATGTGGCACGTCGTACAAGTTCGCTCTATTGTATTAGTCTATAATCAGGTCATTGTGGGAGATTTGGCATAACTCTTCATTGGAGAATCCAATTGGGGTCAGACAGGTGGCATTAGAAAGAGGACACAGAGGGCTATCACAGGTCACAATTTCATAACTTAAAGATCCAAATTACAGAGTTACAGTCGTTTCAAGATCGGGCTCCTAAAATCAAGAAAAAGAAAGATGTGGAAGTTTGAGGGCAAGGATCCAGTAAATTGGATACTTCAGATGGAGCAATATTTTGATCGACATGGTGTACCACTGTTACAAAAGCATGTATTGCATCTTCATATTTAGAACCAGAATCAATTTTTATGGTATGAAGGGCTTTGTTCTCGTAAACAACTTATTATGTGGTCAATTTTCATGGAGGAAATGTAGCACATTATGAGGATACAAAGAGCAACACTTTCTTTAGAGCAACACCACAACAATTGGCAAGAGTAAAAGGGATTTGTGACATATTGGAAAGAAAAATTTTGGAAACTAGGAAGCATACCCTCACAACTATAAAGATGGAAGTGTTGTTTCTCCTAGCCTTCCACAACCTACAAGGGTTACACCACAACAATTGGAAGAAAAAAGGGAAAAAGGGCTTTGTTACAATTGTGATAGCAAATGCACTAAAGGCCATAAGTGTGCTGAGAAGAAATTATTTTACATAGAATATGAAGAGGAGGAAGAAAAGGATCAAGAAACATCAAAAGAAGAAGATATACGCCAGGACCCCACCCAGAGAAAGAAGAAATGAATTGACCATATCTTGTAAAGCATTGGCAAGAATTATCACTCCTCAAACTCTCAAGATAGAAGGAGATATCAAGAAGAAAAAGGTGAAAGAAGTGAAAGATCACATCGAGAAAGAAGAAATGAATCCAAATATCTTGTAATTCATTGGTTGAAATTACCACTTCTCAAACTAACAAGATAGAAGGACTTATCAAGAAGAAAAATGTTCAAGAAGTGAAAGATCACTTCGAGCATCAAGAAATGAATCTGACCATATCTTGTAAAGGATTGGAAGAAATTACCACTCCTCAAACTCCAGAGATATAAAGACATATCAAGAAGAAAAAGGTTTCAGCAGTGAAAGATCACATGAGCATCAATAACAAGTTCTCAAATTTTAAAGGATAACGCCACTTCGGTGCAAAATCAAATGAAACAACAGGTAGATCAACATTGTAGTGAAAAATGTTTTGATGTAGGTGATTGGGTTATTTTTACTGTACATCTCAAGAAAGCTTTTATGAGAAGGAAATGTTGGCAATACTACATGCACTCAAAAAATGGCGACCTTACCGAATGGGAAGACTCTTCAAGGATGAGGATGTAGAAGCAGTTTTGTGCTATTTCTATTATCCAACCAGATTGG